>OX382295.1:24479400-24956866 GCA_947507805.1 Aporophyla nigra
ATTACGCACAATTTAAGACATTTGGTTTGACGGTTCTAAAGCGTCACTTGTCTTTTTCTTTCGCGGTCTGTTAGTAAGAGATAGGAAACTCTTATTTTAGTTTAGGTAGTGAAAAAAGGAAACGGTTCCATTGTCAATTACACTAGTCCAAACATTAAATTCAAAATAATTATTCCACATTCCACACAAACCTACGTGGACACTTTTAAAACGTCAGGAAACGTGCAAGAAGCATCTTTCTACAAACTCGACGAACAATCTCTCAGTGTGACAAAAATGAGTAAACACATTCAAAATAGTAAAGCTCAAAAGACTCAAAATCAAGGTCAACTCACCATCTTGCTTCACAGTATTCCCCAGTGGACCGCAGCTTGCGACCCAGACAAGCAGTATCCACCTCAGCATGAGCCCAGCCCTGCTTCTCTGCAGCTCCGGCTGGTTGTGAAAGTGACGCGCTGTCGGCCGAGCCTGCACTGCCATGGTCGCATCAAACGAGGGACCATTGGTGGAGAAGATGGTTCACATTGTTTAGGGACCTGTAAAAATAAAATTAAGGGATATAAACAAAGCCCACTCATAAAAAAATCTTCGTTATTTTAACTCATTTTGGCGGATAGAACAACAATTGAAGTGGCGGGAAGTCGTCTTTACTCTTACTTTTTATTTATTTTAAATGTAATCTATTTAGTGGTCTAAACCAGCCAGATACAAAACAGTGCAACCAAAGAGATATTACTACAACTTTTTATACTAAAAAAATAAGAAAAATATTTTTCCTCGACCTAATATTTTGACACTAGGTACTAATGGATTTTGCCAATAACTTTCTTGTGCCGAGATTTAGACACTTAAGGGGATGGAAGATGCTGGTTGTATGTATCAAAATACATGTTCTTGATTTTTTTCTTCCTGTGTATTATACCTAATGTATGTTCAATAAATAATTTTCAAAATCACCACACTAAGCAAATGAAAGGGTAGTGCCTAAGTAATAACAGCCGCATGGGTTGATCGTTTAGGTTAAGCTACGCTTGCCACGGTTGGCCCGTGGATGGGTGACCATCTTTGCAAACCAAGACCCTTTCGTCCTTCGGAAAGCACGTTAAGCCGTTGCTCCCGATTGTCTTTCGTAGATCTTAGACAGTCGTTACGGGTCGTCAGAAGCCCGAAAGTCTGACACTGGTTGTCGGACTCACCAAGGGGTATCGTATTACCCAGTAACTGGGTTGTGGAGGTCAGATAGGCAGTCGCTCCATATAAAATACTGGTACTCAGCTGCATACGGTTAGACTGGAAGCTAGGCAGATGATTATCACTGTAAGCGAAAGAACAGGCGTTAAAAAAATGCAGCTGCAGTTATTTTCACTATGGAATCCACCAGTTATTAAAAAAGCAATTTTTTCAAGTTTGGATTACTAAACAATCACCAAGACGCACTGAATGTGCTATGTGCAATATAGTTACTTCAAATCAGAGGGGTAATTGTGTAACTTGTTATCAGTAGGAATTGGTTTCATATTATACAACATTCATTGCGTTATTTACGCTGCTGAGCCGACAATTTATTCGAACAAATGACGCAATGGTTTAGCAATAATCTTCAATCCGATTCAGATTCTAATAGATAGTGCGTTTCGTAATTAGGGTGCAGTACAGAACAAGCTCACCTGCCTAGCCTTTTCCCAAGCCTTTCCTAAGACTTAAGGGTTTCTGAAGACCTGCAACGGCTGTCAATGATCCGAGAACGACATAGTTCCCGATCAATGTTCTCAATGGTTTAACGTGCTTTTAGAGGCAGGGAAGGGTCTTGGTATATGTAGGTAGTCCCACCCATCCACAGACCGACTACGGCAAGCGCAGCTTAACCTGATCGACCTGTGCTATTGTAACTACCTACCACAAGCTCTATTAAAAAGCAAGGTAAGCATAAAAAGTACCTAGACAAATAAAAGTTTACAGCTATGTTAGCTAACGCTTATTAAACCGCCATTTTTTCTCCGAGGTCAGAGTTAAAAGCCAATCCGTATTTTTTATTGGACAGCTATAATTTCCTGTCAACCTAGCACTAATAGGTGTAGCTACGCATTAATGTTTAATAGCAAAATTATCTGACCTTAAACAAATGGCGGAGGGAGCTGAACGTGCCGTATCGAGGCTCCGGCCTTCATAAATCAGAAAGCTACAACAGATGAAAGATAAGAGAGCTTTTAAGTCATCATCGTGGAGCCTTCGAATGCCTTCGATTGCTATTCAAGTTTGTGTAAAGATTGGAAACTTTGGAAATGTGTTGATATACAATTGGGAGAAAACGGAAGACTTAATGATGTAACCCATATACGAGAAATGGATTAAGCTGATGAAAATTAAAAGTTTTACCTCCTAGGACGGCAAAGTCAGAGAATCTTCGTTTAGTGACAAACTCATCAATATCATTTCAGCCGAAAGATATCTACTCCTGGACATAGGCCTCTCCCAAGGGGGTTTCGTAATCGCCACATTTGGCAGGTGGGTTGGCAATCGCAGTATGGTGGTAAAATGCATAGAGAACGCTACTGCCCATTCTGTAGTAAGTCTCTTAGTTGCCTCTTACGACACCCACGGGAAGAAATCGGATGGTGCAATTTTTTACATCCAGCCACACATGGTCTTCCTAGCCTATACTTAGATAGGTATCTATCGTAGTCTTAAGGGAGTCGATAGACATCCAGCCGCTAGGATGCTGGCGACTTAGGGATTTACGTCCCTTAGTCGCCTCTTACGACACCCACGGGAAGAAATGAGACAGTGTTATTCTTTACGTCCGGCACCACACGAATGTAATATAGTGACAAACTATGTAAAGGATATTAGTGAAAGCTTGAGTTATAGGAGAGTGCTGTTACTTTTGCGATAGGACAATCCGTGAGACTAGAGAAAACACATGTCTTCTGGCACAGCTATGCTTGACTTTTCTCCTACAAATCCAGTAGATTCGTGCTCGATCTTGATATAATTTATAGCAACACAGTTCCATAATTGATGTTCTCACGCCGATCTTATCTTGTGAGATAAGAATCTTTCTCGTAGGCTGTAGCGTCCGTCGCTAGGCAACTTGCCAAATACTTGCGAATTGCAGTTTTTGGTTCCGCTTACTCGATAAAACAATACGATACATCATTTTCATGAATTTGTCGACTGGACTGTTTTATTTGAAGATGTTGTTGGTCGGTTATTACTGTGGTAAAATATGAGTAGGAAATTATTTATAAAGGATTTCTTTTTGTTTAAGAATTCTTATTTAAGTCAACAAGTCTGAAAGAAAAATAAAAAGTGCTTGTTGTGGATTTATGCCCTTTTGTTTTTTTTTTTTTTTACTAAACGTTCACTTTATTACGTACTAACTTAATTACAATCCACAAAATAACACTAAAATAAATATATTATATACAATTAAATAAAGGTAAAGAAGAAAAAAAAATGGGGGGGGAAGAGCTTACTATTGCCCTTTTGTGATTTGAACTCAAACATATGTAACTGGCAAAAAAATGGTGTACTATTCGTAGACCTCTACGTTACCGTTCGGGGGATACATGCTTGTTTTTACTGTGTGGTATTTCAATTATCGAATCATTTAAAGCGCTTGCATCTTATCTACAGTTTTCCAAAGCCCCATGGAAATTAATATCATATGTTTTATATGATAATACCAAACTTATATTAAATTAGCGCTTAATCTTGTCATTGTCTCACAAGACCAAGCAAAGCGAGCACTCCACAAATACTGGCATTAGGCCAAATTAACGTTGGCGGGCCGAAGAAGAATTTAACAAACTATAACAGGACTTGCAAGTACAACAGAGAAACACAGGGCTTTAAAAGAAAGAGATATGTATTCGAAAGTATAAAAAGTTTCGCGATGTAAATCTGAAGAGTTATTGTGTTAATTGTAGTACGAAATCGGAGAAATCAACAATATTGATATTTAGGTTAAATACAAAAATCCGTTCTTCCACTAAAATAACTGATGTCACTCAGTAAGCTGCCACGCTCAAATGGAATTGAGCTGGACACATCTGCCGCATGTTAGACGATCAATGGGCCAAACTTACGATCCAGTGGGCCCAGCTTAATTGTAAACGTCATCGCGGCAGGCCCAGACGTAGAGGGCGGGATGAGCTGGACTCTTTTTTTATAAATATTGGGCCCTAAAAGCTCAGGCCTTTGCCCAGCAGTAATGGCTAATAATCGAATGTACGCTATAGAGCAGCTTTTTTTTTGTAATTATATCTACAGGTCAACCCAGGAGCTCGTCGGCTACTTAACTGGATTTCCCTGTGTCTGCCAGGGCTTGAAACTTAAAACTAAGCGACTACACGCTACGGGCATCCCCTTTGGGGGACGGACCTCGGATTAGGGCATTGCTGGAATCGAATTTGGCTGGAGCGGAATGATTATTATTTTTATATAATATATTAACTAGCTTCTGCCCGCAACTTCGTCCGTGTTAAATTTCTTGCTCCCCGACCCTTCCCGTCGCGTGGAATCGCCTACTCGTGCGATTTTCCCCGTTATTGCAATATTTTTCATTACTGCTCCGCTCCTCTTGGTTGTAGCGTGATGTTATATAGCCTTTCTCGATAAATAGGCTACCCAACACAAAAATATTTTTTCAATTCGGACCAGTAGTTCTTGAGATTAGCGGGTTCAATCAAACAAACAAACAAACTCTTTAGAATATTAGTATAGATTATGAAGAGTTTAAAGCTACAGGCGCAGCGGCGGCATGTGCTGGCTCAAGTAAGGGTCGGGAACGACATGGATTGGGATTTCGCGGCGGGTCTCCGCATCGAGGACGTCGGTGTTTTTTAGAGCATGCTGGTGTTTTCGAGGAGGATTGAAGAGTCGTCGGGAATACCCTAGGGGGTATGCTTCGATCGACGAATACTACTAATGCGGGAAGGAGTGTAGCAGTCGGCTGCCGGAATCAGGGGATAGGGACGCTTAATAACAGAGTCGAAGAAACACTTAGAAAGGTTCTTCTTGAACTGCTGGATGGTGGGCATTCTGAGATCTAGATAAAGATTTTCATTGCGGACATAAAAGAGGTTCCCGAATGCCTAAGAAAACGGAATGAATTTAGATTTTTGATTGGATGAAGGGTCTGTAACTTATGGAGTTGGTGAGGTTTATCGTGTGCGAAGACGACGTACACATAAGTCATGATGCGTATAACCGCGATCTGAATGCGCAACTCACAATTAAGTGACAATTTGCTGCGGGTTACAGAGGAAGTAAAGCCTATTGAGAGTAAATTCGAAGCGCGGCGTCTTTATATGCTCACTGAAAGACCATCGTCACTACCTTGATAGTCAAAGCTGGTCTTAGCTAGGTATTTGGCTCGCTTCTGCAAAGGGATCGGCTAACCGTACACAGAGTGATCGGACTGGGTCGAGCAGATGAATTAGCACAGCAACATATGAAGTAAAAGTTTAAGAATTCCCTTCAAAATCCTTCAGATTATGATTGAAAGCATGTAACTTGATGTAACGCAATTGGGGAGCTGGTCAAAATGATCATACGTCATAGAAACGTTAAATACGAGAATTTGTCTGCGGTACGATCGGTTTCGGATGATTTCAATTTAAATCTTGCGAATTGCTAATTTACTAGTGGTTATACTGGAAACGATAGTGCCAACAATCAGGTTTTGGTACCAAACATGGGGTATAATTATCTGTATTTATAAAATGCTCTTTGTTTGTTACCATGGCAACTATAGGACATAGTTGTCCGTTCCTATTGTGAAGCAAACTTCACAATAGCAACGGAACAACAATTTTCTGGGCGGATATCGAGCTGCATATTTTGTTTCGGCACCTTTCTATCTTTTTGTGTTCAGGGAGAAATATGTTCAGTACTATCTTTATGATTATTAATACATTCATTGCTCGACTGCTTGTCGATGATTAATATTTTGGTAACTTATGCTGGAAGTAACTTATGCTTATGTCATCGGCCGAGGCCCTGTTGCCATTTAAAAAAAAAAAAAAAAATTAAATACAACTAGATTACTAGTAAGCAACCTATTAATATTATTTCGACGGACATAATATTTACATAGAAAATTTTTACAAATCCGTTTGATGACTGTGTCCATATTTTATGCAGCACAAAACATTGTAATCGCCCACGCGGAAAATGTGCTTTTTAGAGGATTTACGAACATTTATGCAATTATACTCTTTGTGACTAATTGTAACAGAGCTGGGTAAGCTTTGTTACATTCAGGCAGGAATTATTAGGATGAACACGGATTTTTGTGTTTATACTCGTAGGACTCATTTCTACTGGCTGGTTCATCGGTTAACAGCTGTCATAGTACTTAATAGTTATTATAGTCTTATTTTAAATTTCTTAGTGTTCCATTTATAAAGGATATTCAGCATTATAAGTGGCCTGTATTTCTGTGTATTACAACTTGTAATTTATTTAAAAGGATTTAAAAAATGAGAAGTATTTTGTCGCTAGGTGCTCAATAATTATGTCGTTTTTGATGTAATGGTGTCCTAAATTATATACTAAATGGGACATATGTTGGAGTTCTGAGGTAAAAACAAGTCATTCTTTATCGTAATATTAAAAATGACAAGTTCTTTTCCATAATAATACTTTTAACTGCCATTTAAGTGTACGGGTGAATGGAAATAGGTCGATACGCCAGATATGAATCTGGTGCAGTGTGTTACTACTATCATTACAACGGAAATGGGGCAATCATCTGTTGGGAAATATTGCTCTATTATTACCTACGGGAACTTTCAATGCAGGGCTAGCCAGCAACTATTAGATATGTCACTCAAAATGAATGACTTCTAGCATGTCAACCTATGAGGTTTTCGGCTACTTAACCTGACTTGCCTGTGGCTACCTTAATAAATTCAGGCCTCCAACCAGTGCTAAAAAACTTAAAACTAGAGCGACTACTCGCTAAGGCACCTCTTGGGTACGGACCTCGGCTTAGGGCATCGCTGGTAGAGAGCAGTAAGGGTCGGGTTGGATCAGTGATCAAAATTATTCGGCCGTATCGATTACGTTAGGACTAGTTTACTCGACCTTGGAGAAAACTTTATAAATACTAAAGATCTAAGCTAAAACGACTTTGTTTGTTTAGTATTAAAGCGAGCACCTTACTAGCTACACTACTGTTATTATTTTACACGCTTTATATTAGTTTCACTTGTATGTTTGTTTGTAACCAACTCCTTATAGCGAGATTTTGACCCACTTTAAACGACCAGATTTCATTCAAACTTTGCACACCTGTCAAGGACCGATGACAATGCAATAATTTCATAAATTTGTGCCATTATCCTTGCCAGGGTTACCAGGACAGCAAAAAAACTGTCACAAACTACGCTGACATACGTCTCAAAATTCGAAACACCCTAAAAAATAGAAAATAAATAATAGTTTAAAAAAACTAAAAAACAAGCTTCCATTGAAAACCAAACTAAAAAGTACAAAATAATGGAAAAAAAGCGTGGGGTGCTTTTTAAGGTATTTTTTATTGATATCAGGCACCCCACGCTTTTTTCCATTATTTTGTACTTTTTAGTTTGGTTTTCAATGGAAGCGTGTTTTTTAGTTTTTTTTAACTATTATTTATTTATAATAAACTTTATGAACGGTTGTATTAATTAAGTTTGTAAATACAGCCATTGAGTCATTTGAAAATAGTAATTATTTTTTCCACGAATATGCTTTGTTTCCCAAGAACACGGACTTTTGACTTACAATATTGGTTGTCCAAATTCAGAGCGTATTGTGACACCTTTTTTTTTTGTGGGTGGGAGGTCGTCACCTGACGTCTCCAGCTCTGGGCGGAGCGGGAGGGCGTGTCAGACTTTTACTAACTAAAACCAACCCGTGTTCCTTCAGTTGCCTATATGCCAGGGCCACGGTACCTCTTTCGAACAGATCTCGCGACCCTGGCAGGTATTTTGACACCTTAATGTCAAATACTGATAAATGACAGATTTTATGATGGCAGTTATAATATGACGGAACCGCTAACCTAGGGAACCCAAGCTTTAAGGCCCACTTTCCCACGGACGTAATAAAATCGTGGCGGGATTTTTTCGCACAATGGATCTTAGGCTTAGCGCAGAGAGTTGAAAATTGAACTTTATGATTTTTCGACGCGCTGAGACTCAAGATCTGATGATTCTGATGAAATCAAGAGTGCGATTTTTTTTTAATTCTGCAAAAAAAAAAACTTGCATTTTTAATACGTCCGTGTTTATATCGACACGTTAACTTTACTGAGGCTGTAGTTTCAACGATGTGTTGTTCGAGTTACTGTCACTTACAAGGCAAACAGTGTCATCTGCGTATTTTGTTGTTGCAACATTTTCTGGTTTCAGGCCAGTATGTTGTATGTACCTATTGAGTAAAGGACTGGGCTAAAGACTGATTCTTGTAGAACTGAGGCGGTAATGTAGTACAGTTTGGATAGTCCTTCCTTCAATATTACTTGGAATCTTCTTTAATCTAAGTAAGATTTTAGGATCATGTAGACTTATAGAACACTTTCTATGTAAACTTGAAAAAAATATAAACTAGAGCAGCCTCGCACCAGTCTTTGGGACCCTTTACTGTGACATCACATTCTCGCATAAGCCCATCCCAATCAGGATCATTTTAAAGGAACGGATGTACAGGACCAATCATCAGCCAAAGCCTCCAGAATTCTGCCAGGGTCGCGAGATTGTTCGAAAGAGATACCGTGACTCTGGGACATGGGCAACTGAAGGAACACGGGTGGGTTTTAGTCAGTAAAAGTCTGACACGCCCTCCTGCTCCGCCCAGAGCGGGAGAAGTCATTTGATGATTTCCCATCCAAAAAAAAAAAAAAAAAAGCCTCCAGAATGACCTACAAACGCTCACGCACACCCTAAAATTTATTATCCTAATAGTAATATGATTGAACACATCGTGATCGTAATTTCGAGCGTGGTTCCATGTCTAATAATGTTATTTTTGTTCCACCAATCAGGTGATCGCGTGACGGGGGAATAATCCTCGCCACTTTCAAATGTACGGTTACTGTGCACCTTATCTTAATGCCAGAAGGTCGTAATTCAAAAGGCTTGTTGGTGCAGAAATTTGTTCTTTTATCGCAGAACTTGGTTGTATAGTGAGTTATCGTGTTGCCATTGTCTCGAAATGTCGCACTGATCGAGTGTTTTATTCTTTACTGGAATTTTAGTGGATCGAAATAGATGTCGTTTAGCTGAGCGTGGTGGGAGTAAAAAAAATGCAATGTGGATTAAATTGAAGATGCGTTTAAACTTCGAATGTTATTTATTATTGTTCCATCGTATCTTACGTTGTTTCGCAGACATTTTCGACGTCTGTGGCTTTAGTGATCAATTACGTAAGTCGCCCAACGGTTAGTCTGTTGATACCCTAGCATGATGTCAGATGCTCGCACACCACTAGACTATTATTGACCCATTGCAGGGCAAAGGCCAATAACAGCCTGGTTCTATTGTTAACCGTGCTTGCTAATTGGCGATTGCAGACTAAATCAATACCATTTAAAAAAGTTGAAGAGTCTGTTTGGTTGAACGTGCTGACCTCAGGAACTGCTACTTCGAAATCAAAAAATATTTTAGTGTTGGATAGTCTATTTATCGAGGAAGGATGTAGATGTAATATCACGCTACGAACCTCAGGAGCAAAGCAAAAAGAAAGTAACGTAACGAATACGAAGTAATTACAGGGCAGGCGGCAAGGCTTTAACCATTGGGCGATCAGACATTGCTGTGTGGCTAGTTGCAAAAATTTTCCCCATGACTGGGGATTAATTATACAGTTTACCTCCTCCTTATTAATTTGTTCGTTACAATACAGATGAAAACTGCAAAGCTCAAGTAATTGTCAAGTGGGAAAACTGACGTTGCCTTTTTAACCGACTTCAAAAAAAGGAGGAGAGACAATTCGACTGTATTTTTTTTTTATGTTTGTTAGCTCATAACTTTTGACTGGGTGAACCGGTTTTTATTTGAAAGCTGGTACTTTCCGATTGGTCCCATTTTAATTTGGTTCCATTCGGACAATGGGGTCCATGTGAAAACCATATAAGTCTTAAATGCATCAAGTATTTGCGCGACAAATGAACGAATAACGTGATTAGATTAGTGCAGGGTAGGTATCTACCATAACTAAAAAGTTAAAAATAAAAACTTTTTACAAAAAAAAAATACAACCGACTTCCTTAAAAAAAAAAAACACTACAAAGTCAAAAATAACTTTAATTTCGGAAGTCGGTGGCAAACCAAAACCTTAAATACAGATCCTAAGACACCGAATTCCGAAATTAAAGTTATTTTTGACTTTGTAGTGTTTTTTTTTAAGGAAGTAGGTTGTATTTTTTTTAAGTCACAGTGGGCGTTAAAAAATGAATAATAATACAGTTTAAAGCATTTTTTTATTCCAATTTTATACAGGAGGAAAATAAAATGTCGTAAAATGTTTATTTAATACGATCTTATAAATTAGCCATTTTAATGCGTAAGTTGATGGATTAGTAGCTCGTTATTAAGTACTTTATGATTTTCGTTTCAACTTAACAGGTTTTTGAAGGTATCAAAGTACTTAAAATTGTTATTAGCTCGTAAAATAATATTTACGTCGATGCGGTATTAGGATTTTTAAAGTAAACTTCTTTGGGAACAGATACACCGAGATTTTGGAAGGTTTTAAACCGAGAATGGATTCTTCAATGTGCATCAGAAAGATCATTACGTTTTACCACCTTTATGTACCGAACCAAGCATGATTGTTTGAAATCGATACCAAAAAAAAGATCTCCACAAAAAAGAGACCACATTTCTTTACACTTCGAAACACCTTTACAACATAATTGGTTTTTAAAAACATGCCTGTACCTCTCAATAAAAGGCGCAATCATAAGCAAAAAAAAAAAAAAAAAACAAATAAACCACGTCAACATTGGCCAAACAAAACCACCCATTGCTGCATTCTCAAACAGGTCATCTACGGAAGCCCCTACTGAACAATCAATGTAGATCACAAACACGCCAACATTGGTGATGGGATTTCACCTATTGAAGTTCAAGGCAGGTAGTTGGCCCTATTTTACAATGGTACCATTACCAAAGAGATTTCATATCTTCCCATGGCTATTGACACGTCAAAATATTCGAGTGGAGATGATTCGGAGTAATGCTTTCCAATTGAGAATGTTTAGAGAGCATTGTTACCCGGAATTTATGTGGGAGTGTAGGTACACAACTAGAAAGAAGAATGTTGTAAAGGTTGAAAATCTTTATATGCGTCAACTAACTCAACTATTATTTCTTTATCTCTAGATCAAGCTTCGTTACCGCTACTTAAATTTCTATAGTTGTTGTTTGTGATTTGATTCCGTTACTGGTTGGTTTGTTTTTACCAAACGGCGTAACTACGTCCGGTGAATTTGATTCTATTTCAAGCTTGAATTCTTTTCAGAATGACTGTTTAAGTTCATATTTTCTACAACATCACTATCAAACTCTTTCTTGCTAATTAATTTGAATGGACTTATCAGGATTCATATAGGCATACCATAGAATGTGGCAATGCTGCCAGGCTTTTGGGTAATTTTCCCATTGAGAGTAATGCTCATGTATTTTTTTAAGCCCATTAAAATCACAGCGTTAGCTTGTTTAAGTACACAAAAAAAAAACCGGCCAAATGCGAGTTACACACGATGGGTTCCGTACGACAAGGCAAAACACGCCGAAAGAAACACGTGTCTTGTATGAAGACCTCTTTATTCATAACTTTTTACATAGTAGTCCGATTGTGATAATTCTTTTTTTATTGGAAAGGGTATACTCCGAGGGTGGTCCCATATAAATAAAATTTGAAAAACAAAATCAAACCCTAAGGGTCAGAAAACAGGGGATGATTGATTGTTCACTCACTGATTGTTATGTTTAACCACGCATAACTTTATACAGAGTAGTCCGATTTTGATAATTCTTTATTCGTTGTATAGGGTATACCTTGCCAAGTATTATAAGTATATTAAAGCCACAAAAAATTATAAAATAAAAACTTTTTACCAAAAAATTTAACCGCATTTTTATTATTTGTTGTTGTAGCGGCAACAGAAATGTATACTCTATGAAGATTTCAACTGTCTACCTATTACGGATCACGAGATACAGACAGGCACACGGACGGACGGACGGACAGCATGCGCTTACTAATAGGGTGCCGTTGCACCCTAAAATTTACTATTAGTAACAAATAATTTCATCAATACGAGACAATATCATGATCAATAAAGTTTCAGTGTATCTTTCGCTGTATTATCATCATAATCATTTACAAGTACTAGAATCTTCTAATAACATAAAAAAAGCTTTCTGTTCGAAGTTGAGGGTGTTACCAATCCACGTTTACGATGACCATCACGTTATGATGTCATGACGAATGGTGATAAATATTCTCATCACGATTATTGCTGGCTAATTTTATTGATCTATAGCTTCCGGCGTTATGTGAAAAAACTTGGGTGTAGTTTTATTACTGCTATATAAGTTTGGTATGGGCTGTTTATGACGGTTCGCTGTTTTCAAGATTATGTTAACCTTGAAAACAATAATTTGAATTAAAAGAGTGTCCATGAAGATTCTTGATCGTTCTTCCCCACAGGAACCTAATATGCTTTGAAACGGGCGACTAGCTTCATTTTTGTGACTGAATAACCCCTACACATTGCAAAAGTGTCTGTATTTTACACGCTTTATATTAGCTTCACTCGTATGTTTATATGTTTGTTTGTAACCGACTCCTTATAGCGCGATTTTGACCCACTTTAAACGATCAGATTTCATTTAAACTTTGCACACCTGTCAAGGACCGATGACAATGCAATAATTTCATAAATTTGTGCCATTATCCTTGCCAGGGTTACCAGGACAGCAAAAAAACTGTCTTCGAAAACTACGCTGACATACGTCACAAACTAATTTGTGCCATTATCCTTGCCAGGGTTACCAGGACAGCAAAAAAACTGTCTTCGAAAACTACGATGACATACGTTACAAACTACGCTGACATACGTCTCAAAATTCGAAACACCCTAAAAAATAGAAAATAAATAATAGTTAAAAAAACTAAAAAACCCGCTTCCATTAAAAACCAAACTAAAAAGTACAAAATAATGGAAAAAAAGCGTGGGGTGCCTGATATCAATAAAAAAATACCTTAAAAAGCACCCCACGCTTTTTTTCCATTATTTTGTACTTTTTAGTTTGGTTTTTAATGGAAGCGTGTTTTTTAGTTTTTTTTTAACTATTATTTATTTTAAATCATCACTCATCGTCACTTCAGCCGAAACACGGCCACACACAGGACATGCTGCTGGACATAGACCTCCCCCAAAAAATGATGGGGCTTGCCTTACTCACCACGCTTGGCAGGCGGGTTGGCAATCGCAGTGTAGTCGCAAAATGAAAAGAGAACGCTGAAGGAAGAAAAGCGATGGTGGTATTCTTTGGTGCGGCGAGTGTGGGGTAACCCCAACAACCCCCACGTAGCGCACACGCTAGGCGAAAACAAACTCAGAATAAAAATATTTTTATTATTTCATATAAACCTACATGGGCACTTATGAAACGTCAGAAGCTACGTGGCAGGAGGCAGGCGATGCATACGACGGGGTATTTGACACGGACAAAGTCGCGGGCAGAAGCTTGTGTATATTATGAACCAGCAGATTTTCTCACACAAATCATACAAATATTATTATGTAAGTTTCCATCAGCTCTAGAGAAATAACATGCTGTACGATTTGAAATGTTAATTCCATTGGATATACATAGTTCAGTTTCCTAAAATCAACTTTGTTGCTATGATCTTTAAGTCGCCATTCGTTTGCGTTACCATGCTTTTCTTCATTCATATTGTGGGCTTTAGCATGTAGATTTGCCTTGCCTCCATATAAAACCTACACATTTTCAATAATTAACTGATCCCCTGTAAATCATTCCTAATCAGCTTACAAATTAACATACAAACTGTTAATAAGAAATAAAATAAATAAACAATAAGGCCGTCTGCCCACTAAGCCAAGTGATTCATGTCGGACCGGTTCGAATGCACCTTTAGTTACAGCATTAGTTAAAGTTAGGCAGGTGTAGTGTCTAACCGCAGTTTTTTACTTTTTAGTTATTGAAAATTTACGGTTAAATTATTTATAGTGACGTTTTTGGGATGTTGGAATTTGAATGTTTGGACTGTTTTGAGTAGAAAGTTGTGTATTTTACGGCCTCGTTGGTCTAGTACTGCTGTTACGGCGCTCATGCTGAACATGAGGTTTTGGGTTCGGTTCTCGGGTCAGGCAAAGTGTTTTTCGGTTTTTCCATGTGGAATTTCTCTGGTGCAGACCAGAGTGTGGATTTGTGCCTGGTTAATGGTAATAGGCTAGTCTCCTGTTATTACGTGGAACTTAAACATTAGGTACTGTTGAAATGTGAGAGGAATATGGGCACACCTCTGTCTAACCATTCTGGAAATACAGGCGTAATGTTACGTATGTAGATATTTTTTTTTTGATTGCAAAACAATTGAAAAACATTATTTTTTTCAATTATTGAAATTCAAATTAATTTTGTTACTATTCATAAAATGATGGTGAAATGTGTTCTCTTTAGAAGAGGCTTCTTTACGGAAATATGGATTCCCAGCTCATAGTGATCTCTATAAAGTAAAGATAGACAATACTGACGCCTACTCAAAGATGATTATTACTAAACTGACATAAAAACTGACTTTTGGGCATGACTCGTATACCGTGGATCCAGTACATTATTTTGTATCGTTGGTGAAATGTGTTCTCTTTAGAAGAGGCTTCTTAACGGAAATATGGATTCCCAGCTCATAGTGATCTCTATAAAGTAAAGATAGACAATACTGACACCTACTCAAAAATGATTATTACTAAATTGACATAAAAACTGACTTTTGGGCATGACTCGTGTACCGTGGATCCAGTACATCATTTTGTACCCGAGCGTTATAACTTTCGACAGTTATTATTATTAAAAATAATACCTCTGCTATACCTTTTGGCCGCGTAGGTGTTGCACTTTCCTATGATAAAGCTGATTTCTTTTTTGATAACCGACGAAAAATGTCTACATGTAGAATCGTGTGCTGGACTTCATGGTTTCAGTTTGTGCGTGAATGTCCCTACCACTTTGTATGTAGATACTTAAGTTAAATTATTTAGAGCATGACAAGGAATTAAGACGAATCTTAGTAGTTACAGCTGTAGGACATGTGACATTTCCAAGACTGTCTAACTTAGAACAAAAGGATAGTTTCTGCTACTCGTAACTTTAAGTCATGACTATGAATACTTCGTTACACGACCTACCCACACATACGGCACAAAGGCTAGCACGACTGTGCTACCTATGTTTCTATTGCTATTCCCAAGACATGGCCCACGTATGAATATCAACTAAGATACAAATCTCGTCACGACATCGACAGTTTGCCGTCAAGTCAGTATTTTTAGCTGACAATAAATTAAAATGATTAACATATAGAGTATGTAGGAGTATTGGCGACGATCCAAATCAGATAGCTAATGAGCAAGTAAAGGCTCTGTGAGGAATGCTTTTAAGTAGAAGATGGACAAAAAGAAGATACGACTACGGAACAAATGAAAACGAGAAATGTAGGAATTTGTACATCAGCATGTTGTCTAGCACACCACATTTATTTTGCTGTGATGTAATGACAGATTCCTATAATTTATGGACCGTTAAGGGTTATAATTAAGACTTGTGTATTTGCCAATAATTAATGAAGCAAAGACGTTAAAGCTTTGGATAGAAACTCCTCTCGTTAGTAGCAGCTATCATAGCTAATGGTTGGGAAATCATCAAATAACTTCTTCCGCCCTGGGTGGAGCGAAAGAGCGTATCAAACCTTTACTGACTAAAAACCCACCCGTGTTCCTTCAGTTGCCTGTGGCAGGGTTTCGGCAACTATTTCCAACCAATACGCAACCCTAGCAGAACGGCTAATTTGCTTATGAATCTATTAATATGCCCAGTATGGCAATTAAAAATGCTACCTTTAGTAAGTAAAATGATTCATTTGTTCATAGGAACCAAGCCTAAAAATCATTCACGAAAATAAAAAAACCGGCCAAGTGCGAGTCGGACTCGCGCACCGAGGGTTCCGTACAAACCTGTAGGTATTCACGGCTTATGCATAAGGTTTATGTTTATGAAATTAAATGTTTTTTTTTAAATTTTTATATTTGAGTTGACTGAATGAAAGGTAAAATGTGGTTTACGATTTATGACGTATTAAAAAAAAACTACTTACTAGATCTCGTTCACACCAATTTTCAGTGGAAGTTTACATGGTAATATATTATTATTGGTTATATATTTTTTTTAGTTTTATCATTCCCTTATTTTAGAAGTTACGGGGGGGGGGGACATATTTTACCACTATGGAAGTGTCTCTCACGCAAACTATTCAGTTTAGAATAAAATGATGTTAGAAACCTCAATATCATTTTTGAAGACCTATCCATAGATACCCCACACGTATGGGTTTGATGAAAAAAAAAAAAATGTTTGAGTTTCAGTTCTATGTATGGGGAACCCCAAATATTATTGTTTTTTTTTTTCTATTTTTGTGTAAAAATCTTAATGCGGTTCTCAGAATACATCTACTTACCAAGATTCAACAGCATAGCTCTTATAGTTTCGGAAAAAAATGGCTGTGACATACACGGACAGACAGACAGACATGACGAATCTATAAGGGTTCCGTTTTTTTGCCATTTGGCAACGGAACCCTAAAAATCAGGAAAACTACAATGCTTAAAATCCAGCAGTTACGGCTGTTAAAAGTGATCAAACACTTGCACTTCTCAAGATGTGAACCAACCCTAATACTGAACCCAGCTCATAATCACGACTTGCTTTCCCGAAGAGTTGGACAGAGATATACCTATAGTACATACAACTGACCTCAACTCATCTACATAACATACATACATAAAATCACGCCTTTTTCGCATGGGGGTAGGCAGAAACTACAGAACGCTATCTGCTACGATCCTTACATACTCCTTTTGCCTCGTTTAAGTTAATACACTTGACCCTTCTGAAGAACTCATCTAATATAATAAATATAGTTTTACCTCTGCCATGGACTCAAAAATATGAAACTACAGCTGGATGGTACTAACTATATGAAAGACATCATGTGGTAACTTGGTAAGGACAATTACAGGAAAATAAAGATCACTTTACTGCAGTCTAACAAACGTTAGTCATCATCACAGCCGTAAGACGTCCACTGCTGGATTTAGGCCTCCCCCAATTTGGGGGGCTTTGCCATAATCGCCACGCTTGGCAGGCGGGTTGGCGATCGCAGTATGGTGGTAAAATGCATAGAGAACGCTGCTGCCCATTCTCTAGTAAGTCCCTTAGTCGCCTTTTACGACACCCACGGGAAGAAATGGGGTGGTGTTATTCTTTACGTCCGGCACCACACGGTACTAAACGGTACAAACGTTAGTATTATCTTATAAATATACATATTATGTATACATCCGTGCATTAGTCTCCCAAAAACTCGAAAATGGGTGCACCAATTGTGATGAAACTTTGGTAAGTTTTGCGGTGGCGCCGGAGGATTAAAAAAACAATGTATTGAAGAAGGCATCACAACACATACCGGGTACTAGCTAGTGAAGAGATAATAGTACACAGAAGACCGAAGATAGGTAATTATATCACCCTCACCCACAGATACGGCCCTCAACTGACTACGTTACATATCTAATATGCGTGGGAAGATGCACAAGTGACACCAACTATTTCATCTTTAAGTAGCCGTTACCCCAAGATTCATCGTTGTGGGGAATAGTGATGAGAGTAGTAATTATCTTGTAAATACACTAAATCAGGAATCACCAATTATTAGTTTCATTGGGGAAATAATATGGCTGTTGCAGTCCAAACTTTATATGATTACTAGCAACCAAGATTAAAAAAAAGGTAAAACGAAAAAAGTTATTTATAGCAAAAAAAAAAAGAAAATTAATATATTAATGTGAAAAGTACATATTTACTTTTTATTATCTGAATGGAGTTGTTTGAACTAAAGTTGATACACACAGCTAGATACATATCAAGATTATCAAGCTACATTTCCAGTTTTAGCTGATCTCACATTGTATAGGTTTGCCATACAATGAGCAGTCAGCTAACACTGGAAATGTATATCTTGATTTGTGGTCGTGCTTACTTACAAAGTAAAACTCATTTAAAAAAAAAAAAAAAAAAAAAAAAAAAACACGCTTCCATTGAAAACCAAACTAAAAAGTACAAAATAATGGAAAAAAAGCGTGGGGTGCTTTTTAAGGTATTTTTTTATTGATATCAGGCACCTCACGCTTTTTTCCATTATTTTGTACTTTTTAGTTTGGTTTTCAATGGAAGCGTGTTTTTTAGTTCTTTTAAACTATTATTTATTTTCTATTTTTTAGGCTGTTTCGAATTTTGAGACGTATGTCAGCGTAGTTTGTGACGTATGTCAGCGTAGTTTTCGAAGACAGTTTTTTTTTGCTGTCCTGGTAACCCTGGCAAGGATAATGGCGCAAATTAGTCGGTCCTTGACAGGTGTGCAAAGTTTGAATGAAATCTGGTCGTTTAAAGTGGGCCAAAATCGCGCTATAAGGAGTCGGTTACAAACAAACATACAAATATACAAACATACAAGTGAAGCTAATATAAAGCGTGTAAAATACTTTTTGATTAAGTTTTAGTTAAAATGTTGCTGTTTATTTAAGGTCCGCACATAATAGACTTTTGATTTAATTAATAGTAAATAAACTTTTATATTTAATTTTCAAAGTGAAATGTGTATACGTCACATGCGTGAACGCCATCATCATCATCTTATCTGCCTAGCCTTGTCCCAACCATGTTGGGGTCGGCTTCCAGTCTAACCGGATGCGGCTGAGTACCAGTATTTTACATGGAGCGACTGCCTATCTGACCTCCACAACCCAGTTACTGGGTAATACGATACCCCTTGGTAAGACTGGCTGTCAGACTTTTTGGCTTCTGACGACCCGTAAAAACTGTCTAAGGTTTACGAAAGACAGCCGGGACCAACGCCATAACGAGCCTTCCGAGGCACGGCAGGGTCATCCACGGACGGACTGCGGCAAGCGTAGCTTAACCTGAACGATCAACCCGTGCGGCTATTATTACTTAGCCGCAAGCCCTTCATCGAAGTAAAATGATTATGTAAGTAAGTAAAATGAGTAGGTGGTGGCGTTCTGGAGTTTCTGCCTACCCCAATGGGAATAAAGCATGAATTTATGTATGTACGAGTATGTATACCTTCGTCTAGTAATCAAGACAAATCAAGGCAAAGATCCGTAATAATCTTTTTGATCAGGCAAGTAGCAACGCCATGGCTGCTTGCTTACCAATACTTATTTATCTAGATATTTCTAATCATCTTAAAGAAAGAGACGATCTTTAACATCTATCCTCACCACAATTCTTCTACGAATGCCACAAGGCCTACATTTCAATCCAAAAGACATATCTTATGAATAAAATGCCGCAGTTTCCGACACATCTCCCTCACCAAGCCATGCGTTACATGTCCCTGCATTTCCCATGCAGCCAGTGGCCGTCTGACCGACTTATTTCCAAACGGATTGAGACCCCTCTATGCGCCCCGATGTGCAATAGAGTGTTCTTTTTCACTCTGTAATGAATTTCTTTATTGGCCCTTTTGTGTCGATGCGTTTTCGATTAAGTTGTGGCTGTTAGAAGACATGTGTGTCGTTCTATTTTGAATTCTAGTTTAATTGAAATACAAAGATGTTTTGAACAACAGTGTTGTGACATTTTATTTTTGTCTTCTTTGGTTTTCATCATGTAAGGCGTGCATTAAAATCAAGGCACACAATTTGGTTGTGGGAAATCGAAAATATGATAAAGACTTGTCGTATCGTGAAATTGATGGGAGCCTTCACTTTGATCTTCCATGAATACTTAATATCGAACTATCATTTCATAGCGTTCAACGTATTACCTATGTGATCCTCTCTTATACACCAATTTCACAAAAACGACTTACTAAAAAAATCATAACAGAATTCCCTCTAGATCATTATTTTTTCGTTGGCTACGCCATAGCTCAACAAGTCAATAACCGATTTAGGAATCAAGTAGTGATTCCTACAATCGATTTGTTCCGAATACTCGATTCTTTTAACAAGAACCGCGACTAAATAGAACACGCGATTCGAAATGTTGTTTTCAAAATACCAACGGTTAAAGGTCATGTTTTGGGAACGTGGCAGGACTGGTTTTCGATATTTTAGTTGTTGTTTAGAGCTGATACGATTCGATTTAAAAAAAATAATTTCGGGCGCTTTAGATTCGAATAAAATTCCGTGGTACTTAATAGTGGTCAAAGTTATTTCGGACGTTTATGGTTTTTCTACATTTATTCAGGGGATGACCTTGGTTGGCTACTTACAATCGACTCTTTTGACTCTGAATTTGGAACTAATCTACGTGTATATTTACCAACTAGCTTTTGCCAGCGGCTTCGCCCGCGTGGAGATCGGAAAATATCACGCGGGAACTTACTACCGGGATAAAAAGTTCCCTATGTGTTAATCCAGGTTATAAAGTATCTGTGTGCCAAATTTCATCCAAATCGGGTCAGTAGTTTTTGCGTGAAAGAAGAACAAACATCCATTCATCCATACATCTATACATCCATACATACAAACTTTCGCGTTTATAATATTAGTAGGATTAAACTTGTGAACTTGGCTTTGAAATCAGTCTATAAAATTATTGTCATAGGATTCAGCGATGAGTGACAATCCTGTCTTCAAGGACTCGTGATGTTTCCGGGAACCAATATAGGCCCCAACGACTACAAGCGACATGACATAACCGGCACGAAAAACCAATACTCTCCCATATTAAAACCAAAACTATGTAAACGTCGGGTAGCGTTTAATTTTAGAAAATGAAACGCACATTGTAGTGGAAGGGATGACGTCATGTGCTCGTGACAGCCCAGCTTAGACGCAACTGGGACCGCATCCACACTCCACACGTCAATCAAGGGAGGGACGGAGGGACAAATAAGAGGAATTGTATTGAAAGAGACGTTCTGCGGAATTATTAAAGGTTTTCGGCTGAAGATTGCTGGTGGAAGTTTGAGAGTTACGTTTTTGTGTCTGGTGTAGAGATTTTTATTGTTATAGGGTGTGTAGCTATTTTATAAGCTGTGTTCACAGAACAGAATCGGATAGATATTTATTTAGCAAATATAGCTATAAAATAATAAGTGTTATGATACATTAAAGTTCAGACATATTTCCCCATTCGGCATGTGTATTATCGTTCACTTAATTTAAACAATAGCCAGATATATCAACTCAGATAAATTCAGAGATTTTTTTCTCTGATAAAACTCAGACATACTGTAGTACGCTATATCAACTAAAAGTGACATAGTCTACCTAGTCTGAATAGCATTGTTGTCAAGTTGTCTGTCAGTTATTCATAATTATGTTAGCTGAATCCATTTGTTAGTTAAAAATTCATAAATTCATTAAAATCATCATCGATATAGCCATATTTTTCGCCGTGTTGTGTGCTAGTGGTTCATCTAAAGCGACCCCTAGTATGGGTACTTTTATCGTTCATAAGGGAATAAAACTATGATTCAGGGTGCAGTCGTCATAATAATAAACCAACCATACGACCATCAATATATGTATTTCCATCAAAATAGTTGATTGTCTCAGTATCGACCTAATTAAGACTTAAGGACCCCATTTCCTTTAGAAATAAGACCACTAT
Source organism: Aporophyla nigra (assembly GCA_947507805.1). NCBI lineage: Eukaryota > Metazoa > Arthropoda > Insecta > Lepidoptera > Noctuidae > Aporophyla > Aporophyla nigra. Next base: position 24,501,348 of record OX382295.1, read on the forward strand.
TCAATACTGATCCTACTATATATAACAAGCAAGAATAGACAATAGGTCCATAGAAATACAGATCGATCGACCGATACAATAACAGGAGCCTAAGAGCTTTTTACAGAAAAAAATCCTACATAATAGACTCCCCAGAATATTTATTCCCTCTTAATGTATTTAGAAAAAAATATAGTAATAAGATAGTTAATTTATTTCGCTATTTATCTAAGAAAATACCTGATTGATTTCGTATCGTATAGACTTGGTACAGTAAGGAACAAGTCATCGGCGGCGGCGACCTCTCGCGTCCGGCCCTGGTGCGAGCCATGGTACGGAGCGAGAGGGCATGGGAAACCGTCACCTCCTTTTGCAAAGCAGTAATGCTCGCGAAGGAGGAGGCGGGGCGCGTGAGGGAGTGGCAGTCTCTGTGCCCTCACGTCCCTAATCGCCGTAGGAGGAGACGCCCCGGGCGTCGGGAGTCAATAGCAGACTCCCGGCCACCGTAGGCGCGAGTTTGCAGGCGGCGAGCAATGGGTAGCTCGCCGCCTGGTAAGGACCAGGCTCGGGTCGACGGCGCGTAGTGTTCCACGCGCGCCTCAAAGAGATGTCAGCATCATTGAAGGGGTCTGCTAGGACCGATGCCTGCCGGGGTCGCGAGATTGTTCGAAAGAGATACCGTGACCCTGGAACATGGACAACTGAAGGAACACGGGTGGGTTTTAGTCAGTAAAAGTCTGACACGCCCTCCCGCTCCGCCCAGAGCGGAAGAAGTCATTTGATAATTTCTTATCCATAAAAAAAAAAGCCACAAGTCATTCGAAATAAACCAGTATAAGTTGGCCTCTTATGGTATTGAAAGCAGTGGTGGCCCACTGGTTGTAGGTTTGAATCCAGACAGGTGCACTTTACTTTTTGTGAACAATTTACAGAGTATGTAAGGACCGTAGCAGCTGGGGTTCTGTAGTTTCTGCCTACCCCTATGGGAAACAGGCGTGATTTTATGTATGCTCTCAAAACGGGGAAGGAAAACATCGTGAGGAAACCGGCAAGTCGTAGAACCAAAAATTCGAAGTCATGTGACATCTGCCAACCCGCACTGGGCACGCGTGGAGGCTTCGGCCCTCTCCGTCTCACACAAAGGAGGCCTGTGATCTAGCATTAGGGATATTATAGGCTGATTAGCATTTCTACACTTATTGACGTGACAACGTCTTATAATTCGATGGAGCCGGCTGCACGCACGAAAAAACATGACTCATGCGGCGTTACCTCGCTCTGAGGCGTTCCATTTAAGGCTTGAAGTGCAAGCGAGAGTGCGCATCAGTATTTTCTTATGACGTTGTCACGTTCAACTATCGACAGTAAACTGACTTTACAGACAACCGATTTTTTTTAAAGCACATTGCTGATATAGACCTTTTGGTCTCGTGCAGGACTTCGTTTTTATTCATCATCATTTTAGCCGAAGACGTCCACAGCTGGACATAGGTATCCACCTATTTGGGGGCGTATGCCAAAATCGCCACGCTTGGCAGGCGGGTTGGCGATCGCAGTATGGTAGTCAAATGCATAAAGAACGCTGCTGCTCAATCTCTAGTCAGTCCCTTAGTCGACTGTTACGACACCCACGGGAAGAAATGGAACGTTGCTATTCTTTAAGGTGCATCCACACATGCCGCTGGGTTTGACGTCAGCTTTCAGGCAGCCTTGCCGTTGAATTTGCCGCCGGCTTTACCGGCGGCGGCCTGCAGATGCGGTTGCAATTTTCGCAGGTTCTGAACTTCTGACTATCGTCGAAGTTAGTCATATACGTAGGATTGGAATTAACAAAAGTACTGCACTATCATCCCAGTTAAATTCTGTAATTTCGTTATTTATACGAAGTGATGTTAAATATGAATACGAAATATTTTCTCACAACACTACCACTCCGTATCGAAGCCGGAAGCAAACTGCTGCCGGCAACGAAAAGCCGCGCGTGCCGTAGGTAAAAGATGCGCGTGCCGGCGGCCAGGCCGCCGGGTTGGCCGCCGGCCGGGCCGTGCCGCTCGGCATGTGTGGATGCGCCTCTACGTCCGGCATGCGGCACCACACACGTTTTATTAATATTTTAGGATTGTTTTTGTAATATTATGTGTTTAGTTTAGTTCATGATATTCTTGTGCGAATCCCAATACATTTTTTTTTCACCTTTGTTTTATTATTCCTATGTTATTGAAACTCCGTACTTCGCTCATCCAGCTCAAGGGAAAACTGTTACCACCGATATTCGGCTGATTATACCAAAACATATTCTACTTTGCTATTACAAAAGGAATAGTCTATATTATGTGTACGTAATAAGGGTCTTTGTGTGTTTAGGGAGCTTAATCTTGGCTTAAAAACTGAGGTACATACATAAACCTATGTATACATAGGGGGTTTGGACGAGCTGAGTAGGGCTTACGTCAGACTGCAATGCCGATATTGAAACGTTTTTTTGTTTTAGGTCATTGGCAACTAGGTCGATGACCTTTAATGGTGGAAAGTGCAGTTCCCACTGCTTATTAGATACATGAAACAGCAAAGTCAAGTGTTTGCCGATGCATTGCAAAGTTCAAAAGTATCAACTTCACCGGTGTTACTATACTTTTCTATACGAGATAATTATTTTTATTAGTAAGATTATCAATGTGTTTTTTTGTTTAAGTATACCTTTACACATCTTTCGTTATTATTCCTTTTATTACAATAAATATACATTTAAATTATATTTTTAAATATTATAATATGAAAGTAATAAAAACATTTGTTATTGTAATTCTTACGCATAGATTACCAAAAATGATTGCATAACTTTAATTGTAAATATCAGTTTTGGATTTGTAACAATAAATGTTGCCTGTAAAAAAAATTACGCTTATTATTACGGAAATTATTTTAAATGTATATTGTTAGCAGTTCTTGGCTAACCTAAATAAAACAAACTTTATAGCTTGGAGTAACTAAAATGTACGTAACTTTAATATCAGAACTATTACTCCATTTTAAACAAAACCTAGGAATGACATCAGTTACTGCGGTGTTTCCATCAAACTAATGGTGCCGTAACAATAGTTAAATGTATCCATTGTGTTTATGTTTGTTTGTCGCCTATTTGTTTAAGGGATCTTTTCTGAATGTTTGGTTTTATTGCCACTAAATACCCTTACCGAAGGGGAACTTATAACGTATGGGGTAAGCGTTGCTCGCTCTGCGGTTTTTTCTCATCGTTTGCCATGTTTTCATCTTTAGTACTTTGTAAATAATATCGACGTTTACACATGTCATTTCCAGTATGTTTTATGTCTTGTATGAGTCAGAATGTTGGCCCACAAAAGGGATGAATGAAAGGCTATATAATGATGCACATATATTGTAGACCATAAGAAGAAGTCTAAGTGGCACCAGTGTCTGAAAAGTTGTGTTGTGTGAAAGTCAATTGTAATGGTTTAGGCATATGACACGGAGGCATGAGGAAAATCCCGTGAAAAAAGTTTTGAGTATGAAAACCGATGGCTATAGGAGTAGTTTAATACCGTAGCAGAAGGAAGGAGAAGAAGTAGGGAACGATAAGGTATGTTGCAAGGGCAGGTATGTGAGCGCTTAATTACTCTTACTTTGAGTAACATAGCTGAGACAGATGGTTTTCAACCCTAAATTATATAGTGATGGCGCTGGATTCTTTAGTTGGAGCTTTTTTGTTTGGAAATTGCCTTAGATGGTGTAACTAAACTAATTCCATCTTTAAATAGTCCTCATAATAGGTAGATAGGCAGTTGCACCATCTAAAATACGGATATTAGACTGGAAGCCGACCCCAAAATGGTTGGGAAAAGGCTAGGCAGATAATGATAAATAGTCCTTACAAATGGAGTGATTTGTCAAAACTTTGTGTGAATACAGTATTATATAGTAGTGCGATTGTTTTTATTACACATGCTGAGAGCAATGATTGGAAACCGATTCTCCCATATATGACCATCAGTGTCTTAAAGTGATCGTTTTTATGATGATAGTTGTCAATTGTGGCTGTTTTTTCTTGGTTTATTTTTCAATGCTACAATCCCTGTGACAGGTGGTCCTCAGTTCCAACTGTTATGTATTATAAGTACAGGTTATTGTGAACAACTGGGTTATCTCAGTATACTGTTCTATTTATAGCTGTAAAAAGTCACAGTAGAGTTTTTTAGGACCCCACCAGTTAGCAATACCTACTATGTAGTCTCTTCTTACGAGGACCATCTATGTAATAATATATTACTATACGAAAAGTTTTCGAATGATATAGTTATTGCCACTGAAGTCTTTATAAATTTATAATTCGTCCTCTTTTAGCATATTTGAATGGATTAAGCCCATGTTTGGTAAAATCTGCTAAAGCCTCTGGCAAAATAGTATGATCGTAATATTGCGTAGAATATTAAATACCATAATTTTTGTTGTTTATCTTTACTCTATCTATGATCTTAATTAATCTTAAATAATATTTATTACATGAGAGAGAGAGAGTGGTTAGAATTGTGTGAAGTCCCTTACACTTTTGCTAGGTTACCTGTGTTATAAGAGCCAGTGCCCTTTCTCGGGAAGAAAAACTGTTGAAAAGCTCATGCAATAATAAAAATACAATATAACAAAAAGTAATAAAGGACCTAATCAAAATAATAAAATCTAAACACAAAAAAATAAAATAATAATTAAGAAAGAAAAATAAAGCCTGATGATTGTGTGTAGGTAGCGTGTGACCAGCATACCAATCTTTGCATTTTTTTTCGTCCTTCAATTGCAGTAAACCTCGGAACCTCCCTAAAAACGTTCCATATTACGAAGTTCTATCAAAACACTATTTCCCGCAGCATTTTTAGAGGCGGTACTATAAGTAACCGATATTTATCGTGTATCTCCCATGGCGAACGGTGTTATAAATTTTTATTGTTACCGTAATACCCCATATAATTATCATGGGAATCTGGTATCAAATGATTTGATGGCGGAATACGTTTATGTAGGTGGTTGTAAATATATATTGCGTGAGATGTAATAAATTGTGTATGTTTAATATTTATTATATTTCTTTTTCATGTATGGGAAGCTCTTGTATGTGGGCTAGATTCTAGTTTCATACTGGAACGATATGATAAAAAAAATTGTCAATATACCTCTAATTTTTATAAAACGATTACATACATGTGCATTTATTTATTACAGGTTTCTTAAATATTACCATATATCACAGTAATAGGGCTTTGTTTTAATAAGAGTTTTATCATTTTATAAGTGTGAGTTGAAATCTTAAAATTTCTTATTATAGAGACCTGTCTATAATGTGAAGGTGCGATTTGACACAAAATTATTTTATTGCTTGTAATATGAACCAATACACCTAACTGTAAGATAAATAAAAACTTAAGCATTTTACGGTGTCCTACGTTTGGGATACGTCTTATTATATTTAGAGGACACGTGAAACATCTAAAATTCTAAAAATACCAACCACGCATATTGATAACTAGCTTCTGTCAGCGGCTTCGTCCGCCTGGAGGTCGGAAATCATCCCGTAGGAACGGACTACCGGATAAAAAGTAACTTATGTGTTAATCCAGGTTATAAAAGATCTGTGTGCTGAATTTCATCCAAATCCGTTCATAACTTTTTTCGTGAAAGAGTGAAAAACATCTAAACATCCATACATCCTTACAAACTTTCACATTTATGTATGTAATGATGAATTTGTCCTGATTCCAAAAACAACCAGGCATAGGCATGAAAATGTGGACCGTTAATTGTGGCTTTGTATGGTAGAGCCGATGTCCAAGAGAGTACACTGTCCAGTCGCATCGATTATATGAGTACGACTCTTAACAATACTTAGAGAAAAACGGGGGAGCAATCATATTGCTAATTAATTCGCCAAAAGGAAGAAAAGTAATTAGCTACTGAGATTATTTCGTTGTTTATTGATGTTTTTACTTTTACAGATGTTACTGAGGTCATTGGTAATGATGGTTGAGGATGTAATTATAATATTTTTGATAGCTTTTAACTTTTAATAGGACACCAATGAAGTGGTCATGTTACTGGAACATCACGAAGATAGCATGAGCAACACAGAGATCGTTCCTAATTTAGGTTGTCGCTGAATTAGTGCATGGACAGGCATGAATAAAATGTGCTGTTAATTATTTCTAGCTTCGGTAAATGAATTAATATACCCTGGTATATTAATTCATTTACCTGCTGCTACCTGTAGCAGGGATATCGACCCGCAACCTGTATTAAGTAGTTTGCGAAATTTGTAAAAGTTTATAAACATGCAGAAGCAACCTTTTGGTGAAAATGTGATCTCATTCGAAGGACGATAAAATTATTCACCATATCAGCGGAAAGAGATCCACTACTGTACAAAAGCCTCCTTCAATTTGGGAAGGTGTGCCAAAATGGCCATGATTGGCAAACGGGTTGGCGATCGCAGTAAGGTGGAAAAATTCATAGAAAACGCTGCTGCCTATTCTCTAGTAAGTCCCTTAACATTGGCCTCATACGACATCCACGGGAAGAAACGGGATGGTACTATTCTTTATGTTCGGTACCACACGGAACATATCTATACTATCTATACTTAATATTATAAAGCTGATTGTTTGTATGTTTGTTTGATTGAACGCGCTAATCTCAGGAACTACTGGTCCGAATTGAAAAATTATTTTTGTATTGGGTAGCCTATTTATTGAGGAAGGCTATTGGCTATATAACATCACGCTACACCTAAGAGGAGCGAAGCAGTAATGACAAATGTTGCAAAAACGGGAAAAATCGCTCGTGTAGGGGATTCGACGCGACGGGAAAGGTCGGGGGAACAAGAAATTTAACGCGGACGAAGTCGCAGGCAGAAGCTAGTAAATTAATATAACTTATTACCAAGTCTAAAAATACACTATAAATCCCATATGTTCTTTTGTTTAACACGAGTTCAACCATTCTCGTTAATACGAATAATGACATCACTAATTGAATACAACGCTACGCGCATCGTTTACCCAAACATTTTTTATCTTTAAGGGTTTGACGTGACACGTGCTGTGTTAGTTCATCTGTGTCCCCACTATTCATTTTAAGTAACCCTTATAATATAGCCAATAGAGTCGAAAATAAACAGGCCGATACATTAACCGTATAGTAAGGAAATGACGATCAGACGTAGGTCGTTTTTCGCATGATTGGGTTTTTTTAGGGCTAAACATTTGGCTATGAATGATTGATTTTGCGCCCCGAATTTTGGGGTGCAGAATATTTGTTTAGTGAACTTGCACTTTTTGATGAGAAATACATACCTACCTTTACAAAACGAAAAGTAAATATAAGTACTACATTATATATAGTTTACTTATAGCCCAGTCAAGAATAGAGACACAATAATACTGGAAACGTTATTTCACTCGTTTTTCTTTTACACAAAAATGAAAGCAATGTCCAATTTCCCGCAACACAAAACCTCAACTCAATGGGTTTTACTCGATAGCTTGTTGATCGAGACTAAACAAACGCTAACCTGAATAAAAAATAAACCGTACATCGGTAGATTGATCGTGTTCTCAATCAACTCGTACGCATACACGAGATACAAATGATTGTAAAGAACCGGTTCTATTGTTATAAAACCAAATTGTTAAAACGTTAATCGAGATTAAAATTCATATCATGAAGTTGGATGTTACTAATGCCTAGATGTCTTGTCGACTAATGTTCGGTGCCTTTAAACAAAAGAAAATCGTTTTTTTACCAATGGTAGCATTTTCTATTGCGAAATTAGGCATATAAATATATTAGTAAGCTAATTTTGTTTGTGATAGCTATTTCCTTTTGGGAGGGTCTAGTAAAGCTATGATGTAATTGTAGTCTTAATTTTAACCAATAATTGTCCGTTAATTATAGGAATCGACCATAAGAAAAGAAACTACGATTGAGAAAAGGAATGTTGTATCAAAACAGTATGAATATAAAATTGACACAGTGACTATCTAATGTAGAGACTTGACATGCTTTAAAAAAGTCTTGCCGTCTGAAAGCCACTCTTCAAACGACAAAATAATTTATAGAAGACATAATAGAAACTAACAACATAAAAGGTAGTTTAAACATAAAAGAAATAGAATAACCCACCACACTCTAAATCACGAAGTAAATACAAAAATCCAAGACTATAAACAACTTCTTACTCCAATTTCAAACAACACAGAACCAACCAATAAATAAATAAACATTGCTCCAATAAAAATGCCACAACATCGCCGCATACGCATACACGATCCAAATGAAGATGGACATGAAATATATAAGATCAGAACATCCATTGCACATACGATACACAACAAAGAGTCTAAAAAAGATACATTTCATGGGAAGATGAAACAAATTACGATAAAAGGAAGATCAGTTTGATTGGAAGAGGCATCAGCAAAATCTTTTCTATGTTTGAGGTGAATGCTTAGGTACTCATAGATTTTAAACCTTGTTAACATTGAACCTTCTACTTCTTCATATTACTTGAGACTTATAAGAACCGGCCTCATTGTTGTAGAATAACCGGTTGTTCTGATAACTTCCGGACGAGAAATAAGTCGTCGGGATAGCTCTCGTATGCTTTTATTTTTAACTCGTGTGTTTTATTCTATTTTGGCACCGAAGATGTATTGGTCTTTCTTTTGTTCTATGTATTCATGCTTCCTTTATCAATCCAATTCTATAACACGGTATAGAGGGGAACTTTTGTTTGCTCCTAAGGCTGCCTGTCCATTAAAGCGGAGAAGAGTGGAAGATTTTTTTAATTTATGCGGAGTGAAGAGGAGTTTGAGGAGTGTTCACGATTAATTATCATTATTATCGATTAATCACTATTATATGTAATACTAGCTTTTGCCCGCGGCTTCGCCCGCGTGGATGTAGGAAATTAATACAAGAGGACGTATAACCGCGATAAGAATGTGTTATTCCAGGTTATATAGGTAATATAGACTCTGTGTGCTATTTTCGATCCAGATCCATTCAGCCATTTTTGTGTGATTGAGAAACAACAACCCAATCATACATATTTTCACATTTATAATATTATTAGTAGTAGGAGTATAACTCATATTACTTAGGATTCATAGTTTATGAGAACATCACGTGTGTTGGTGTTTGTAAAACAAGAGTAATAGTATTCAGAGTAAGAAGACTGCGACATAGGGCTTGGTTTAGTTGAATATAAGTCCTCTTGGTTTTTCTTAACGTTCCTATGTTACCTATACAGACACTCAATCATTTACCAGACACCGAACATAATTATAGGAATAGTACTTTTGCCAGTGGCTTGGCCCGTATAGCTGTCGGAAAATATCACCCGGGAACCTACTACCGGGATAAAGTAGGTATCCTATCTGTTACGTATCCATGATATAATATATCTTTGTGCCAAATTCAATCTAAATCCGTTTGGCCGTCTTTGCATCATTGAGAAACAAACATCCAAAAATCTAAACATCTAAGCCATTTCGCGGTCTCTTACTTGGAATAATACTATTAGGTTTATTTTGAGTATAATGAACACACATGATATTCGCAATTACTATGAAGCCAAAGTAATATGAATTACAATCCTACTTATCCTGTACTACCCGGCCGCTGCCAACGGATGGACGGGACGGACGTACGACCTGCTGCTCTGCGCCCGCTTTTTAAATCTCTAATATCTTCTAAGATATTCATTTAAATTACATGCTGTTAAGGGCCATATTGTATATATATATCTATATTAAATGCACAATGTATTTAAGGTACTTAATTGGATAAGGATTAATGCTGTATTGCTTAAAATCGCTTCGTAAATAAGCCCTTATTTCTCGTAAAAAGTAAAAGATAAAAAATGGTTATTGTGGGTTATCCCTAAGACTACCATTGCGGACATTTTTGTAGGCATTTTTAAGGTGTACAATACCGTAGTACATTATTTTAATCTATTTCGTAGGATTCAGCCAAGGTTTATCGAATTTTGAGACGTATGTCAGCGTAGTTTTCGAAGACAGTTATTTTTTTCTACAATAAAAGATTTTTTCTAAAATAAAAGTAGCCTAAGTTACTCCTTGTAGCATCAGCTATCTGCCAGTGAAAGTCCCGTCAAAATCGGTCCAGGCATTTCAAAGATTAGCGGGAACAGACAGACAAAAATTGTAAAAAATGTTGTTTTGGTATATGTATCGTGTATACATCCATATACACTTAGTAAAAAGTGGTTATCTTAATATTAAAAACAGACACTTCAATTTTATTTATTTGTATAGATAATATAATACTATTGGCACAGCTTTGCTTCTCTCCGAAGCTTATTGAGCTAAAAATAGCAAATTGATAAGGAGCTCCAAATTCCGAATTGTCTGTCTATTATTTCGGAAGCACGATAGGTTATCAATATACCTATCAGTCAAAGGTAATGAGGTTAATATAATGTCACCGAATTGAGTATCAGTGTTATATTGAAACGCTTCAATTATTTCGTGTACAATAATAATGACTATATGAAGTATATCCTATATATCTGTTTTGTATTCATTCGTTTTTTGTATTCATTCGTTATGTTCGTCATACAATTTTTTGTATTACATAACATTTCATGAACAAAAGCTTAAAGACTTTCTTTTATGGTATTAATATACTCCTTCAAGTGTTTACATTCAATGTTGCAGTCTTCTTCCACAACTTGCTCTAACAACTTAAGTGGCTCTCAAACGGTGTCAATGTGAGTTTCGTGAGAACCTTTAAAGCTATACATGACAATAACAAAGCCGTTCTTCACAAAGGTTACAGTAATAGACGTAGGTTCCATAATAATAGGCAGGAGGATAGCAGTTATTTTAACTACAGGCTACATTGCAATAACCACCATACATAGTTTGTGAACAAAGAGAACCTAGCACAGTTCCTTGTGGAAGCCCTTAGATACCTGGGCAAAATACAGAATTGATGAAAATGAATTTATCAATAAGAGAAGAGGGGAAGACTTATTTAAAGCGATTGTCATGGCAACAATAGACTGGCCTAACTTTCGAAAGAAAAGAAACCGATTTGTATATCTTTTCCGTGTAGAAACCTTCGGAAAATGTAAAGTGATGTTTGAGACTGATCCAAATGGTCCAATTGGATGATTTTAAGTGTCGTTTTGTTAAGCACTTGCATTGAAAACTCTTTTGAAAGCAAATAGATAAAAATCAAGAATTTGGTGAAATTCTTTTTGAAAATGAAGGACTGCCCTATTTCTTGTTTCAATTCTTTTTTGACAGTCCTATATAAATAAGTATAATTTTGAGTGTTCATTCGGTTTTCTGAATTTATTGACAGCGTCATTCATCCTATACGTGCTGACTTATAAATTACGATGATCAAAGTATGTTTAATTAAAAGCTCTTTCACAAAAATAACTACACGAAAACTATTTGTCGGAATCCAATACGACTCTTCAATAAACCTTAAACATCGTGAAATACCGCAGGTTTTATTGAAATATGTCTGAACTCCAATTTAAATACCCGCTCGGATTCCACTTGGTTATCAATTTCATATTGATTTGATTTAACTGCTAAGGTCTAGGTCATAGCGTATGTAATGGCACCAGCGGAATTTTGATCTTCTTTCTTTACTATTTGATATAGGTAGTTAGTTATATCATCTCCCGCGTTGTCATTTTAGCTTTCTCTTAAAACAGCTATTGTTATGTTCTAATGTAATATGTGTAATTTACGATCATCATGCATATCCATCGGTATTTTTCAAATGTTATTTCTTGAAACTGAATCCAGGTTCTCAAATTTGTGGCCATGCACCAGAACAATGGAAGATTGCTTGATATCAAATGCAATTCACAGTATCTGTTTTATGCCACAAAGAATGTTGTTGTGGTTTATAGTAAGAACAAACTCATAATTTTGTGGTGTTGTGAGAACCTATAGCTTTAATATTTCCAGTTCGTAATCCAGAGTAGTCAATGTAACTAAATCCATTGTTAAGGAATTGTAACTTTTATTCCGACTACAACAATTATGTCAACTGTCGGTACTTAGTCATGTGTCTTCTTTATTATGGACTTACGTCTAAAATCTACATAATGTCCATGCTAGTCAAATCTTTAACCAAATGTACCGGCTTTTTAATTCATAACCTTTTGTGTGACGTCATCTGAATTCTTACCCTTATGACAAAAAACTCAAGTAACCTCGCATTTAATTTTGTCAGCTATTGATGTAACTACTCTATTGATCAAATCCATTAAAACACAAAAGTTATTCACCGCCTTTTAGAATAATCACAGCGTGTTTACTAAAAGACAATCAATTTATCGAAGCAAAACAAATAACCGATTGATTTGAAATTCAAATTGGAGAGGTACCTACAATACAAGCGAATATAATAGACCGATTGAGCTCGACAAATCTAAACCTGGATCTGATGCAGACACGTTAATAACTAGCAAAGCAGGAAATTAGAGCAAATAGACTATTGGCACAAAGGAAATGACACTACTCGTTCCTATTATGAAGTGAAAATTGTTTGTAATCGAATTTCTCACTGCGAATTCGTCAACTTTGTAGAATTTTGTTTCGAAATTCGTCGTAGCAATTAATTTAAACACAGTTGAAACAATTTAGGTTTGATTATAACAGAATTCGAAACAAAAATTCCAAAATTGAATTAGTAGCCTTAAATAACTCACAGAAACAGAACAAAACTCCGTTTTTGTTAATGAAAATAGATAAAATAGTACGTAGAGACGGAAAAGATATAAATTCTGGTAAATTTGCAACACAAATCGCACTGCAGTGTCTAGTGCAGAGCTTTTTGTGTGCGGGTTAAAAGAAACCAACTTATTAGCATATTCCATAGACTTTCACCCCCACACTGCAGTCGGTGAACATATTACATTAATATATAACACAAGCAATCCTAAAAGAAGGCAAATTACCGATTAAAACACAGTAACAAGCGATTTGTCGTAGAAAATGTTTTATATCATTATGGTTGGACGCTGAGCGATGTTCCGTCGCGATTTCCACTAAGTCACTGTTTGTTATCACTGTAATAGTTAACAAATAACACTTATTGGTACACTATAGCACTAATGTTATTCACGTTGGGTTGATTGTTAAAATTTTGTGGTTTTTTGTTGTGTGTGTGAGAGGAGCGGGGACGCGGCGCGCGTGCGTGCGCGGCTACAACGCGCACTCGACTGAGTGAAGGTACCTACCCCTGGCTAGGGTTTTCGTCCCGGCCGGCGAACTGGCGTTCCGTTTTACGGGATATATTGATTGTATGAGGAACGATTCGAATGGTGGTGATTTTGAAAAACATTACGGAATTTATTTCTGATATTTCTGTTTTCTTAGTTATTTTTTATGTGTGACCATAGGCTACCCTCTGTTACATGTGGCTTTAAAGTAACTGGCGAAATGTAGGTACTACCTCTGCCTTACCCTTCGGGGAATACAGGCGTGCTGATATGTTCAGTTGTTGTATTTTTTTATGGGTAAATCTAAATAAAATTTGCATTATAATAATATGAAAACTCGATAAGATATTCAAAACATCTGAAAAATAAATACGAGCTGGTTTACCCAATTGAGATCAATAGTTATTATTAATTTTTATATTGTTATTTATTTGATGACTGGTATACGATAATTAATTATGCTCGGGGTGAAAAGCTCAGTGCCTTATTTCTTTAAATAACCCATTATTGGTAGATGATTATATTTTAATGTAGGTATTTTAATTTTAACTAACTTCCGAGCAAGAATATGAAAGTTTGCAAATGAAAGTATGAGAACACTCTATTGTTCTTCATCCGTTATATTTTTGAAAAACAGCGCAATGCATGTCCATTTATAATATTTACTTAAATTATTTTTAGAACTGCACTGTAACACAAAACGTCAAACCAACCCTCTAACTCCGTAAGACGTAACGCCGATAAACAAGGCCAGACAGCTATTTCTGTCTCCCTCGCTCCATCATTTACAAAAGGTGACAGCGTTGTGCGTGTCTCAACCCCGTATCTACCCTTCTCAATACACGTTACATAGCTAACGTATCAAGACCTATTAAGGATAACATTTTTATAGATTTTAGAGGTCAAGTTATATTGGTTGAGTAGGGTTACGATTTTAGGGCTAACAAATTAGAAAGGGGAAGAAAAAATGTTCCAATGTCAGGTTTATTGACATTTTGCAGGGCTATAATTAAGGTTTAGCGAGGGTCCAAGTTGTTATCGACACACCGTTAAATTTTAAAAGCCCGATTTTCTTTGCAATTAATTCTTTCTATTGGCTATTAAACGAATTGCGTGCTTTGTGATTTTTAGGGAAATTACCCTTTTTTGGGCGATTAAAAAAGTCGTTGTAAATAATAAATCTAACATTTTAAAACAAATTATTGTATTGTATTCAGAATTAACCGGCTTTATCTCAACAATTTCGACTAAAAAGATCTTAAAAATAAACAATGTAATTTCCCAAACAAACAGTTACCTGTAATTTCTCTAAAATCTGTTGAACTTATTTTGAACAGAATTTCATGAAATAAGTAATACATTAATTTTAATGTATTTGCTTATTTCGTAGACTAATAATACGACAACAGCCTGCGTCTAATCTCTGCAAAAACTCGACAAGAACTATTACATCACGAGAAATAAAAACTCACTTACCAGTAGCGACATCTGTACAAAACGCTAAACTACTCGCGAAAGGCAATGACAGTAAGCAAAACAGTAAGCATACAACTTGTTGACGGTTATAACGTAAGACTCAGATATCTACAGCAACAACCGGTTGGTTAGCGGTGTACTTATCTGTTTCTAAGTTAAGACGACAGATGGCTCTGTTAGCTATTTTATGTAAGATATAAGTGTGGTAAGCAGTGTCTGTTCTAAAAATAAATGAGGGACAGGGACAATAAAATAAGAGCCACAAATAAAATTTCTTAGTGTTTAAAAACGTCATTAACATCACTCCTGTTATCCTCGAAGGAGAGATGTACCCATAGTATACCCACATTTCCCCTCTGGGATCAGGCGCGGTCGCAGCCTAACAATTTGGGAGGGGCCACCATGAGTACTGAAGAATATTTTTAGGAAGGTACATCCTCTTTGGTCTAGTAGTCGCAAGCGCTACTGATCAGCATGATGTCCCGGGTTATAATGTTTTTGCAAATGTCCATTGGAGTCTCCGTGGCTCAAGTGAGAACAATTTTAAGATAGTAAGACAGGCAAATCGTTCAGGGTTTCAACAGCATGACTGTCTTTGGGGGGGGGTTCTTGACCCTAGGACCCCCCCCCCCCCCCCTCCCACCCTCGGACCACGCCTGTCTCGGATATTCCCCTCGGAGGATATCAAAAGGCGTGGCTTTATGTTGTGTAAATGTATAATTTAAATGTTAACATGGAAAATACCATGTAACTAATTTTGGTCGATTTTGGTAACTATAGATAACCGTTAATACGTATAGATATGCTGACGTTATAACTACTACTGATACTTTTGTAGCTAGATAATTGACACAATAAAAATAAAAACCATAATTTCAAATATTTTATTTTTGAAACTTATCGTACAAAAGGGTATACAAGTTTTACCACATATCACTTATAATAATTAAGTCTATGTATGTATAGAACACCTATTTATAATATCATTAAAATTTCGCTAAAACTGACTGGTTTTCTTAGTTTATTTAGCAATTATATGTATAAAACATCATTTTAAGGGAGTTTCCTCCCAATCACCCACCAAGAATGATAAAATACAAAAGTATAATAAACATTAATTATTATTTTGTAAAAAATAATCAAACATCACTCCCATCACGCATATAAATTGTTATTAATCTCAATCAATTTAATTATATTTACATTATTTAATAATACTTATTTAAACAATCACTGTACTTGATTTTATAATTTTTCGAAATAAAAACAAAACAAAAATCGAGAAAATAAATAAAAAAAGATTTAGATTTTATGACCTTTTGAAAAGTACTCTAAATGATTACTTGTACTTTCATAAACAAAAAATAATTTAAAACTTTATTTACAGCTATTGTTACTTATAACTAAATAAAGCTTAGTATGGACGGAAGTACTGGAGTAAGTGCCTTGTAATGGCAAGTCTTTTAATATAAAGTATTTAAGTGAGCAAAGATTTTGCAAAAAAATATAAAAAAGGATAAAATAAAAAAATATTTGAGCAGCACTGGCCTCATTTTGCGGATTTAACTTTTAGCAAATTTGAGGCTAAAATCTTATAAGTAAAATATGAATAAGTCCACTCATGAGGTAGTTTTAACGTTAAACTGTTAAAAAAAGGAAAAAGGGGAAATTCTAAAATTGTTTTACAATCATTGCCAAAAATTATTTACATAATTATTAATTTTAAAGTGTAGACGCACCATTTTAGAGCTCACATGAAATAATTGTTTATACACTGGTTCTAACTGTACAATATTTGTTTAGAGTTCAGGAGTGTACCGTGGAGTCTTTGTAGGAATTCATAAAAATCTGTCGAAAGGTAATTTCTTGTTGGTTGTCTATGAGTTATCGTCCTACTTGCATGCTCCGTGCCTATCATTGAACGTTTCGTTTTAGGTATCTCACATAAATCAGTTCACAAGAATGTCAGTGTTGACCACATTATAATTACATAAAATGTGATGTTGATTCAGTTGAGTGAAAGCTTTACGCAGCGCTAACTCACAGAAATAATACTTTCTACAGATACCTCGTTACTTTTTTCCTCCACAAGTAAGAAGGGACCAACAAAAACTCAAATACCTCCAGCTCTCTATACAAATGGAATTAATAAAAAGTATACAATCTAACCTAACAATACAGTATCGGTTATTGCACTTTTTCTTTATCTGTTATGTCATGTATCACTTGACCGTTCGTGTAGCCATTTTGTAAATGACCGTTGGTTTTCACGTGTCCATTAGCTTCCTGTCTCAGAAAGCCATTTAATTCTCCATTTTTAACATATCCATTAATGTCTCCTTGTTTAACATATCCATTGAGATCTCCATTTTTTAAATGACCATTTAATTCACCATTTTTTATATGTCCATTTAAGTCTCCGTTTTTGATAATGTGTCCAGTTAACTCACCATTTCTCAGATGTCCATTTATGTCACCGTTTTTTAGGTGCCCGTTAAGTTCTCCTGTTTTGAGGTGTCCATTGAGGGCACCGTTTTTTATATGTCCATTAGCCTCACTCTTAATCATTCCATTAGCGATATGAGTTTCATCGTTGTTGTTATTGTTGACAGCCACTGATACAGCCTTCTGCTTTGGCCTACCTTTGTAGGCTTGTATGTAGAAGTTCATGAACAGAACGATGAAGATGGTCGAATGCAGGATTAAACCAGCGGCGATTAATCTGAAACAAAAATAATATATATAAGAGATATTCAGAACAAACTTGTATTTGATTCTATTCGTTAGACTCTCATTGCAGTAATTGACAGAGAAATGTATATTTTTTTATTTATTTTATTTATCCAAAGTAACATTGTATACCACAACGTAAGACTAAGTTTAACTTAGTTTATGCACTGTACGCACAGTTGACTAAATTAGTTTTATAATAATCATTTAAGAGACATATAACGAATTTATCATCTATTATTATAATATTCGCAACATATTGGTCTGCAATGGATGCATGATTATTATAAATCTAAACAATACCGCGTCTTTCTAAATCCGAGTACATTTCCTTCGTGCGACATGCTTTAAAGCAACAACAAACACGCCAAGAAAAAATACTACAACAGCTTGAAAGTTGCCGACATGTACTCAGATGATGTAAAATATGAGATGGAATGAAATAAATTTGATACCATCCTTTCTCTTGATTGCTCACGATTCGATGTGCGTAACTAGTTACTAACACATTACAGCTTTACTAAGGTAACTTCTGGGCTTTTATATCGACTCGACTTTTGCAATATGATTTTTTGTTTTAACAGGAGTTGCGTATTCTTTAAGTTTTTATAGTGTTTTTACAAATACAATATTAGTTTCATGAAATGATTCAAGAACAGAACCGGTCCACCTGGCGGTGCTTGGGGGAGGCCGATATTAAGCATTGGACTTTTTTTGGCTGAAATGGTGATGATGACGAAATGATTCAAATTCAAATAATTTATTTTCTCTTCACAAACAATGACATAGAAACTTAAAGACTATATGACACTAGTTTGTGAGAGACTGGTGTCTGCACTAGGAAAACCTGTATAGCAGATCACCAGGGTCCCACCACACGGTATATTAACATTTACAGTTATTTGCTAAAATGTGAAGGGATAGTGCATAATATAAATATCAGTGATGAATAAATTAAAAAACAATAAATCAAAGATAAAAAGTGGTAAAACTAGCGGGATACACTATTTAGGATAAGTTAGTAGTTCCTCAGTTGCTTTATAATCTAGATTTTGGAGCCATTCAACTAGAGTACTCTTACATGCCTTTTTAGTTAGGTGATACATTTTTGTAACACGATTTATTTTATTATATAAGTGGGAACCTAAGAAAGTAAAAAATCTTTGAGAGAAGCTCGTTCTTAAACCTTTAGTAGTAATGCATACGGAGTATATTCTGCGTTTTCCTGATATAGAGAGGGGGTCAAATATTAAGGAGGAGTGCTTCTTGAGAACAGTGTATAAAATAAAAAGTTGCCTTACTGATAAGACTTTGAAGTGTTTGTAAAGATTTGCGGTAGGAAATAAGTATGGCAGAGAACAAGCCACCTTAAGTACCACCCGTCGGGCTCTTTCCAATTTTAGGATGTTCTATTTTGGAGCACCACCCCATGAAGTTATGCAATATGTCAGAAGAGACTCACACATTGCATAATATACCCACCTAATAACTTCCACGTCAGCTACGTGCCGTAGATTTTTAAAAAGAAATATTAGTTTGCGAATTCGCGACGTGAGGCTGTCTATTTGTGGTTGGAAAGTTAATTTGTTATCTATTATAATTCCAAGATATTTAATCGAGGTAGATTTTTGGAGAACGGAACAGGAGCAGGTGTTAGAAATTGTGTCAATGCAAGAGTGCGCTTTAATATGGAAATGGGATAGCAATTCATTGGATTTGTTAGTGAGGGAGAAAGCTAAATACTTAGTTTTATCAACATTAAGGGTAAGGACATTATTTTTTTGTGCATAATTGTAGACATCAGCCCATGAGTCCGCTGTGAAAAGTAGTGCCGTGTCATCGGCAAAAGAAATGATTTTACCATGGTGTAGTTGTAAGCTACAGGCCTACAGAGATCATTAATGTAGGCAAGGAAAAGGGAGAGGATTCAAGAGTATTATAAGTTTTTTGGAGGATTAATAATATTAAGTAAAGGGAAGGTGATGAAAAGATCATGATGATGTTAAGTAAAGATTTTCTGAATACTGATAATGATGATTATAGTACTTACTTGGGATATCCGCAGTCATACACCAAGGCGCTCATCGAATGGAAGAGCACCATAAAGAATTGGACCTGGAAGAAAAATAAAATGTTTTGAGTGCTCATACTAATAAACTGTTTATCTACTGTATTGAATTTATATTTTAATTTAATAGTACTTATAATATTTTTTATTTTCTTAATAATTTGTATGTCAATTGGCAAAACATAGCGCACTACCTAATCCTTAAGATCTTGTATATAATTGTCACCTATGTTTACGAATAAATGATTTGATTTGATTTGATAAATCATAGTATCCATTAGAGATATCTGTGGCTAGTATTTAGTAGTAATATAGCTAAGGTTTTTGTGTAGCTGAGTTTCTACTAAATTTTTTTGTTTTTCTTATGCAAGTTTGCTCTCAGATATATAGTGTGGTTGAAGGTTGTGCATGGATATTGGCTTACCAGATAGAACGACCTAGTAAATTTTTGTTTTTGAGATAACTTATGAGAAAAAATTTAAACTTAAAGATCTCTTCTTTAATTGGTAGTTAGTCTCTGTTCTTTCCTTATTTCAGATGTTTTTGCAAGATGGTATAGATATTGACTTAAAGTCTCACTATTTACTTTTATATTAATTATATAGAGAAAACAAAAATTGAATCGTCACGCTCTTTCCTTTACTGGTCCAGTAGTACTCTAAAATGCATAATGTTAATAGTAAAAATGACTAGTATTATTCACCAAGAGGGCTCTAATTAGCTTAAAAAAATGGAGAAAGTTCTCGAACTTTCTCTGTTATAAAGTCAAGAATGTATTCCATGATTCACAAGTGAAGTCAAACTAATTTTCGTATTAAGGGCTTCTGAGAAAATGACGATGCGAAATATCTTTTCGTTTCGCAATCAGCATAATTTTGAGGTTTTAATAAAGAAATTGGAATCAGAGAAAACGTAATGTCTTTCCATTACAAATTGTATGACTGCTAATAATGTTTGTAATCTTCAATGAAACACCAAAGGCGTTATTAAGTTTTTATTACAAATTACTTTTTGTTGATAAATCCAAGATGAGCGTGGTAAATGCGCCAAATAAGTTTTTCAACAAAGAACATGAATTTGCTAAATCTATTAATAGTTTAACAACTATTTCGTTTTGGACCTGACGGTCGTTGACTAATAGATTGTGTAAAGATATCGCTTATGTAAATATTTTTACTATCAATCATAACATTAGTTGACAGCTAAATTATTGAACCACGAATGCCGCAGGCGGAAATTAGCGGAAGATTAAGGAATTTTGCTTCTTCAACCGTCACGTGAGTTACAAGATCCTGTTCCATAAATACTTCAGAAGATGTTATCGGAAAAGAAAATATTGAAGCTTAATCTCAGTCATAGGTTGAAGAGCAGAAACAGGCTTAAGTGCCCAAAGATTTTCGCACACTGTACAGATCAGCGGGGGTATTGTGTACACACAATAATAGTACTAATTTTGTCAGTTCAACAATATTCATTGCGGTGTTAATGAAATCGAGCAATTTTTTTTAACACATGAAGCATTGGATTAGTAAAATCTTTCAATTCATTCAGATGGAGATTGAAAGTGTATTACGCAATTTCCTCAAAGAGGAGAAAGAATGGTCGAGCAGTTAAGTAAAAAACTTATTAACAAAAAATTAAACCGCCGAAAAAAACAGAAAAGCAAAAAATAATAAACTTTAAAATTATGAGTCGGCGCTTTGAGTGATCTTTGTTCATTGATTTTTCAGCGCCGACTACTAATAATACTTGGCAAGGTATACCTTATCCAATGAAAAAAGAATTATCAAAATCGGACTACTCTGTACAAAGTTATGCGTGGTTATACATTACAATCTGTTTACATCCCCTGTTTTCCAACCCTTAGGGTTCGATTTTGTTTTTCAAATTTATATGGGACCACCCTCGGAGTATACCCTTTCCAATAAAAAAAGAATTATCACAATCGGACTATTATGTAAAAAGTTATGCGTGGTCATACATAAAAAAAAAACCAAAAAAAAATATACGCGTCGAATTGATAACCTCCTCCGATTTTTTTCGTGGGTTAAAAATACTGATATAATGATAAGAACGAACTGTGCAACTTTATTATATTAGTTTCAATAAGACGTACAAACAATTTTCCGTCAGATATGTACTTAGTCTTTGAGTACCTTAATAGACTCACAAAAGCATGATGCTTTCTATAAGGTCGTGAGAAATTAACAAGCAGCAGGATTAACCTTTTTGGAGTGTCATATAACCCACAAGCTGGGTTATGGTAGTCAAAAAGGTAGTCGCTCCATGCGAAATACTGATATTTAGCTGCATCTGGTTTAACAGGAACCCTGTCCCAACAGGCCAACATTGCATAAAAAAGATCGATGTGAAACACAATACTGTGTCTATAATTACGGTATTCCGCCACTGATCTAAGTCCTTAAATGCATTAATTTTCAGTCGCACTAAGCCAAGATGGCCGGCAGTTTCAAGTGTTCACGTTAATTTAAGTATAGAACATTTTATAGAACGTGTGTTTGCTAATGGAGAAAGGATACTGCGCGTTCCGCTGGCTTGTGTTGCAACTGTGGCTGAATGTTACCCTCGCACGATCGACTAGTACTGCGCTTGTGGAAATACTTGGAATGTTTATACTTAGGTTTATTTTGCCATCTTTTTCCGGATAAGTTTTATTTTATATAGTCATAGCTTGATTCTTGTGGCATGGCTCGTCAGCCCTTATACGAAGTTAAAAAAAAAATGTATTGTGTAGCTGCAATCAGCCTTTCGGCTATATGCAAATGTACTGCTTGGATCATGGTTATGCACATATGGTTACGATTTATTGGATTTGTTGCCATTAGAGGGACTTGGTGATTTGTGATTAAAGGCCAACTGATATGGATGGGTAAATCCGTCCTTATATGCATTTTCTACCATCAGTATATTTCTGTCTTCTTCTATCTAACTGTGTTTGCTTTTAATTGCTCATGGATTTCAGCATTGGTGATGAACCATGGGGCATTGGAAATTGACTTCAAAATTGAGTTTTGTAATCATGGCCCGTACGTACGTGTCCATTTTGGCTTTATCACGCCTTTGTAAACTCCTATTATTGTACAGAAGTGGTTTCTTTATCAAGGACTAAACTGTTTTGTATTGTTGTACTTTGACGAGTAAATTTGGTGAGCACTTAATAGAGCATATACTCTTCCGAGCAAGGATTATATACACGCTGCATATTTGTACTACCTATAGATGAGAAAATGGTCATCTCGTTTTTATTACAAAAGCCCATGTAAGAATAATAATAAAAAAAGAATAAGAAGTTTTATTTTTAATAAGTAACTTAAATATTATTTCTACGTATTACTGAGCCGTGCGTGGTATATCCTATCCGTTTGCGCAAGAGTAGCTCCGTGGAAAGGAATGCTAGGCGCGGTGCGAGCTATCCATTGGTTGTTCCACGTTAGCGACGGAAGTATTCGCGGTAACACCTTTACTGTATTATTTAATTACCTTTAGGAACTTTTAACCTGTTGCAATATATTATGTACTTAGGTTTGGTATTAGGGTGATGGTGAGTTAGACCACTCACAGTGAAGAGTTCCGTTATCGGGATGAATATTTAAGATTATTTTTTAACGTATGCGTTTATAACGTATTTTTCATAGTAGTGTATATATTTCTGCTGTTATAACCGAAACTATTCTTACAAAAAGTATTGACTTAATTTGAACATCATAATATTCTTAATGATGATAATTATGTTATTATATTAATTAATTTAAAGAACTTATGAGATTTATACGTTGCTATGCACTATTCACATACCGTAACTACATAACGTATAATTCTCATGTCTTTTTATTTTTTTACTGCTATTTTGAGTATGTACTAAATAGGTGCGGTAATAAATTCAGGCAACAAATATTTATGTTAGTCATATTGTTGAATGACTTTTAAATTTTAAACCTGTTATTAGTTATTTAAATTCAATACTTTAAATATAAGTTTAATAGCTACCTAATATGAGTTATGTGCAATCTAGATTATATTTTAGTAGACTGACTAGTTTGAAGACCGCTATTAATCATTCTCTGTTACAAAGTAAAAAACTGGCCAAGTGCGAGTCGGACTCGCGCACCAAGGGTTCCGTACAAACCTGCAGGTATTCATGGTTTATGCATAAGGTTTATGTTTATGAAATTAAACTTTTTTATATTTTTTTTATATTTGAGTTGACTGTATGAAAGGTAAATTGTGGTTTACGATTTATGACGTATTAAAAAAAAACTACCTACTAGATCTCGTTCAAACCAATTTTCGGTGAAAGTTTACATGGTAAAGTACATCATATATTTTTTTAGTTTTATCATTCCCTTATTTTAGAGGTTACGGGGGGCACACACATTTTACCACTTTGGAAGTGTCTCTCGCGCAAACCATTCAGTTTAGAAAAAAATGATAGTAGAAACCTCATCAAGACAATATCATTTTTGAAGACCTATCCATAGATACCCGACACGTATGGGTTTGTTTTTTTTTTTTTGAGTTTCAGTTGTTTGTATGGGGAACCCCAAATATTATTGTTTTTTTTTCTATTTTTGTGTGAAAATCTTAATGCGGTTTACAGAATACATC
Organism: Aporophyla nigra; assembly: GCA_947507805.1. Classification (NCBI taxonomy): domain Eukaryota; kingdom Metazoa; phylum Arthropoda; class Insecta; order Lepidoptera; family Noctuidae; genus Aporophyla; species Aporophyla nigra. The sequence goes on from OX382295.1 coordinate 24,525,500, forward strand.
TACTTACCAAGTTTCAACAGCATAGCTCTTATAGTTTCGGAAAAAAGTGGCTGTGACATACACGGACAGACAGACATACAGACATGACGAATCTATAAGGGTTCCGTTCTTTGCCATTTAGCAACGGAACCCTAATAAAAAACGCAGCTACGGTAAGTAATAAAGGCTGTGCATTCATTTTGGCGTGTTCGGCTATAAAACGTTATGTAAAATTAACCTTAAACGCATTACCCTCTTTCTGGAACAGTAAGGTTAAAAGAGAATCAGAGTATCCATTGATAATCCATAACTCTGTCTACCTGGCCATTATTTTCACATGCCCTAACGGACGGGTTTCAAGTAGTTCATGGCCCGGGTTAGGATATTTTTATCCCGAAGCGGTCAAGCGAAAAAGCGCTCCAAGCGGGTGAAACCACGGAAAAAAACCTGTAATTTGTATTAGTCCTGTCAAATTTAAGGTCGCTCAGTGCGTTATGGAGCGGACTTTGTTCGGATTTACTTTGAAGGATGAAATCATAAACGAAGTTATCCGGAAAAGAACTGGAGGGACCGACATAGCTTGCAGAGTAAGCTAGCTGAAGTGGCATTGGGCTGGTCATGTTGAAGGACCGATCGTCGGTGGAGCAAAGGAGTCCTGGAGTGGAGAGACTACGTATCAGAAAGCGTAGCGTGGGACGCTCCCGGCTAGATGGACCTTCATTCATTATCCTACCCTTATCCCAATTTATTTGAGGTCAACAACATGTCTTTTTCTTCCACACTTCTCTATTAGTCCTCCTCTCAGTAGTCACTCTCTTTCTATCCATATCATAATTCAGACAGTCCATCGATCGTTTCTTTTTGCCTCCATACTCTTATAGCTATCGACATTCATACTCAATACTTTCCTCACGGCATTTTCCTCATCCCTCCGTATCACGTGACCATAGCCGGCTAGATGGACCTACACCCTTAAAAAGGTGGCTGGGACAAACTGAAGGATAGCGGAGGACAGGATATTGTGGCACCACATGGGTCCAGCTGTAAACTGCGATAGGCTGAGTTAATTCATTGATTGCGCGTTGTACACCAAAATTCCTAAATATAGGAAAAATTTTAAGGCCTTCAAACATAGTGTCATACAAAACACTCATTCGATGTCGAAAACCAATAGAAACTAATTAAACAATTTCATCGACGTAATAATTAAATGGTTAGTTTGTGAAATATTCTAAGAGAGTTCTGTTCGTGCTGTTAATTAGCGAAGTAACCGCTAAGTAGACCGTGCTTGTGGCGGCGGTTTATCTAGATAACTGACTGTTGGTCTGTACGTTGTCGGAATTAAGTGCTGGTTCCAGTGAGATGTTGCGAAAAGTAAAGGAAAATGGATGTTCGAGTGTACTAGAAATGGTGAAGTAAAGTAAGCGCAATGGAACTATTTTACTTATGGAGGGAGAATGAGGATAACCAATTCCTTTTCCATTTTATTAACAATATAGAATTTTGCCAAAGGCTGATGTGTATGCCAATTTTATGATGTTTAATGGCATACTAATTTCTTGGTTGAATTTCTGTCGAAAAATCTATATGTATTTCGATGGATATCAATTATACTTGTCTTCTAATAAGGGTGGGTAAACTGGAGCAGACTTTGGCTGCCATTAAAAATCTTGTGCTGTGCCACAGATTCACAATGGACAAAATTTAAATGAAGCTGGCTGCTAACGACTAGTAAATCGAAAGGCAAGTTAGGCAGAGTTAGAAGACCTAATGTTATATGCCACTTTCAAATTAAATACTTTATCTCCTTATTTTCCAAAGAAGAGCTCCTTATGCAAACATATTGGCAAGTTCCTACTTAACATAGGATTTCGCCTTGTTTTTCTGAAGGGTGCGGCAGAGGTGTAAAGATTCAAGATTACTTACTAGTTGCAGAGTGGTAAGATGCTTCTTCCACCACAAATACTTCTGGTACTGAGGTCCCATTGCCGCCAGCATGTAGTAGCCGTACATGATCACGTGCACCAGGTTGTTCACGATGTTTGAGAAGGTTCCATGACCACCTAGAACATTACATGTAAAGAGATATTAGTTGTTGGCAAAGTTGAAGGTGGTCTAGTTTGGAAGGGCCAATTAAAATAGTGGCATATATACGTTGGGCCAACCCTGAGCCATCAACCCCGGCTATCACATTCGTTGAGTGGGTTTTTTTGTGAACAAACTTCTTTAAGGTTGCTTGTGATACCTTATAGTATTTGTCATGTAACGAAAAAGCATTATGCCCATGATTGCTACTTTTAATACCATATAATAGAAAGAGTTAGAGAGATAAAGAAAGATATAGTTTCTACTACTAGACCTAGTTTTCATGGTTTTCAAGGGTACTGGACCCGATAATGAAGTCAAAATGAAAATCCAAGATGGCGGCTGCGATGGGTATCGTTGTCATGGTTTTTATATGCGTGTATATATATCTTTATAAGAAGTATTTCCCATACGGACATTCACTTCACTTAATTTAAAATTATTTAAATGTGACCAAAAGTAAAAACTTTAAAATACAGAAAACTCAAGAAGAAAATACGCGGGTAGAGCCGTGGGAGTCGCTAGTAATAAGATAAAAGAATGATCATTAACATTGCTTCTACTGATTGTTAAAAGATAATGCTTTACATCTTTTCCTGTAACCTTTGCCAAGGAAAACTGAACGGGACTATTGTAATTTGTTATGACAGCGGTATCGTTGATTTTCTAAAACATAGTGTAAAACTTTTACAATGAATGGGCTTTATGGAATTCGTCCATTAGCACTACGCTTAACAAGTTATGTCTTATTTTCAGTTCAGATGGTCCGTCTGAAGGGAGTGCAGCCAGTCAAATTTAAAACTTGTAATTTTTCCACGTGCAGGTCAGTGTCAGGTGGAAGTTTGAGCAAAAGATTAGCGGCGGTAATAAGTATGTGTTAACGGAATTATAATCATTATATTTTTCAATGAAGCCGTATAATTATTTTATTAAATATCTATCAATAGGGTTTCATGAACTAATTTTCGCGACCTACCCTTGCGCTAAAACTTGTATAATAAAAAATAGGGGTTACCTGTAAAAGAAATCGGGAAAATGCTACTAAAATTAAATATAGAAAGAAGTTTCAAAGCTGTTATACGTTGATTCCATTCTACTGATTGTGTGACGACCATCTTGGATATATTAAATCTAATGACGTGCTTAATCATAGAAAGAGTGAGAGGCATTTCCAGTGAAGCCTCTCCATAACAGACAGTGACTATCTATCAACTATGAGTTTACCTATGCCTATTAAGTAACAAATTTGTGATAGTAGATCTCGCTAAGCCAATTCGTCTTTGACCTTGATTTATTGGTCACCTCACTGGCCCTAAGATGTTTTCACTTTCAATTTATAACGGTATTTTCTTTTGCTCGTAACATTGTTAACAATTCTTGCTAATTATACTCTTTTTGTGGTTACTTTTAATTCTTGTTTGTTTTATATGTCTTTGTATAGATAGAGTCTGAGATGTTAAGACTAGATGTGGATTTCCCGTAATTTTAATAGCGTTGATAGACTGATTTCAGTTTCAATCTGTCAAAAGCGATCTCTAGTGTCCCTAAATTTTTGTCAAGTTTTTGACACCTGAGATGGGATTTTGACTAGATTTTGAGCGCTTAACTACGAGAATTGGTCTTCTTATCTCCGAATGCCTAAATCCGGTAGAGAACAAAAGTCACTGACGCCAGAAATCGGAAGTTTAGACAAGTCGCTCTGAACTGGTTGTTTTTCTTCGCGTTGGCTTGCTAAAATCAACCTTTGCCTAGCTATGTAAGTGGGAAAGTTTCTCCTTAGATCTTTGTTGTAGTAATCATTGTATTTAATCGTTATCAACCTAGCTGACCGGCATTGAGTACATCTATTTTGTATATTAAAAAAAATGCTTATTATCAGCAATAAATACAAAGCTCCAGTCTCGTATCTTATTAATTTTATTAAGGGTCCGGAAACATTAGATGGTTGATTTGGAACACTTAAAAATATAGAACAGTACAAACTTTTCGTTAGTTATAAAAAAAACAGCTGTTTCTTACAAAAGTTCAATCCGTACACTCGTCACAAATGTGTAGAACAACTGATTGAAAAAAATTACCGACAAAAAGTTAGGACTAAAATAAAATACTGAATTTATTGTAACAGTTTGTCGGTGACACTTGCAGCGTGTAAAAATAATTTATTTATTTATATGGTTAGAAAGGTGAACTTACCAGCAATGAACTTCACAAGCAGCCACGCCTCAAACGGCGTCAGGGAGTGGTGGTACAGATGCAACCAGCTGATCTGGCTCTTCTTCTTACGCAGCACGAAGAACACGGTGTCTGCGAACTCTGACAGCTTCGAGAAGTAGTATACCCAGCATAGATGTAACATCTGGAGAAGAAAAGAAAAGATAAGTCAGAGGATATTTAACATAAGAAATAAAGTGTTATCGAGTTACCCAGTAACTGAGTTGTGAAGAGCAGATAAGCAGTTGCTCTATGTGATATTCTGGAATTAATAAACTGGAAGGCGCCCCAATATAGTTGGAAAAAGACTTGGAAGCTGATGATGTAGCATCATAATTACACTCTGCGGAATCTCATTGTGCTCTTAGTATTGGGTTTACCAACGTTTAAGTCAACTGACTAAATATTTAAAATACCTAACCGGTAGTTTAAATTTTGGTGAAGAGCTTTATTCTGACGATAAGGTAAACGAGAGAATGATTCTAGAGGATCTAGAAGATATATGAAAGAAATGTACATACTGATCTACGTAGAGAGCTGTTACAAATTTTAATAAAAGCAAAGTTCTTACATAGCTGAGTTCTTGCATCTGAGCTTCTTGCATAGCTGAATTGTAACACATTTTATACATAGTACCAGATCTCAAATTACATTATATTTCTATTTCAATAAAGGCACCCAAAATTTTAGATAACAGTCGCATTCGGAACTTGTAATTCGAAGGCATGCAGCCAAACCAGAATTTCATGTTCATTGATTGCTTTTCTTATTATCACGAGCTTTCTTTTTTCAAATTACGAGATATTACGCATGTAGTCCAAATGCATAAGGCATTTGGACCACTGGCTGAAAAGCTAAATTCTTCTTTTTCATCGTGTCAAGACAGTGTGTTAAAGCTAGATGACGCTGACCAGATTAAAATGCCTGTTTAGCCTATTAGCTAACTTGTTTGACGGTCAACCTGTCTTGATTGGGATCGTGTCTAGATAATACAGTCTAAACATTTAGATTTAAAGGTCATCATCGTCAGGAAGAAAGGTGTCTTAGTTCAAAACGATTAGTGGTAGTATACTACGTACAAATATCTATAACTAAGTATCTCATTATAATGTCAATATATCAGCTTTTAAATAAAAATGCATATGAAAGTATATACGGTACTTAAAACATTATTTTCTGTTTGTTTGTTCTGGCTAATCGCTGAAATGACTGGACCAATTTTGACGGCCCATTTACTAGCAGATAACTGATGTTGTAAGAAGTAACATAGCTTTTTGTCCCGGTAGCAATTTCCCTTGTGATAATTTCTGACATCCACGTGTCTTGGCCTGCGTGAAAATCTGTTTTTCGATTTTTCTTCACCGTTTTGAGAGCACCGGGTGCTTACTCTTGATTTTAATTCCGATCGATTGACATTGGAATTTTGACGTTTCGTATTCTTGAGCTCGACGCTAGCGCCAAAATGTGTTTAAATTGGGTGTCCATTTTGGAGAACTAAGTGGAATCAGGATCGGGCGTTGTTGTTGTTCCAATGTTGACACTATTGTTTTCAAGAGTACCGAATCACGTGCATGCAAAATTAACATTGGAATCGTATTGGCTTTAGATTGGAATTAAAATTAGGTTGAAGAGTAAGCTGATTTGAAATTAGGTCTTATAACTAGGTAATTGCATTCGATACCACTGACCCCACTGCTCTACCAGTTTTGTTTATTACTTCGTTTCTCAGATCCATAAATCATCATATTGGTCTTCAGAACGCGGCAAAGGTACAAGACCACGAAGGCTTACAACATAATCGCACTTGACCGTCGTAATGAACTTGCTTCCGTACGACGGTGAACAGTGAAAGCCTCTTCGACTCCGCTGCTATTGCGTCATCGCTCTCCGGTTGAAAGTGAAACTGACATTGCGACTTGAGCTCGTTTTTTATAGGTTTTATTGATGACAAAATGGTTGTGTTAAAGAAAATGTGAGTGTTATACGTTGTAGATATCATTGGATCTTGAATTTGGAGATTTTTGGTTTGTTATTGAAGCAAGGCTCCTGGCTTTACATTTCTATTTTAGGGCAAAATATATTATAAGAAATTTAAATGGTGTTGGGGCAGAATGGATTCGGAAGGCAGTCAGAAGTCTAGATGTTCTGGTGCAACTTCGGTAAACTCCATATCCTAAAGACTGCGATAGACTCAATAAAATAAATGATTTTATTTTTGTAAGTAGATTTGTGTAAACACATTAACACGTCGATCTTATTTTTTTAAACTAGATGAGGATCCTGACTGACTATTCTGAGAAGAAAGGCCAACTCTGAAAAGAGAAATGAAACCCACTCGTTTCACGTTTAAATATCATCGTTATTGAAAACTTAAGGGCGTAAACAATTTCTATAGCAAAGCTAAAATAAGACTGAACTTGTTTCTAAAAAAAATTGTAGTGCCTATTAATTTTAAGTCATATTTGCCAATCCTTATATGCTACCCGATAAAATATCGCATCTAAAGTTTATAATATTCGAACATAATTTTACTTGCAGATCCACCCATAACTCATCTTTAGCATTAAACCCTTTCCCACCTCTGCGCAATAGGTTACTTGAATACGAAGAAGATACGTATAAGGAATTATTATTTCCTAACAAACAGTGGTAAATACCAAGAGATCTGAATAAGGAAAATAACAGTTTTAGCTTTTTGTATCGTTATCTGACGGAAGGATGCTGTGCACAAAAAATAAATACAGGTAATCTACGGAAATAACGTCAGAAGATAAAACCGAAGGCTAGATTTCCGTGTACTCATAAAAGGTACTTTGAACTGTGTTTTTTGGCAGAAATTTGTCGGTACTGTGACTTTTAAAAATAGTCTCCGTTATGGTAGGCTTTAAAACAAACTCTAAGTTCTCAAAAATGACGCTAGTAACATCGTTTTAAGCTCTCCAATCTATCTTTCTTACCTAACGCTAGTTTTTATATGAGCGAATACATAAACAGTTCAAGAATATCAGCAGCGTCCTCCTTCATACACTTTAATGATGTTTCCCTTTTGATCAGTAGACCCAGTCTTTGGGAGTGTCAATTAATATAAATAAGCCCTATTTGCAAAGTGCAAGTTTCTGGAACGTTCAAGAATAAAAATCGCAGACAATTACGCCCGTTCAAATGATTGCCACTCAAGAATTGGAGGCAAATATTTTAACTGCATGTAAATTTTCAAAAATTGCATATATTATTATAATATATGCCATCTGTTCTGTTTACACCAAGTCATTAAAGTGTTGTCGAAAAAAAAAGAACGTTTGTTCTAGTATCTTTGAAAACCAGGATTTAACATTCTAGCGTGATTTTTGAAGTGTCATTGTCTAAACTAGCTGATCATCATCAAAAACCACATTAGCATTTTTAAAACGCTCGTTTCTCTTTCAAATGGACACCAGACCATCATTTTTGATTATTCCTTTTGAAAATATTTCTGTGGGTTTGTACGCACTTTCTAAATTTAATGGTTTTTTTCGCACTTAGTAATGTCTGTGAGAGTTCGAGGAGACTGGACAATAGAACACGTAAGAGTGATTTTTGGTTCATCTATAAGTTATTGCTAAATATTTTGATTGTATTTACAGTATTGTGCTCGTATTTGACAATTTAGCGCTATGGTCATGTTATCTCTGTCATTAGGACCTAAAACATAACACTTATACCTGAACCTTACTATTAGATGGGGTTATATATTTTACTACTAGCTTGCCCGCGACTACGTCCACGTGCATCCCAACCCCGACTCGCCTTGTCACATCCCGTCGTCCACCTGCGCTATTACATTATTTTCAGTTAGCGTTCTTTCAGACTTTTTTCTTTTTGCTCGTCTTCTATGGGTCGTAGTGCGATGTTGTTACTTCTGTTCCTCATGAATTGGGCAACGATGTGGATGTTTTTTCAAATGGGACTGATGGTTCCAGAGATTATCTTTACATAAAAATAAACAAATTTTGTCTCTTTATAAGTATAGATATACAGTTTTTTTTTTAACATCGTTATCCTTTATCAAGTAATAATTATCACATCACTCTTCAAGTCCATCATTAATACCTGCGTTTGGTTTGCTTCCTGTCTTATTAATTTTTATTTGTATTTCCGCATTGTATTTAACCTCATGCCCAAACTTGCAGAGACCATAATTATTTAGGAAGGAAGTATTAGTCTGTCTAAACGTGTGATAGGCTAAATAGTCAGTTGTTTAAATCGGGTTCATATTTCCGTAGATTAGGTTGTGATTGTTTGGAAGTAATAGTAAGACAAGTGTCATACCTGTCACTTTGTTAGTGTAATGCAAGGTCTTTTCTATGTAATTAGTGATTTCTATCAAAATGAGAATGAAATCATCTAACTGCTAATCACGTACTATTTAGTTGTTTAACTTCCTGATGTTTGCTTCCGTTATAAAGTTAGTTGCGGTTTATATTATTTAGTTTTCTCTTTTAGTTAGTGGAAGTTTTAAACGCTAAAAGTGTTAACACAAAATCAGGCTTATGTTTTTTTTAAATAAGAACTTAATAGACGTACAAATTTCAGTTCTTTATACAAACGAACCACTTAGTCTAGTGCTAATTTGTTATTTTTGGATTAGGAACTATAGTGAAATCGAAATAAAGTTGAATACGCAAAAACTGGATAGAACTAAAGTTAGATTGCGTTTTGCAATTTGACGTTATATATTTATTTATTTACTATTACCGTTAAAAATTAGTTTTTATACGTGGGACCAAATACAACTATGTAGACACAATATCTTCCCTCAGAGGCGTCACAAAAATACCAATTACAAAGCAGCATTACCAAAACTGTTTTTTTACTGATATTTTTAGTTTTTTTTTTCATTTGCATTACTTTAGTTTGTAAGTTTGGTATTTCTTCTTCGTTGGTCCTCACCACATACAGTGACGAATCGGTCTAACGCTTTTTGAATTTCTTATGGCTTGCGTATGACTTCATCAATACCTACACAAAACCACACCATTTTATCCAATTAAGCTGTAAGTATTATTAACACCTATATTTGATTGGACAGCAAACACTACTACATCTGCCAAGCTAATATTTTGAGTGCACTTACGTTCGATTCAAACAGTGGCATTTTTAAATGGTAATCCATGGAGTATTTACTTTATACAATGTAAGTGTGATCTACAAAAGCGATTGAACAGACTATGTACGCACTTGGATCTTCAAAAACGATATTTTTATAACACTTGAGTCAACTTCAGATACACAACTTAGTCTCACGTTATCCAAAAAAAGGATAAAAAAACGAAATTCAAGGTCTGTAAATAATAATTAACATCTTGTATCAGGGACATCGATCATGAATGAATTCATGCTTACAGCACATGTTTAGAGCAGCCCGTTACCATGGATGCAGTGCTTGACTAAAATCCACCCGTGTTCCTTCAGTTGCCTGTGCTAGGGCCACGGTGATTCATTCGAACAAATCTGCGAAGATTGCAGGCATCGGCCCAAGCGGACCCGTTCAATTACTGCTGACATGTCTTTGAGGGGCACGTGAAACACATCACGCCGTCGACATAGGCCTGGTTCTTACCGGGCGAGCTACCCATTGCTCGCCGTCCGCAAGCCCGCGTCTATGGTGGGCGCGGACTCTCGGCCACAATACGAAAAATTTTACGCAGGGCGATTCAGAATCATGTGGTGAGTCTATGGTAACAGGCTGCGCATATATGTCCCTACCACCTTGTATATTAGCGTCCCGACCGCCCCTACTTCGCGCAGTATCTACGACTTGTCAAAACGTCATGATCTTTTTATTCTATGCAAATTTTAAATATACCTTTTTTACACATAAGCCTTCCGAATTAAATCCTCCTCATGATAGGGAAAACCGCATCAAAATCCTTTGCATAGTTCAAAAGAATGACGCGGCCAAACAAAAAGCCAGTTTAATTTATAATATGTAGGTAAAGTTCCTCATTTATGTAGATTACGACCGTGACATTGATATTGAATATTGTAAACAAAACCGGTACGAAATAGGTTTGCATTAAACGCATAACAGCAGATTCGCTATTCTTGCGGTCATTGGTATAAGAATTAGCATAAAAGTATAAGAATCAGAAATACCTATGATGTTTTATTTTGGAATTTTGATACATTGGTACTTAAGTCTGAGTGAAGGTTAACTATTATTAGATTTAGGTATTTATTTATAAAAGAACACCGACAGTATATTTATAAATTCAACAAGGATATATGCATTGTTAGAAATAGATTTGCATTTTGATGTCTTTTTTTTTTTTAATGAATGGCTGCTTAAAACTTTTGTATAGGCGTTGACGTGTAATTTTTTAACTATGCATTGGCATTGAATTCGGATTGGGTAGTTTTGTTGGTAAATGTTGTTTCATTCACTGTGGAAATATTTTTGATATTTTTGAACAGATCAGTAAACCCGTGGTGGTAAAATAATGAAGACCCCTGTTCCTCAAAAATGTTTTTTTGTGATTTAAAGGGCCCATATAAGTAATATAAGTTATCAGCTTCCCTAACAAACATGCAGCCAGGTCAATGTGAGGAAATACATCTAATTTAACGAAGAATACTTAAGTGTGAACTGCGGGGGGCGGGGGAGGGAGTTGCGTAACACATGAACAGTACGAATGACTTTGTTTTTGACAGTTTTTGCGGATATATATACTCGTATATATGAAGCAATGGGTTAACAAAAGTGTCCAAAATTAATATTCTAATTTAATGGTGTGTTAATTAGGATGCTGGTTTCCAAAACTGAAGAGCAAAAACGATATAAAAGTCAATCAATTAATTAATACAATTGATATATGACCATGACAGATAAGGAAAATCAATCTTCTGATGAAGCTTCCGAATTCGATGACTAATTTAATAGATCCATTATAGAAAAAAAAAAAAAAACGATTAAGTTATTATGTTTGAATTCAGATAGTATGTTTTGAGGATAAAAGATTTTTATTTGAAGAACTACTTGTTTGGTTTTTAAGACAGTAGTGGTCTTTACAAAGTAGTGGTTAACGGTTAACAAATTAAATCCCGGTATAACTAATGTATACATATTATATGCGCATCATAGCTGCAATAAAAAAAAGATGTGCCTAAATGAACCCAAAAAAGTGCAAATTCTACTATTCTACTAATACTATAAACGCCAAAGTTTGTTTGTATGGATGTATAGATGTATGGATATTTGTTCGTCTTTCACGCAAAAACTACTGACCCGATTTAGATGAAATTTGGCACAGAGATAGTTTATAACCTGGAGTAACCCATAGAGTATTTTTTATCCCGGTAGTATGTTCCCGCGGGATAATTTCCGACCTCCACGCGGGCGAAGCCGCGGGCAAAAGCTAGTTATAAACATAATCGGCAAAAGGGTTGCGTCCTTATTACTTGGAACTTGGGTTTCTTAGTAAAAGCTTGGAGTTTCGAAGATGGCGTTGTGTTACCCCCGTGCCTCGGAAAGCATGTTAAACCGTTGGCCGTCATAGCCGAAATACGGTCCGGAGAACTATACTTGGGACTTAAACATAATATGTGGGTAGGTACCCTTTTTTTTTGTTTGATGGGAAATCATCAAATGAATTCTCCCGCTCTGGGCGGAGCGGGAGGGCATGTCAGACTTTTACTGACTAAAACCCACCCCTGTTCCTTCAGTTGCCCATGTGCCAGGGTCACGGTATCTCTTTCGAACAATCTCGCGACCCTGGCGGCATATGTGATGTGTTAGAAACATATTACGGACAAATGCGTACACTGACTGGACAGGTCCATTCAATCTGTGTGTTATTTCCTCAATAAACCATTTCAGACCCCAATCTACATGGTTTACACGTGATGGGACTAAAATTATGCCTGAACTTTAAAAGAGGCTGTAACTTCAGAGCTTGTTTCGGCCTTTCTTTTCAGAGTAGTAAGAGAGGAAATACTGACCTTATCTAGTTTTAAAAATATGATTGACGTATAGAAGTATATAGTACAAACCTACATACAGCAATAAAATCACGCATCATGATTGAAAAGCGTAAAAAGTTGCTAAACTGTAAACTAAGCCTCCTAAGACGGCAGTCTCTGCGCCCTCACGTCCCTAGCCGCCGCAGGAGGAGACGCCCCGGGCGTCGGGAGTCAATAGCGGACTCCCGGCCACCGTAGGCGGGAGCTTGCGGGTGGCGAATAATGGGTAGCTCGCCGCCCGGTAAGGACCAGGCTCGGGTCGACGGCGCGTAGTGTTCCACGCGCGCCACAAAGAGATGTCAGCAGCACTGAAGGGGTCTGCTAGGACCGATGCCTGCCAGGGTCGCGAGATTGTTCGAAAGAGATACCGTGACCCTGGCACATGGGCAACTGAAGGAACACGGGTTGGTTTTCGTCAGTAAAAGTCTGACACGCCCTCCTGCTTCGCCCAGAGCGGGAGAAGTCATTTGATGATTTCCCATCCAAAAAAAAGCCTCCTAAAACCACAACTTTGCAATATAAACAATTGAGGATTATTTATATAGTAGTAGAACACCTTTGACATTCAAAACCATCAGCGATACATCTTCACACACCCAAAGCCTTTTCCTTTTCACTAAATAAACACAATAAACAGCGAACTATGCAATTTCACTTTTGTATATAAACAAAATATTCGAAAGCCATGTGTCGAGTAGGCGGTACCGTTGAACGAGCTTGACGCTTCTAGGCATAGACTAATGAATAAGGCAGAACTGACAACGCGGACAGGCCTAACTGTTACGTACCATAGAGGCTATCCTACCTCCGTGAGACAAACATTCATTTATATTTAGAAGAGAAGAAAAACAGTAGGCGTCAGATTAGCTGACAAGTGTATGTCATGAATATAAATTATATAAATGAATGAATATCAATAATTTCGCTGTAAGGTTAAATATTATTTTATTGACTATCGTCCTACACCCTAATTGCGAAACACACAATTTATCAGAATCTGAATGGGATTGAAGATTATTTCTAAATCATTGCGTCATTTGTTCGAATAAATTGTCGGCTCAGCAACGTAAATAACGCAATGAATGTTGTTTAACTATGAATATTAAACCAATTCCTACCGATAAAAAGTTCCGCAATCACCCCTCTGGTGACATAAAACATACAATAATATTCAGCTAGTATTCCCCAAAGATAGGCAGAGGTAACACCATATTTCGTCAGTTATGTTTAAATCTCATGTTATACGAGGTAAGCTTATTGCCATCAACCGGTCAGAAATTCAGACCTGGGCTGCTGCTGAGAAATTCCTTTTGGAGAAAACCCAATAAGACTATGACTTACCTGAAAATCGAATCCAGGACCACATGCTTAGTAGTAGCGTTTGTAACCACTAGAGTTATTTAAGTATAGGTACTTTAATAACTCTAGTGGTTGCAAATACAGTTTATTTTTTTATCATATAGAGTAGGTTACTATATGATAAAAAAATTAAAATGTTAAAATTTTATCATTTTTAGTAGGCTACTATACTGGGTGACTTTTTTTAGCGTCTTGAAAAAAAATGGGGGTAATAGGTGAACGGAATAGAAGCTTTTGGCATAGAAATTTTTATTATTTTTATTTTTGAATAACATGTAATTAAATTGATCTAGTAATAAATACTACACATTTAAAGTAACATTTTCATACTAGAACAACAAAAACAGATATTTGGAAAAAAAATCATTTTTTTAAAAATTAAAATCTATCGAAACTCAAATCATACGCACCCTACTCAATGCGCGGCATGTATCATTGATTTCGGAGCGCGGTCCTACCCTTTGAAGCCGGCCGATAGGCGGCCTCATTGATCTTTCGTAGGCGCACGAGCCGCACACGCATCCCTGTCCACCCGCGTCCTGCGCTCCTTTAGTCACCTACGATGAACCAGAAGGCCTTCCTGCCTTCTATTCTAGTTACACAACACACCATATGAAGGTCGAGACGGTAAAAAATGTCATCCGGTATAATTTAAAAAAAAATTGTTAAGTTAGAGCGTTCCGTATTTAAAACTTGTTCGACGCGACTGAAGTTAGACACAGTTTGCCAAAGAGTATTTACACAGGTATGTAATTAGAAACATTTCAGAATTTATCTGTTACTCCATTTTATTTTCTAACAAGTTTTATACTTCAAAATAGACGGCATTTATCTTTTGTCATTATATAACACTTTGGGAATAGCGCCATTACATATACAATTTTATTTTAACGAATCTACTCTGTAATGTTCAAATCATGGTCATGCTTTTCAATTTGTCATTAGTGTGTTTAAAAATAGTTTATTAGAATGTAACTTTAGGCATGTTAAATAACTGATCTAACATCATAAGTGTGAAAATTTATGTAAGTTACATAACCTTAAATTATATACATTTTGGACATAGGTAATCTTAATCAGTCTCTTACTTAACATGAGTATGGCGAATGTAGATAAAAAAAAATCGTCATTATAAATGACTTAGCAAATGGAACCATCTTTCCGGAACTGCACATGGCCGGTTACATTAACAGATAAGATAAGTAAAACCGTAAATTACCGTAATTTTCATGTAGTCATAAGAAATACGTAAGCATAATTATGGATCACATGTAATTAATATAAGAAATATACCTTCCTCTGTCCAGCCTTTTCCCAACTATTTAGATTTGAACTTTAAATAGTTTAGTTCAGTAAAACCGGATAGTTTACTTAGAGCGACTGTCTATCTCACCTCCACAACCCAGTTACACATAATACGATAGATACCCCTTCAATCAATCAACTCAGCCTATCGCAGTCCACTGTTGGACATAGGCCTCTCCCATGCTGCGCCACAACACCCTGTCCTCCGCCTTCCGCATCCAGTTTGCCCCAGCCACTTTCTTTAAGTCGTCGGTCCACCTAGCTGGGGGGCGTCCCACGCTACGCTTGCCGACACGCCGTCTGCACTCCAGGACTCGTCTCCTCCATCGGCCATCGGTCCTTCGACAGACATGGCCAGCTCACTGCCACTTCAGTTTGCTTACTCTGCGAGCTATGTCGGTAACTCCAGTTCTTTTCCGGATAATTTCATTTCTGATTTTATCCTTCAAAGAAACTCCGAGCATAGCCCGCTCCATAGCGCGCTGAGCGACCTTGAATTTGTGAACCAGCCCAACTGTCAGTGTCCATGTTTCGGCACCGTATGTCATTACGGGCAGGACGCACTGGTTGAAGACCTTAGTCTTCTGACATTGCGGGATAGGCGACGAGAGCCCAGAATAGATACCCCTTGGTAAGAGTAATTGTCTTACTTTCGGGCTTCTGATTACCCGAATCGACTGTCAAAGATGTACAAATGACAGCCAGGGCAAACAGTTTAACGTGCTTCCCGAGGCACAGTCTCGATGTGTAATGGAAGGACGTCTATCCACGGACCGACCTGGGCAAGTGTCGCTTAACCTGTGATCGTGCTGTTACTAGCCACGAGCCTCTTAAATAAGAAATGTACCATCTGCGTCGTAATTTCATAATCTACGCTAACTTAAAATGGTTGTACTTTCTACACCATATGACGCGTGGAGTGTATCTCGTTAGGCGTTGATACTTTTAATAAAAGTATGTAGAGGTAGAAAGTTTATTGATTTTGCATAACAGGTGACGGTTTCTGCGAAGATTTTTGGCGTGTGGATTTATGAGATCAAGTGGCACATCTAGCTAAACGATAATTAATCTATGACTATTCTTCGAATCTATTTGATTTCTCTTTTTTTTTTGTTGAGAATAACATCAATGAGATGATCTATGAGGTGGTCGGCTGCTTATTTGGACTTGCCTGCGGCAACCTTTATAAATTAAGTCCTTCAACCAGGGTATAAGAAGTTTAAATTGAGGCGACTACACGCTAAGGCCACCACCCCTGTGGGGTACGGTCTTCGGCTTAGGGCCTCACTGGAAAGAGGCAGCAAGGGACGGTCTGGATCGTAACTATTATTATTTAGGGACGTATTTAATGCTACAAGCTGACGGCTGGCTGACTCGAGCATGGTTTGGGCCGGTTTAATTGCTCTTAAAGTTATGAGGAAAAAATTCAGCAATGATTTTGAACGCGATCATTACATCTACACCGGGTTCAAGACCTGTCATTAATGCTATGGAAATATTAACGCTGACAACTCTTAAACACGGTTTAGATAATATGTTGATAGCATTCAATATCTTTGATGAAATTTTCCCTAAGAATGGTAAAAGGAAGCGTGGAAAAATAGAAAATCTGGCATTGGTGAATTATCATCAAATGTTTCTGTTTAAAATATTATAATCCAATGCCTTTGCTTACAAGATTATGTCATATAATAGTACTGTCTTTAAAACAGAAACATAGTTCATTGAATAATTTGTAGTAGTCGTTTTTTTCCTCGCTGTACCTCTGTGTCTTTAGTGTCGGCAGTCATTTGTAGATCTTTGACAGTGATTACAGGTTGTCAGATGCCCGAATGTCTGATAATCAGTTTTACAAAAAGGTAGTGTATTACCAAATAGGTCGTGGGTCGTGGAGGTCAGAAAGGATGTACTGTCTGCTGTACCCCGGCTGAACTATTCAGGTTACAGTTGGAAAAAGGCTGGGCACATGAGTTTGTTTTTCAATAAAACTCCTGTTGCCTATTGCAGTATCATTCATTGTCTAAACTTACTCAGCTCTATGATACACTTAAAATAATAGTAATCATTAAACAGTAATAAGGTTTATTACAACTCACCCGTCTCGCTTTCTCGCTGTCGCTGTAATCCACGGGTTGGCACGATAAACTGTAGTCTCCCCACCATCCTGACGCCAAATGCTGAGGACAAAACATGGATAATATTAACAATTGAAGTAGAAATAAGGGGTTATGAGTTTTCTTGTAAAATTAATGAAAAATCTTCGAAAACTTCTCTCAAACTCAATTCATAAAACTCTAAGTATTACAAGAGATTCACAACAAGGTGAAATCTGGATGTAGTTACATTATCAGCCTATATTGTTCCCACTGCTGGGACACAGGCCTCCTCTCGTTCAAGAGGGAGCAGGCCCTTATCTACCACGCGGGCCCAGTGCGGGTTGGTAGATGTCACATGTCTTCGAATTTTTGGTTCTAGGACATGCCAGTTTCCTCACGATGATTTTCTTCACCGCTTTGTTAGCAGTGGTGATGAAATTATTTACATAAAGCGCCTGGCTGGGTTCGAACCCACGACCTACAATTTGTAAATTGGGGCCGTTACCACTGGGTCACCAGTGCTCTCTGGGTGTAGATACTATATTATTATTTAGAATCAAGTTCTTCTTACTGAACAGGCAGCTGTGTTGCCAGCGGGGCGACCACGGCCTTCTGTGATACAATCATGTGTAATACATTCATGTGCTATATCATTATGACTGGCTTGTAGCATGTATTTTTAAGAGTCAAATAAATGTTTTTTTTTTTAATTTAGGCTTGAGTCTCGCATTTTGTCATGATTTTTGTTTCCAAACTGTGATAAAAATGTGTGACTCATCAAGCCTATCACAGTAGGTCGTGTTCACCAGGGAATTTGTTGTGCAAATTCTTGCTCCTAGCTTGCATTAGGAAACGGTGAATGATACGCGTTTTAGGGGATAGGCTTATGTAATTTTGACGTTTGAAAAATATTTATTCCCAGTCTAGTTTGATTAAATGACTTTGGTTTGATTTTGTTACCTTTTACAATCTGTGCGGTTGAGAATCATCTTAGGGATGCTTGAGAATATATTATCAGCTTTCTAGCTTTGTAAAATCAGCCATTTATCCTAGGACCAGGCCCCACAACAAAAATTATCTGATCATATTACAACAACAAAGATACACTATAAGTATTACATACACCTTTGTCATGTTATTTAACTGTTGAATAGCGTGCAAAAATTTAAAACAACCTAGACCACATTTAAATTGTATATAGCACTAGACAATTAACGATCCGTAACACAATAAAGTTATCGATAGTAATTATTCGGTAACTTTTATTTCGCGTTATGTCTATTGTTATATTGTATATTGTAAACCTATATTGCCTTGACCGGCTTGCCAGGAGTTCTACACTATCTATTCCTACCGTCTAAGATTGCGTAAATTTTGTAATTAATATACGTCCAGGTGTTGATAGTTTTAATGTTGTAGATGCTGATAGACAGACAATTTGTTGCTTGTATCTCTAGCGCACATTTTAGTTTTTAACCGACTTTAAAAAGGAGCAGGTTCTCAATTCGGATGTTTATATGTTTTTTTTTTTATGTATGTTCGGCCATAACTCCGCCATATATAGACGGATTTGCAAAAATCTTTTTTGTTCGAAAGGGGTTTATTCCGAAATGGTCCCATGTAAATTTCATATAGATCTGATGATCAGTTCCGGAGACAGACACCGGAACTCTTTAAAAAATGACAGCAAATCAACCGCGATTTCTGCTATCGCATAAATATGCATTGTTTGTTTGGAATTAGTGCGGGGTGAATACCACAACTAAAAATTTAAAAATAAAAACTTTTTTACAAAAAAAAAAAACAATCGACTTCCTTAAAAACACTACAAAGTGAAAAATAACTTTAATTTCGGAAGTCGGTGGCAAAATAACCATAAATACAGATCCTTAGACACCGACTTCCGAAATTAAAGTTATTTTTCACTTTGTAGTGTTTTTAAGGAAGTCGGTTGTTTTTTTTTTGTAAAAAAGTTTTTTATATTTCACGGTAACCCATTGCCATTTGCCATTGCCAAATCACTCAGCTATACCATACTCTTGAATCAGTCTGTCTATTGATGAAAACCGTACCAAAATCCGTTTCGGATTTTAAAAGATCTAAGCATACAGACACGAGCAGCGACTTTATTTTATACCATGTAGAGATACCACTATTACACATGGGTCTTCAGCACGTTTTGTGGTTATCTAGAATGTTTTTGATGAAGTTGGTTGGCATGCAGTAGAAGTTCTCTTCTAAATGAAACACGTTACTGAAGCCTAGGCTGTCACCGTTTACGTTAAAACGGACCTTGTAACACTAGAAAACCACTAAGAATTGTATAAGCAACAACTTATGTAATGGTACGTGTTTGCTGGACCTAGTTTATTTTACAATAGCCAAATTACATCTCTCTGAAAGAATGCAACGTTGCCAAAAAACTAGACAATTTCGTAGAAAAAGAAAGACAATTTCTAGATCAGCAACCTGCAATCGCCTTGACCTTATTACTGGGCGACAATTTTGCACCAGTAATACCGTCACACTGTCAGATGGTTGCATCAATGCCCAATGGACCGTGGTCTTCACGTAGCGTAGCGCCGTGTGGTCATAGGTACGATTTTATTTGACCATTTTGAGTTCAGGTTTTGGTAAAAGATACCGATACTACGATTACCTTGGCGTAATCAGTTTAGAGTAATGAGGAACAGCCAGGGGTAGAGTCTACACATCTTCTATAAGAAAGGGAAGAACCTCCAAGTAGACGGATTTTGTGTCTGGTGGGCGACAACTTTTGACGTTGTATATATACTATATTTGCAGTAAACTCAGCTTGCGAGTTCACATGTAGCGTTGCAGATGCCGCTACATTACTTTTCATTTCAGGACTAACCACATCATTATGTTTTTACTCTTTTTCAAACAATGTCGGTTAAAGGCTTTTTCTTATATATGTTGTAATGGTTTTTGAACAACTTTTGGGTCTATTTTTTAATGTTGTGATACGTTGTGAGAATTAATTACCTAGCATTAATTTATATGACTTTACAATTGTTTTTCCTTTGTTTTGTTGACTGTGCCTCAGCTACAGAATACTATTCTAAAGTAATAAATTCTCCTAAGTTTTGACGGAAACTTTGGTATTTCCGTGAATTTTACTATACAGAGACGGCTTAATCCGGTCTATCGTATTGTCGAAGTATCATTTAAAGCCGTTACTTTGCAAAAAACACGTCAATCTATCGTAGCATCGTTGTGATAGTGTAGGTATTAGCTTTCTCCGACGTGTCCGCCTGAGTTTATTATTTTAATTTATAAGTTAGTACTCTTGTTGTAAATATGACTGTCTATGTAACAGTGACACACCTTTAAAATAATGATTGAGTTTGCCAGTATAGTTGTCGCGTTTTAGTGTGGCAAAAGCGGTCATGTTCTCAACTACATTTTCTAGCATTTTTGGAACTTGAAGTGCTTTTTTTTTGTTAAGCGACGACTTAATAAAAGAGCATTAAACCCCCTCCATGCGATTTTTAATTATTTATATAAAAGAACGGTGCTTTTCAAGGGTGCTGAAGACTAACATATTCAAAATTTTCATCATGGGTGTCGTATTCATGGTTTTCGAGGATGCTAAAGCCGACAGTGAGGTTAAAATAAAGTTTGAGTATTTTAAAGACAGAGTAAACGACGTTACATTCGGAGTTGAAGAAAAAGTGTGAGGAACATCGATCTTGAGGGGGGTGCCCTAGTGCCCACACGTTTTTTATTTTTAAAACTGAAATAAAGTCCACTATCACCTTGAAAAATCATACATTATTTACTGTTTGGGTTTCTACGGAGAGACATAAGGGAAGGTACAGTGACCACTATTTCCATGCCACAACGACTGAAAAACACTTTAAAACAACACTTTCAATTTACATTCTTCTAAAATATTTACTATTCTTCTAAATTCAACTTTAAACTACTTGTAATACGAGTGAAGGTTGCATGATTGTATCACATCGTCACGGGACCATGAAATTGTTAAGCCGCCTTGACATGTCATGTTGCTAAACCATGCGATTCTTATGCGATTGTGTAGAACAATCGATTTGTTAATTATTTCGCTTTGTTTATGTGTGAGCAACGCTCGAAGTATAAATGAGACAACCTCTTGTTTGGTCTTGTTTTTTGAAGCTACACTGTCAAAGTTTCAAATCCAGTTGGACATGACCTATAATATTTATAATACCCTAACTAATATTTTTTAGGTTATTCTGTGTGTTAGCAATATACCTACATACACATTGATCTGATAGCTAATAAAAGTAAGGATGTTTTGTCTGTGTTGTACATGCAGTTACTCGTATGTTTTATGTTATTTTGTGTATTAGCAATAGACCTTCATATACAGTAAACTAGTAGCTGAAGTAAAGATGTTTTTTTATGTTGTAATTACAGTTATTTGATACAGTCTCTAGCCATAAACATATCTGTATCGTATGCAAAAATAAGATTCTTATGAATATCTCTATAAATCACTATAAAAAATGGAAGGGTTATAATCATTCATTATTTTGAGATTAACATTAACAAGCGCATGTTTAAAAACGGACATTTGCTAGTGATTTGATTTAGACTGAAATTAAACATACATGCAAAGTTTTTATATTTACCTACCTAATTCGGTTTTCATAGCTAAAAATCCTGCGCATATTATTCGACTACCATAAGCACTCCATTATCTACTAAATTATTACGATCTGATCCAGCCTGTTCCTTGCGGCCCTTTCCTAGCGACACCCTAAATAAAGATACCTACGTAACCCACAGGTGAAGTTCTAAGCATGTAGTTTGTCTGTCTGGCTGAAGGCCTTAGATTGTTAATGTATCCAGGGGATAGCCCGGTTAAGCAGCTGACAACCTCCTAAGTTGATCTGAGAGATACAAAACACAATAAAATCGCTCTATAACTTATTCATACTTCAAGTTAAGCGTTTTTTAAAATGAATTCGTACGATGTATATTTTACAAGATTTTAGCAAATTAACAACGGTTTTGTTAATTATTGCTCCTAATTTTAATTAATTGAGCGGTTAACGCGAATAAAAAGTTCGCATAGCAAATTAATGTCTTGCCTTTTATGTATGGCAGTTAACAAGTTATTTTACATATGTAAAAAGCTTTTTTATATTTTCAACGATGACCTTGTGTTTTTTTCATTGAATTATTCGGTGTCTAGTTAGTCACAATGTATAAATTATTGTCTAAGGTCAGTTTAAATTGCTTGTGGTTATTTAATGTTGTCAAATTTCTTAGCTTCTTCCTGAATAACTAAAAATAGTGCTTAATATGGGTGGTTGAATTATTATTATATAGTATTTGACCCTTTAAATTAGAAGATGGGGTCTTTTATTACTACGTAATATACTTATCTTTGTAACTGTATTCAGCCATATAAAACATCACCCTACGACACTTGGCAGTCGAGCAAAAGAAAAAGTCAGAAAGAAATGCGAAAACGTAACGTACGAAAACAGTAATAGACGCGACGCGGTGGGTCATGGGTCGAAATTTCACCCGGACCAACTCGTGGACAGTAACTAGTTATACTATAACCATGATCCATATACCAAATTCAAAGATAAAACAATACTGTGTTCCGTTACCCAAATAAGGTTATGTGATTATGTACCAGAGAAACTGCGCATACATGAGAATATTTCAATAGGTCTGAGGGTGACGGTCGCAGTGCAGTACACAAAGAGCATTGTCTTATGTAGACGTGACCTATGAGACGATGCAGTTGCTATAGAAACCGTTGGAAATTCCTACATCTATTCATTTAGCAACATAACTGACCTTCTGTATTCTCTGGAAAGTTGATTTATAGACTGTATAGTGAGAACACTTACCTTTTGCCGCATATGTGATAAGTACGATACATAGAACATATACGGCAAAATGTGGGTAGGTATTAAAAAGTGGGTGTTCTTACTATACAAAATAGCCAGGCAAAGAATACAGGAGTGTTGTAATGTTTTTGAAGTACGAATTAGTTGTGGACCGTTTTTTGTGTTTTACATCTCTCAAATATCATGTACGTTTTATGAAGCGAGTACAAATTATGGCTGTCTGGGTGACCTCACATTGATTTTCTTACCTATGATTAAGGTCTTAGTTACTTTCTCTAACCCAGAGATACATGGACACTCACGCTTGCGAACACTACAACGAACATTTGAGTATTTGTGTAATAATTTATTCAAACATGGAGTTATGGTGATTCTGTGTGTTCACATTAAACCTTGGTTCCCCAACGGATGGGACAGAGGTGTACCTAGGAGTACCTACTCCTGTATTTCGCCATTTATATGTAAGGCCCTTGTAATAGGGGGCGAACCTATTGTCATAAAAAAAACCTATTGCCATCGGCACGGAATCGTATCCAGGACCTCGTGCACAGCAGTAACGCTACGACCACTAGAAAAACGAGCCCCGTTCTTCTGCATAGATAGATATCTATATCTTTCTGACTCATTTTCTTCCAGATATTTTGAAAATATGAAACAGTGTAAGTGCGACAGTTGTTTGATAGTAATAATTATCAAAAATAATGACTTACCTCATAAAACATATACGAAGATAGCAGCACTTGTAGCGCGTTATACCCAACTAAGGTGTTTTGAATCTGGAATGCTTTCCTATTGGCCATCCATAGAGGGCCAATCACCATCACGAACGCCAGGTATACACACACCATGGCCACGGTGGGCAGTGGCGTGTCGAAGAGGAACCATCCTTGGACGCGAGGATCTGGAACGAAAAGGCAGATGTTAGATAGGAGACTTGAGAGATATGATAAACAGGATTTTTTTTACTGTGAATGACTTAAGAAACTTGTGTTACTAAACATAATTTTCACATCTTTGTTTTCCTACTGAATTTGATTTTCGAAATTAAATATTAAAGTTAATCCGAGATCCTTTATCCTCTAAAACTAGTAGTAAAGAGTGGTGTTTTGTAATTTCCTCTAATTGATATCTCACATGAGAAAGACCAAGTTTTTGTACAAAATAAGTATAAAAAGAAGAAATTTTATGGAAGTTCTAACCAAAATGCTCAGTATGGTACATATTGGCGGGTTTATTGATCCGATTTTATGACATTTAATTGAATATTTAAACCATAACCTCGGAAAAAAAACATGATACACGGATTCCGTTGGCATACCATCACGATCAGCCTATATTGTTTCCACTGCTAGTGGTTCTACCAACACAGGCCCCCTCTCTGTGAGTGGGCGTGGAACTTAGTTTTACCACACGATCCCAGTGCGAGTTGGCGGATGTCATATATCTTCGAATTTTTGGTTCTAGGACATGCTGGTTTTGTATACCGTTTTGAGAGCAGTTGTGATAAAATTAAAGTGCCTACCTGGGTTCGAACGTACGTCGTAAATGATAAATGACTTTATTTTTGCAAGTAGGTTTGTACAAACACTTAACACACGTACAACTCGAACTTGGGACCGATAGCGCTGGGTCACCACTGTTCGTATTAAATGGCTAAACTGCATAGTAACAAAAAATAGACAGTTTTCCGCCTTTCACTTTCAAGATTTCTTAAAGTCAAAACGGGCAAAAAACCACACATTGTACGTAAAAACCATCACCGTATTATATATAGCACCGTGTACGGTAATAATCATAAAACAATTCCATTCATTAATAGGTATATCCATTCATATCTTCAAAACTGGTTTTACAGTTACGTCGTCCATTCAATATTACTTTGGTATTTCAATTTATCATCTTGTTGCTCATGTTTGGTTAAAAGGATGATTATTTTTTTTCATTATTCTGTAGCAGTAGAAGATGTAAGAAATATGACTTTTCATTCTATGACAACATGCTAGGTAGCTTTGTTGTTGATAGCTATGTCAAGGAAGGGATAAAACGATATAATCTGTACGTAAATAATAAGCAACAAGTTTGTAATTGATAAATTATTTTAATTTCTGTAATAGCATTTTAATTCTTTCTTACAAGTGAATAAATTATGCAATATCTACCTAGCCCTTTCCTAACTAACTTGGAGTTGGCTTCCAGTCTAACCAGATGCAACTGAATACCAGTATTAAGGCTCGTACAGACAGGCGCGACATGTCGCGCGACCTGTCGTGGAGGCGATTCTGCGATATATCGCGACGCAACACCTTTCACACTGCCGCGATAACTCGTGCGCGAATCGCACGCGACGTCCTTGTAGCGGCGCGACGAGCAGCGCGACAGCTTTTGGTACATTCTGTATGGCGTCGCGGTGAATTCGCGGCCGCGACGCGACAGTCGCGGCGCGACGAGGTCGTCGCGGCTGCGAACCGACGCCACACAAAATGTACCTTATGTTGTCGCGCTGCTCGACGCGGAACGACCGCGTCGCGGCACGACAAGTCGCCCCTGTGTGAAGTGTCGCGCGCGTTTTCATAGAAATTGTTCTACGGAAATAAATCGGCGATTCGCGCGCGACCGTCGCGTCGCGCTAGTCTGAACGAGCCTTTATACATGGTACGACTGCCTATCTGACCTCCACTACGCAATACGCCTTGGTAAGACTCGTTGTCAGACTTTCAGGCTTCTCACTACCCGTAATGACTGTCAAATATCCACATATTACAGCCAAGATCAACAACAAATGTGCTTTCCAAGGCACAATTGGGTTTCGGTATGTAAAGATAAACACACGTGAGAGTCGTGTCAGCCCAGTGGTAACGGCCGCGACTTACGAGTAGTAGGTCGTAAGTTCGAACCCAAGTAGGCGCTATACTTTGTGTAAATTATTTCATCACCACTGCTCTCATGACGGTGAAGGAAAACATCGTGAGGAAACCGGCATGTCTTAGAACTAAAAATTCGAACACATGTGACATCTACCAACCCGCACTGGGCCCGCGTAGTGGATTATGGCTCACCCCCTCTCACCGAGAGAAGGCCTGTGTCCCATCAGTGGGAACATTTATAGGCTGCTGCTAATGATGATGATGTAAAGATGGTCACCCATCCAGGGGCCGACCGCGGTAGGCGTACCTTAACCGGACTTTATCGTACTGTGCTACTATTATTATTTAGCTAAAAGCCCTAATTATGCATGTTGCAAGCAAATTCAGTTTAAAAAAAATTCGCGTAATGAATTAGCATGAATACTAAAAACTACTTGATATCTAAGCTAGGGCTAATCTCACACCAAGATTGTATTTATTTTAGAAACGCACAATTATAACAATTAATCCAAAATAGAAAGTCACTGCCGGTGTGTGAATAAGCAAGTGAAGAGAGAATGCAATTACAGTAAGTAATGATGTAGCGGTTTAAGTAATTACAATTATATTATACAATTTACAACATTACTACGTATAAGCCCTTGAGGGGGAAAGTTCTTATCGGGCAGTGAACTGATTACTGGACAGTGTCAGCCATTTTTTTTTCACGTCACGTCGAATAAAATATGTGGACATTTAACAGGGAAATACATAATAATTGACTTGTCAAAAAAAAAAAATATCAAAGAATTTCGTTTTTAATTTACCCTTTAGTTTAAATTCCACTGACTCCGTACCTTTCTGTTCTGATATTTAAGACGGATTTCACAAATAAAATTGAACGCGATCAGCACCTCGAAACCATATTCAAGAGCTGTCAATGTCATTCATCATCATCATCATCATCATTTCATCCCAAAAGACGGCCACTGCTGGACATAGGCCGCCCCCAATTTGGGGGGGCTTACCATAATCACTTGGCAGGCGGGTTGGCGATCGCAGTACGGTGGCAAAATGCATAGAGAACGCTGCTACCCATTCTTTAGAGTCAGAGTTATTACTGTTGTTGAATATTTACACTGGCATCTATAACGTAGTTTAAATGTGCCAATTGCGTTCAGTTTCATTGATAAAGTTAGCACTTAATCGTAATAAATAAATAAGATTATTATTTAATAGGATTTACTATCAAAATGTTATGACGTAATTACTATAACAGGAACTCAGCGTACATAAAACCTAAGCTTTAATGTAACGTGTTAATTGAATTAAACGAATCGTGTAAGAAATATGAATAATGCATTTTACAAATAGTAATTATCTATTCTTGTGCTTATAAAATTATAACGCTGAAGAGTATGTGTGCTTGTTTAGTTGAACGCGCTAATCTCAGGAACTAATGGTTGGAAATGAAAAAATATTATTTTGTTGGATAGCTCATTTATTGAAGAAGACTATAAGCTATTTAACATCACACTACGACAAAGGTTTTTTAGAACGCAAACAAAAAACTAAGTAACAGCGCGGGCAGTGGAGCGATGCGATGGGGTGGGACGGGAGAACAAAAAAATCTCACGCGGACGAAGTCGCGCGTTATAGTTAGTTGTATGCAATTAGGTAAGTGAAGTGTCGTATTATTATGAAATAGGATAATACTATTGATTTTTAAAATAATAATTTAGTTCAGCATTTTTTTGGCGGATTGAGAGAATTTTCAGTAAAAAAGACATCAACGCGTGGTATTTGCAGGCGATAGTACATTCGTCACATTATTATTATGAGTAGCTGCCTACGACTACGTTCGCATAAAATTTCATGCTCGCCCGACTCACCCCGATGCATCGCATCGCCTAACCTGCTATAACTTTGTTTTCGCTTAGCGTTCCTTCTGATTTTTTCTCTTTTTGCTCGGCTTCTAAGGGTCTTAGCAAAAATAGGCTTTCTCAAAAATGAGGTTGTCAAACATAATATATATATATTTTTTTTATTCAAACTGGTAGTCCCAAAGATTAGCGCGAACCAATTCACAATAAAAACAAACAAACTCCACAGCTATACTATTTGTATAGATTAATATAATTATTGCAACAATAATTGATTTAAAATTACATTTAGATAAAATATTATAGCAGGTACGGATATATTGTGTATGGGGCTTGCTCCTGTCAATTTCAATAAATATATTTTTCCTCAAATCTTACAATTATTATCAGATGAGAAATAAATAAATTATGATAGCAGCCACCATAATGATCGAATGTAACCTGTGGTCACAACGCCGTGGTCAGCGTAGCTTACTGCGTGAAATCACAATGTGAAAGTGGCGTATACTGTTCCGTAGATGCTCGTAGATGATGTAGTGCTTTCTATTCTTTAGGCTATCTATACATGATTAAACTACTATATATACATTATTAAACTACTACACATTATTAACTAATTAACATTTAATTAAGTAACTATTCTTGTAAAATTATTTCATTTTGTTACCAATCAAAATTCTTTTTGCAGTCAGTATTTTTCTAAATCATATCTGAAAGCTTCTTTGTTGTTTGTATAATGGTACTAATATTTTGTATTAGCTAGTATGCAGTGTCTGTACAGTTAATTCGTACTTCAGTGGCCTTTTAAAACTTGTTCAAATAATTATTTTAGTAATTAAGTCCTTGACATCATTATTAAAGTGGAATTGCGCAAATCTTGCACAATCACTCCTCGGCATTAATTTTCATTAGTTTTATTGTGGTCATAACGGAAATACTTCGATATCATGAGCCTATCATGACTCAATATATAAATATACATACAAACATTAACTCACGCCATTTTACAATGGGGGTAGGCAGAAACTATAAATCGCCACCTGCTATGATCCTTACATACTCTTTTTGCTTCGTTTGTTTATACATTTGGGGTTCCGTTCTTTAAGGCCGTCAACGAAGATACGGACCCGTCCGTAAGTCGTTTTGCCGTCAAAACAAGTGTCAAATTCAAATTTTCATACAGATATGAACACATTGGGAGTAGGGACTGAAGGAGTATGGGATAAGAAGCACCATTTACAGCAATAAAATATTTTTATTAAGGACTAGCTTTTGCCCGCGGCTTCGCCCGCGTGAATGTCGGAAATTAACGCAGGAGGACGTACTACCGCGGTAAGATGTGTTAATTAAGGTTATATTATAAGTAATAGCTGTTACCCGCGACTTCGTCCGCGTGGTATTTAACAAAAAGTTTTTCATAAAAACTGTCTTAGAAAACTACGCTGACATACGTCTCAAAATTCAGCGTGTTTTTAGTTTTTTTTTAACTATTTTTTTTTTTTTTTTAATAAAAGTAGCCTAAGTTACTCCTTGTTACATCAGCTATCTGCCAGTGAAAGTTCCGTCAAAATCGGTCCAGCCATTTCAGAGATTACCCGGAACAAACAGACAGACAGACAGACAGACAAAAATTGTAAAAAATGTTGTTTTGGTATATGTATCGTGTATACATCCATATACATTTTGTAAAAAGTGGTTATCTTAATATTAAAAACAGACACTCCAATTTTATTTATTTGTATGTATTGTATAGATGTATAGATGTATAGATAATCATTACAACAATGTTAGCGGCGCGAACGCGGAACCGAACGACTAATTTGCGAATAACTAATGATAGGTGGCACTGCTCACGCACTTTGTATTACTTTAACAGGGACTACTGTCAAATGTTATTGCCATTCATACTTAGGTCGGAAACCGAACTAATCTTATGTACGTAAGTGATAGGTAGTAGGAAAAGCCTCTATCTTTGTCCAAAGCTACGGAGCTACTTTGTGCTTAAGGAGTTTACTCCTACTGGTTACTGGTCATACACGCCCGTCGTTTTTGAGTATCACCCACCCGATAGTTCTGAAGAACATCACCAATAAGCTCTGTGGATAAATGGCTCATATCAAAAGCAATATTTATGATTTATTTATTTATAATATGCTTTATTGTACACCAGAAAATACATAACAACAAGAACATTTAACACAAAAAACATACAATGGGCGGCCTTATCGCTTTCTGCAATCTTTTCCAGGCAACCTTATAATAATAATAATATTCATCTATTCAAACCATTTTCAGTATTTGAAATATATTATAGTGTAATATGAGAGCATCTGTGGCCCAATGGTAACGGTCCCGACAAAACGGCAAAGGAAACATCATGAGGAAACTGGCTTGTCCTAGAATCACAAATTCGAAAAAATGGGACATCTGTCAAGCTGTACTGGGTATGCGTGGTGCATTACGGCATCGAGTACTACTCTTTCTCACAGAGGGGCCTGTGTCTTAGCAGTGGGAACATTATGGTATTTTTTTTACACGCTTTATATCAGCTTCACTTGTATGTTTGTTTGTAACAGACTCCTTCTAGCGCGATTTTATCCCACTTTAAACGACCAGAATTCATTCAAACTTTGCACACCTGTCAAGGACCGATGACAATGCAATAATTTCATAAATTTGTGCCATTATCCTTGCCAGGGTTACCAGGACAGCAAAAAAACTGTCTTCGAAAACTACGCTGACATACGTCACAAACTACGCTGCATACGACACAAACTACGCTGACATACGTCACAAACTACGCTGACATACGTCACAAACTACGCTGACATACGTTACAAACTACGCTGACATACGTCTCAAAATTCGAAACACCCTAAAAAATAGAAAATAAATAATAGTTTAAAAAAACTAAAAAACACGCTTCCATTGAAAACCAAACTAAAAAGTACAAAATAATGGAAAAAAAAAGCGTGGGGTGCTTTTTAAGGTATTTTTTTATTGATATCAGGCACCCCACGCTTTTTTTGGAAGCGTGTTTTTTCGTTTTTTTAAACTTTTTTTTTTTTGTTGGACATCTCGTAGTTAATCTTAAGATTCTGACTACTTAAACGGATTTTTGCCCGGCGATTTCTAAATAGTTAAACTTTTTAGACCTCCAGCCGGGCCATAGGTAAAATTAAAACTAAAGCGAAAGTCCTAAGGGTAACCCCGAGGGGAGTTCGCACCTCGGCTTAGGCGATCACTGGGGGAGGGCAGCAAGGGACAGGCTGAATCTGGGTTAAATTATTTAGGGGCTAATTTAAAGCTACAGGCGCAGCATCGCGGGCTGGCTCATGCAAGGGTCGGGGTACATTATGGGTTGTTTATTATGATGATAATACATATTATATTCAAATAAATAACATTTAAATAATATTTTGAACTAGCTGTGCCCGCGGCTTCACCCGCGTGGTGTTCAGAAATAATCACACAAGGACGTGGTACTCAGACAAAAAGTAGCCTATGTTAAACCTTATAACATCAGCTATCTACCAGTGAAGGTCCCGTTAAAATTGGTTCAGCCGTTTCAGACATTAGCCGGAACAAAAAGACAGACAGATAGACTGGCAGATAAAATTTGAAACAATGTTTTTTTTTATGTATACTGTTCGACGCCAGACCTACCGTTCCAAGAAAGACAGCAAATAGGCCAGCTTTAGGCGGGTCTGAGGTAAGCGTGGGTCGAACTGTCCGCCGTGCGCGGAACTGATTAACAAATATTCAAACACTCACCTGGATGAGGAATTTAGGGGTCTCGATTCCGAGCCTACCCGGATTTATGTATGTAAATGAGTGTATATTGTATTGTGTAGTGAATCTGTAAGTATTCTAGGATTCAGGCCGCATCAAGACGCTAAAGATTTTCACCAGCACGCGGTTCCAATAGTTCACTCACACCTCAAACTATTTCAATCAAATTCCAAAATAAAACCCGTTCACTATCGTCAAAAGGGGTGGCTTACACACAAAACAATCGGACCACAACAAATTGTCCGCAAAACTATAGATTCAACAAGATTAATCATTAATATCTCCAAACAAAACCAAACCAACCTCCTACCATTTTCAAGATCAAAACCAAGTTACAAAATCAAACTGACAAGTGACAAACGTCACTCCGCTCCACGTCAAGATGCACAGGCGCACAGACTAAACAAAAAACTGTCGTACTGTCGGCTGTCTGTGGTCACGGGACGGAACATATACCATTTATACTTTCATATGCATTTAGTGAAAAACTGTCAATTTTATTTATTTGTATAAATAAATAAATATCTTAGGCCAACCAAAACACCGTTATCTGATCCCAAACTAGGCCGAG
Source organism: Aporophyla nigra (assembly GCA_947507805.1). NCBI lineage: Eukaryota > Metazoa > Arthropoda > Insecta > Lepidoptera > Noctuidae > Aporophyla > Aporophyla nigra. Next base: position 24,557,501 of record OX382295.1, read on the forward strand.
CCTATGTACTATGACTACCAGACAACTGATAAACATACTTATATATTTCTAAATACATACATATTATAGATAAATTACACACAGACACAGAACAAATGATTGTGCTCATCACACAAAGATTTGTCCTGGGTGGGAATCGAACCCACGACCTCAGTCTTAGCAGTCAGGGTCACTAACCACTAGACTAACAAGCCAGTCACTAACTGATTCATTTAGTTTTATATTAAATGATGATATACCAGGTAAATATTTATCACAGCTCTAAAACCTTAATTTTTTAACTGTTCGCTGTTTACGTGCATCGCGATATTACTTTATTCGCAATCAAGTTTTCTTAACGTTAGGTAATGACATTGAAAACAAAAAACCCGAGTCTGACATTGACACTAAAACCTAGAATTTCAAACGATATGTTTATCTTTATGGTTTTAGATTTAAGTGATGTCTTTTTATTAATCGAGCTGAATTATTTATATGTCATTTTTTTAAATAAATATTATTAAGATTTATTTAAAATATAACTTTTTTTTGTCTTGATAAATGCATGTTTATAAGATCCAGAACAGTTATAGCCAATGTTTCAAAAATGTCGCCAATACACTGGGTGTAGCAATTATTATATAGATAATAACTGTTCTGGATCTTATAAACATGCATTTATCAAGACAAAAAAAAAAGTTACAGCCAATAAAACAGTTATAGCCAAAGTTTCAAAAATGTCGCCAACACACTGGGTGTAGCAATTATTATCTATATCTTATAAACATGCATTTATCAAGACAATTTTTTTTTTTTAATATGTAGAAGCTAATCTCCGGACTGACTGGATCGATTTTGATGAAATATGGTATTTGGTTTAGGGATACTTTGAACTCTAGAAAAGGACATAGGCTACTTTTATCGACATACCATGCCGGCAAAACCGCGTGTGGAAGTTAATTTCGAATAAAAAACCTTGTCTTAAAAAAAATCTTTCTTTTTATGAACACAACGGCACGCCTATACGCCACGAATAGGTGTGCCTGTAGTAAGTAGCGACACACAAAGGCTATTTCTGTTTTAAAAAAGCCACTCTATTCTACAAACGGGGTATAAATCTACACACAGATTGATACTTAGAAATTCAATTTTGAAAAATACTTGGCGCAACTAACGAGGCAGGCAGTTCTTTCTTTACCTTTGTCTTAAATAATATATCCCAATTAATATTAATACATATTCATTTCTTCCGAGTACTTAACCGTCTTGTTAACCCATCGTAGAGACCGTACTACAACTAACATACTTTGACAAGCCGCTCGTTATTCCGGTTTCTCGGGAAGTTGTATTTCAACTGCATTTTCTTACACTTTCGATTAGCATAGCATAGATATTATATTAACAAATTTATACAAATGCGTATTTTGGTTGAAAAGTGAAGACAAGGTTGTTTTTTAAATTAAGTTATTCATATATTTGATATGTAAGAGTGATTAAATATGAATTTAAAACGTTGCAATATGTAACGGAAAGGTCTCCCTTTCCTTTATATATTTTTAGCTACGGTTGCCTAAGATTCTTTAACCTTCAGAAGCATCCTTTCTACGGGTTCTATTTTTTTAGACCGTTCTTTTTTCATACACATAAGTGTCTTTATGTAAATCTAGATTCGTCTGGCGCACCTCTATTATCACGTGGCTAGTAATTTTACTATGACTTACCCTACCCATACAAATAGTCAGTGTGGAAACGAAGTCCTTGAAAGTTCATAATTCTAAATCAGCCTATAATGTCCCCACTGCTGGGACTTAGGCCACTTCTCTTCGGGAAAAAGTGGGCTGTAATTTATCACGCGGGCCTAGTGCGCGTTGGAAAATGTAACATGGATTTTTGGTTCTAGAAAATGCTGGTATGCTCACGATGTTTTCCTTCGCCGTTTTGAGGGCAGTAGTAATGAAAATATTTACACAAAGCTTACGACCTATCCTCGTAAGTCAGAACCCTAACTAGGCCATCACTAGTTTGTGTTCTCTCCACTTTGGTCTAAATAACACCATCTTATTACTAACTTAACAAAGATAAAATGAGCACTAATAACATGTCTTTATGATACAATAAAACCTGTCGGAAGTAATTTGCCATTGTTACACCATTATATAATTTAACAGGTTTATTGTATATCGCGTGTCGCGGAACAAGTATTGCAGATAATTTTCTTTGTATGTATGGTCACCAAAAGAGGAATGTAATCAGAATCGTCGGATATAGTTTAAGTTTAGTGAGAAATCAATGGATGTTTCTGTTTTTTGTTTGATTTCTATTTCTTAAATTAAATTTTATTCGTAAATGTCCATCGGTGAAAAAGATTTTAAGTTAGTTTATGTATTTCTTATTTTGTTTCAATAATAGAATAAATATGATATTTAGACTGATACTTAGTCTGATTTTATCTGATATCAAGATAGACAGTCAATAAATCGAGAAAGTAAACCTAGTGCTTACTTAGGAATGCAATAAACTTTCATCGATGACTTTTACGATTTGTGATCTCCGATAAAATGTTAAATAAGGTAGTGTCTCATCATGTTGTTACTGGTTGTCAATATAATTGAATAGTCTTTTGTTTATTTAGATTAGTGTAAGATATAATTTTATATTTAGGTAACTGTGAGAAGATCTTGCTATTTGCAATGTTCTTTTATTTTGTTTTGTTGTTTTTCGGATTTGTCTTCTTATAATGAACAATGAAACAGTTATCTACCCTAGCCTTTTCTCAACTATATTGGGGTGGCTTTTAGTTTAACTGGATGCAGCTAAATACCTATATTTTATATGGAGCGACTGCCTATCTGACCTCCACAACCCAGTAACTGGGTAAGGCCCCTTGGTAAGACTGGTTGTCAGACTTTCAGGCTTCTGACGTCGTGTAATGACTGTCAAAGATTTACAAATTACAGGCGGGACCAACAGTTTAGCGTGCTTTCCGAGGCACGGAGGGATCTTGGTATGTAAAGATGGTCACCCATCACGAACCAACCGCGACAAGCGTAGTTTAACCGGATAAATTAATCCATGCGGCTGTGATTACTTAGCCATAGAAACATTTATTAGAGTACTTAAGTTTATATTAAGAATAAAATAAGAAAAATATTTACCTGAAACTCTTTCTGCTAGCATCCAATATTTGTTGATGATAGTCGTCCAATTGCTGTCCGAATAATAATCGTCAAGTGCAATTTTCACAACGCCCGTCATTTTGGCAAATTTTTAATAAGTCACTGAACTATTATTAATAATTTTATTATTATTGTTTCAGTCTCACTTCTCACTTGTCACTGCCACTTCACTTTTATGAAGTCTTTTGCTGGTTGACAATCCTGGTAACAATTTGCACGGAGCAAGCTGTCACCTGAAAAAACAAAAAAAACAAGTTATACAATGAAAGTTAGTGAAAGCATAATATAATTAAATGAGCTGTAACTTTAAATGGTTTGAAAAAAAAAAGTGTCAGAATGGGATAATTTATAAATTAAATTGTTGGATTAAAATTTTAGCAATGAACTTTTTATATAATATTAAAAAATTAAAACTTTCCGGTTTACTTTTTATTACATATTTTTGTATTATAAAGAATGAAAGTGGTGATAAATTCATTAATATTTTTTCAAGCAGTTATGTTATTCTTTGTGTTGGCATTTTAAAACATTATTTTAATTGAATATTTTGTTTTGTTTTACTTTATCACTTGGTACTGTATTATTTATTAATAAAACTAAATATTTTAAATTTATTTAAGATTAAATTAAATTAAATATTTTTATAAAACACAATTAAAATAAATTGTTGTTACCGATGGTATTTCTTCGTCAGCATTTTCCGTCAATAGATATATTAATGGCCACAATACTAAACACGTGCGCTTGTCATCTCAGCGGATGAAAGCGAAACCTTAACTGAAGTTTTGCGAAAGTGTGCGCACGCCGATATCCGAGCCACAATTGAATAGCCCGCGCTTACTCTACCAATCACAAGCCTTCCTACTCCCACGCCAACACAAGGACACAAGTCACATGACACTGTCAAAGAATACTGAACCTTATGACATGCACAAAAAGTCGGTTTTTCCTTGTGTTACAAAGCGGTCAGATTTCTTGTGGAGTTCAAAGTGCGTCAGTATTTTCCAACTACGTAGCACAGTATTTTGATTTTGTTTATTTTTTGTCAATTAACTGAAATTAATTGCATAATACAATGGACTCATGAGTACCTATGTTTTTCCTACATTAAAAAACTTTGAATTTGTAAATAAAATATTATTGTGTCCACTTCTGGGCTTAGGATTTTTTTCTTAGAATTTTTATAGCAAAAGGTTTTTTTGGCGTGTACTGCGTCAGGTTTATTTAACCAATTTTTGTAAACGCTTTATGTGCGAATATACACAAATTACTATATTATTAGAGCAGTGCAGGCTCAGTGGTATTCCAGGGGATCCCAGGCAGGCGTTTTCTTCGTTTATATTATATCATGATCTCTGCTCTCAATACGGTGAAGAAAAATATGAAGAAAACGGCATGTCTTAGAACCAAACATTCGAAGACATGTGACATCTGCCAACCTGCACTGGGCCCGCGTGGTCCTTTATCGCCTTCTCCCTCTCACCGAGAGGAGGCTTGTATCCCAGGAGTGACAATAATATATATATATATTTATATATACTGATTATGATGAATATATTATTAGTATTTCGTTTTAAACATAACTCTAGTACATAACCTGTCTCTAGTAGACAGCCTTCTCGAAAATACTAGGTTAATTAGACAATAATTTATTATTACTTGTAAAAACGTGAGAAATAGTCGGTAGAACAACGACCGAAATATGCCCCTGACACCACATTATTATGTATTTGATGACAAAAATACTGTCTACAATATGGGCATGCGCTAACTGAAACCACAAAAATGGTAGAATTTTGGCGTCGGTTTTCAACAAAAGAAATCAAACAGCAGATTTATTTTGTTCATAGAAAAGTGTACAACTGTCGACTGCTGAATAGGCCTCTCCAGTTGCTTGTCGTTCTGCGGCAAAGTTAACCTTTTTTTTTTGTGGTTGGGAAATCATCAAATGACGTTTCCAGCTCTGGGTGGAGCGGAAGGGCTCGTTTTATGAACCGATGAAAAATTCTAAAATCATGACATGATTCTGAACGCTACTACACCTAAACTTACTGATATTACAAGCGGCATTGCAGTGCTTAGATCGGATGGAGGATGTCGCTTATTATAAATAGCCCATGACCTCCAAATGTATCAGTACCTCGAAGGACCACGGGCTACCCGGCGGACATCGACGCCATCGACGACATCACCTTATTAACTGTTACAGGTTGCGCTTGTACAGCGATGTCCGTGCCACCCTGTATTTTGACATTCTCTAATCTCTAATAGTTCGTGCCGGTAAGTAAGGAGAACAATATCTGCTGTTGTACCTTATTCCGTGTATATAGCTCAGTGTGGTGCCGGACGTAAAGAACAGCACCACCATTCCTTCCCGTAGGTATCGTAAGAGGCCGCTCAGGAACTAACTACACAATGGGCAGCAGCGTTCTCTATATATTTTACCACCATACTGCGATCGCCAACCCGCCTGCCAAGCTTGGCGATTATGGCAAACCCCCACAAATTGGGAGTGGCCTATGTCCAGTAGTGGACCTCTGTTGGCTGAAATGATGATGATGACGATGATGTATCTTATTCAGAAGAAATTAATTTTGCTCCAAACAAAGTTTTGAGGCTGATATTGAATGCAAGAAATGCAAACACTGAACAAAAAACTTGTGGAAAGTTTAATCCTGTCAGTAAATTTTTCTCATTAGCGGTCTAGTAATTTATAAACACGCATTGGGTTGTAAAAAAGTTGTGCACTAAAAAAGCCAAAAGAACTTTGAAAAAAGGCTGGGGAAAATACAGATTATATCCTCCAAAAAAGTTGCAGGGGTCATTCGCTTCTTATGTCCAATGATCAGGATAAAAAGTGCAGTGCTTCTTTTTATCGAAGTTCTTTTAAAATTGTCTGTTGGTCATCGATCTGTGCAGTCAATGGTCCTTCTTGCACAATTTATTCCATGTGTGATAATATGATAAATTTATCGAAGCTTATAGAATTTTAACAGTAAAATTAAATGTCGATTTTCATTGTTGTAATATGTACGTCCGATATTCCCCGCCGTTAAACCATCGGTAGAAAGGATAACCATTATTCTGTTGTTTTTTTTCAATGTGTTTAAATGTAGGCTCACGGGGTATCGTGGTCCCCAGTAGGAATCCATTGTGTCGGTTGTGGAGGCCAGATAGGCAATCACTCCATGTAAAATACTGGTACTCAGCTGCATCCAGTTCGACAAAATTCATATTATAATTATACCTTTTATAATTGAACTTCAAAGACTTTTAGCGCAGGCATCGCCGCGGGCTAAGCTAGTGAAAATATAAAAAATACCGGTCCTAAATCTGCGCTCGCTTCACATCAACACGTTAAAGATTGTGCAACCTGCACTTGGACGCACAAGTGATTGCGATTTAGCAATATATCTTCGGACTTAACGACCTTCAGATATTGTAATGTTTACCCGTTATAATAATGTGGAGTTGTGAACAGTTAAGACTATGTACCACATGGCCAATAACCTTGGGATATGCGATAAGTTTGTTTTTTTTTAAATAATATATTGATTGTTGTGTGTTAATGTTACAATAATATTAGTCTAAAATCCTTTTATTTAAAAATTAAACAAAAAATTAAATAAATTGTAATGTTTTATAGGATTGACTTACGATAACCAATTCAAAGAAACACATTAAAAAAAATACTTCAGAAATAAGTATGTACCTTTAGGTACATCTTACTATCAGACAAGAACCTTTATCAATAATCCAATGAAAATCTTTTGGATAGGATTTCTTTAACTTATTTTTACATACATCTGTCATTCGTACCTCAATAAGTTAATTGTAATATGGTTGTTTGTTACGTTACATAATTACATAATCGTGGGCAAAGGTTAAACCTTTAGACTAAGTACAACAGAGTTAAAGACAGTGTTTACGTCATTGGATAATCCCATACCCGCAACGATTGTTATTAGTGAGTACATTCATGTGTGAAAAATATAATAGATTTCTTTCAGCGTAAATGGCAGACTGATGATTGAGTAAATCAACCATCACTATGCCATTTACGCTAAAACTACTTATTGTAGTAATTCAATAAAATTGCTCGTAAAATAATTGTATAGTTTCAATACTACTTGATGTGACAAAAAAAAAAAAAAAACTACAAGAAACACACAATGTGTCAGACACTCATGAAGTCATGACATTATGTGAATCAGCACAATATAAAATTCACAAACATTTTTTTCACACTTAACTGTTTTTGCATGAGACCATCCATTTTATTTTTGTTATTGGTGATTATTTAATATGTAGTTGAACAAAAAAAAGTATCTTACAAACAAACCGAAACCTTGGCTATTTGCAGTAAAAACAAATTCATCGTCAGTAGTTTGAAAATAATAACGTAGATATAATTAAATATGATGATACTTATTGTACAATACTTTCCGGCCGAAAACTAAACTCAAAAGTATAACCCAATATCTGTTATTACATCAATAATTTTGCAAAAATAACACAAATATTATTAGTACACAAATAATCATAAGGTGCCGATTTTACTAATATAATAATTTGAATGAATTGCTAACTAATGGTTTTTTAAATAATCGAAAGCTATTTTGCCTATGGGCCTTGATGCCGGAAAATAAAATATTTTTGTTTATTTATTATTTATTTTAGGCCTTCCAAAAGAAATAAATAGCGTTATATTAACCACTGCATTGATTTCAGTATTGAATATTTATTGCTGTGGATTTGAATATCGAGTCATTTTTTGTTAAAAGATGAATATAAATTACGTAGTACTTTTCCAAACACTTCACCTGATACCTCCAGACATATCCCTAGCATCAACTCATCGTGTGAACAGTTTGTAGTTCGCCAAAGCTCAGCTAGAAGGCGCCACCGGCCGCTTTCACCACAACTGTACATATTTGAGTGAACTTGTAACACTTTTCTCACAGTCAATGTCAGTCAGCTCGGTTTTGTAATAGAAAACGTACACTTATGTGTAGTCAGTGCTCATATATTTTATTATACTTGTATTTTGGTAGTAACGCTGTATGTGTTAATTAAATGTGAGAAAAAAAAATACGGGAATGGCCTATGTATGAACAAAATGATAATAATACAGTTTAACATTAACTTTCAATTCATACTCATTAAAATTTTGTTAGGGGCCGATTTAATTAAATATCTGGTCCTTAGAAACAAAGGTTTTAAGGCCCAGGTAGGTCTCCGAAGTATCGTGCGTTCGAACCCAGGCAGGCGTTTTATTTTGTGTAAATATTTTCATCACCATTACTCTCAAAACGGTAAAGGAAAATATCGTGAGGAAACCGGCATGTCCTAAAACCAAAAAATTGAAGACATGAGACCTCCACCATCCCGCACTGGGCCCGCGTAGTACATTACGGCCCACTCCCTCTTATCGAGAGGAGTCCTGTGTCCCAGTAGTGGGAACAAAATAAGCTGATTTGATGAAGGGTTTGTACGTTTGTGAACTAAGTTTGGAGCTTACTAGCAAATAAAAATATATTGTAACCTGGCTGTAGGTAATATTTTAAGCTACTCTTGCTGTTTCAACTTGTTGCTAATCTGTGAACCTGCTTACTATATTATCTGGACAGTAAATATTTCTTTTCTATTTTCATTTATTGGAATATTTTTTCGCAGTGTCATCGATTCTCCCGATAGTCTCTATGTGGAGTGACAGTTTACTTCTATCTTTAAAGCAGGGAAAAAATATTTTATAAGCTGTGACTGACTCATGAACTTGTTTTTAAAGAATATAGTTTATATAGAAGGAAACATAACATCAACACGAGGCTCATAAAATGATTTAATGCTTTTGATGTGAGTATTTGATTTATAAACATAATCATCAATGATTTGCATCCAGCTATTCATTTTTAAACTTAATAAGTTACTTCCATTGCTTAATATCCTTCAAGAACATCCTTTGTATGATTTATTCATGATATTTGTTACGATTTCATTTCATTTGCATAGTGAGAGTTAGATCAAGGTTCCTTATACATAGGCATTTTTATTTTTAAACTTTGATACTAATTTTATATTTATACAGTTTATTGAGAAATTGTCAATGAAATTTTAGTAAACATTTGAATAAATTATTTATTTATTCAAATGTTAACTAAACTTCATATTCTTATGATTATGAAACTTTTAGTATAAAATTATGTTCAGTTAGAACTGATTATAATAAAATAGGTGTGTTTTGTTGTTCTTGAAGTGTAAGGCAATTTAATTATAAGTGTGAACGCTAATTAATTGTTTGCTCATAGGCATAAAATGATTGTATATTTTTTGGGTTCTGTATCTCAAAAGGAAAAAACGGAATTCTTATAGGATCACTTCGTTATCCGTCAAGATTCTTTTTCTAGAACGCGTGAAGGATAATTTCATAATTGAAATACCAAATACGTCTACGGTTCCTTACAGCCCTACAAAATTTAAGCTTCGATAAGCGTCAATACGACGTTATTTTGACAATCGTAAATAAATCCCGTTGATCATAGAATCATGAAATTTGCGGGGCGCGTGAGTGAGTGGCAGTCTCTGCGCCCTCACGTCCCTAGCCGCCGCAGGAGGAGACGCCCCGGGCGTCGAGAGTCGATAGCGGACTCCCGGCCACTGTAGGCGCGAGCTTGCGGGCGGCGAGCAATGGGTAGCTCGCCGCCTGGTAAGGACCAGGCTCGGGTTTACCGCGCGTAGTGTTTTCTCGCGCGCCTCAAAGAGATGTCAGCAGCACTGCAGGGGCTGCTAGGACCAATGTCTGCCAAGGTCGCGAGATTGTTCGAAAGAGATACCGTGACTCTGGCACATGGGCAACTGAAGGGACACGGGTGGGTTTTAGTCAGTAAAAGTCTGACACGCCCTCCCGCTCCGCGCAGAGCGGGAGAAGTCATTTGATGATTTCCCATCCAAAAAAAAAAAAGACTTGTATCTATGTACGGTAGATGATTTAATGAACTAAAATGTTCAGTTTGTGGGTTAAATTCATGCTAAATACAGTCTCCCTTCATTGTATAAGAAAAAGAAAGATAAATGCATTTAGTGGATGATAATAATGCCAAAGGGTCCTCAGCTCAGAACGCAGCACTTGAAGACAGGAGGCTGGTTTTTTTAAGTCAACATATTAAACATAAAATCATTTTTTTTGTTTTCTTTTTGTCCTGAGATAGACTCATAACATCACCTTGGTTACAGCTGTAAAATGTAATTTAAATAAATTATTAATAATTTATTAAGTTGATGGCCTGTTCTATTAATAATAATAATTAAAAAAATTAATAAAGTTATGGTTTTTTTATGCCAATATTAATGTTGTTGAGGTAGACTGCAATAATTTGAACATCTTTATATTATATTTATAGCCTTTTTTTGTGGGTGGGAAATCATCAAATGACGTCTCCCGAGGGTGAGCGAGGGTGGGCGGAGCGAGAGGTTGTGTTCGACTTTTACTGACTAAAACCCACCTGTGTTCCTTCAGTTGCTTATATGCCAGATCCACGGTAACTCTTTCGAATATTTATAGCCTATGTATGATACATCATCACAACTTGGGATCGTTCCAGTAAGGTAGCAATTAATCTTTTTAACAAGATAATTAATCTTTTGCAATAGAACAAAGAGTTGCATGCTAATGTATTTGTCTAGTAATAACGTATACAGATGATGTATATAGATAGGAAATTAAAATAATAGAAGCCGCAGAAGCTACATACAGGATACATTTTTAACCAGTGCGCAAGCCCCTAGCTCTAGGAAATTTTTCAGAGGTATATAAATAATAAAAAAAAAATGCTATTCCATGCATTAAATAATAAAATAAATAAAATAAAATGTTGACCGCGTAGTTATTGCAATTTTTTATGAATTAGGTGATTTTATGATAGGTGAAAAAAAAAAATATAAGCTAGGGCCAATCTAGTGTATCTCTAGAATCATAATTATGCTGAATTCATGGTTATAATTTGCGCAATGGTAAAAATTATAAACTTACAATTATAGTTTGAATATGTCAAGCTATAATTGTGAGGCTAAGCCAGACATCATTAGTTCTAATCCAAATACACAACAGTCATGTTTATCAAACTTTAAGGTTTTTACCACTCTTCGGTATCGGAGAGCAGTAGTGGTTCATTGAAAAATGCTACGACTTACAAAATGTAGGTTGTAGATTCAAACCCTGACTGACAGTCGATTTACTTTGTGTAAAATATTTCACCGCCACTGTTCTCAAAATGGTTAAGGAAAATATTGTGAGGAAACTGGCATGTCTTAGAACCAAAAATTCGAAGAGATATGTCATCTACCAATCCGCACTCGGCCTGCGTGGTCGATAACGGCCCACTTCCTCTTACAGTGAGGAAGCCTATTGCCCTGAAGTGGGTACATTATATAATATAATCTTTGGACAACCAACACAACATTATCTGATCCCAAACTAGGCAGATCCTGTACTATGGCAACCAGAAAACTGATAAACATACTTATATATTTCTTAATACATACATATTATAGATAAATTACACCCAGACACAAAACAAATGATTGTGCTCATCACACAAAGATTTGTCCTGGGTGGAAATCGAACCCACGACCTCAGTCGTAGCAGTTATGGTCACTAACCACTAGACTAACAGGCCCGTCAAAATATATATAATATATATATTATAGACTGATTATGTGTGTGTATCGATAGATGAAGAAATTATCTGTAAGTTAAACCGCGCCATTCAAAAAACGCGGTGCGTATCACTGAGGGAACCTTCACCCACTTGACCAGTTAATCAGTATGACATTCAAATTATTTGTCATTTCATCATTTTGCGTAGGAAAATGCAAGTAAAGGTGTGTTCGAAGAATAAAGAGTCATTTAATTGATGTATTCGTGACGTAATGTACACGGTTTGTTGACAATATCTTAGAACGACCTTAGATATGCTGTCCAGGGTTAGCGGATCTAAGGACATTCAAAAACTTTCCTGTGCAAAATTGTCAATTAGGACATTCAATATCGTGTTATGTGATTGAAAATACGGAAAACCTGACTGGATGCGGAAAGCGGAGGATAGAGTATTGTCGCAGCCTGGGAGGGGCCTATGTCTAGCAGTGGATTGCGAAAAGGTAAGAAACAAAAAAAACAAAACATGAAAATTCACCGTAATAAGGCGTTAAATCTTTACAAACCACCACATGTTGTATTTGCCAAAGAAGACAGAGTTGTCACCAGCTATATCACAGCTATGTACGTGTCTTTAGTCATTAACCAGACGGCCGAGCTGCTACTGAGATTATTATAACTGAAGAACTCAGTCTCACTTAACCCAACCCGAGGATCTAATCCATGAACCCAGGACCAAACGCTCTGCATCTATTCAGTTTCACTTACGAATTTTTAATCAAGTGACTCTCAAAACGAATAATAATAAAAAAAACAACCGACTTCCTTAAAAAAACACTACAAAGTCAAAAATAACTTTAATTTCGGAATTCGGTGTCTTAGGATATGTATTTAAGGTTTTTGCCACCGACTTCCGAAATTAAAGTTATTTTTGACTGTGTAGTGTTTTTTTTAAGGAAGTCGGTTGTTTTTTTTTTTAAGTTTTTATTTTTACCTTTTTAGTTATGGTAGATACCCCGCACTAATCTAATCGCGTTATTCGTTCATTTGTCGCGCAAATACTTAATGCAAATTTAAGACTTATATGGTTTTCACATGGACCCCATTGTCTGAATGGAACCAAATTAAAATGGGACCAATCGGGAAGCACCAGCTTTCAAATAAAAAAAATCATCGAAATCGGTTCACGCAGTCAAAAGTTATGAGCTAACAAACATAAAAAAAAAAATAAAAAAAAAATACAGACGAATTGATAACCTCCTCCTTTTTTTGAAGTCGGTTAAAAATAACATAAAAGCAGCTGTAAATTCCCGAAGAGTGAGGTGAATATACGTTGTATGTTGATGATGTTCTTTGTAACCGACTTAAAAAAAGAGGAGATTCTCAATTCGGATGTTTATATTTTATTTTTATTTTTTTATGTATGCTTGGCCATAACTCCGTCATATATAAACAGATTTACAAAATTCTTTTTTTATTCGAAAGGAATTTATTCCGAAATAGTTCCATATAAATTTGATGATCAGTTCCGGAGACAGACACCGGAACTCTTTAAAAAATGACAGCAAATCAATCGCGATGTCTGCTATCGCATAAATATGCATTGTTTGTTTGGAATTAGTGTGGGGTGGATACCACAACAAAAAATTTAAAAATAAAAACAAATAAAAATACAACCGACTTCCTTAAAAACACGACAAAGTGAAAAATGACTTTAAGTTCGGAGGTCGGTGGCAAAAAACCTTAAACACAGATCCTAAGACACCGACTTTCGAACTTAAAGTTATTTTTCACTTTGTAGTGTTTTTAAGGAAGTCGGTTGTTTTTTTTTTTAATATCTCATAACTCTAGGGGATGTCAAAGAATCAACTGGAATATGATTTTTTTCAAACAAAATAATCATATCACGATTATTTATGTAAAACATCCTTACGTGAAATATGATAATGTCGTATTTTTAAACGACTTCAAAAAAAGGAGGAGGTTCTCAATTCGACTGTATTTTTAGGGTTCCGCACCTCAAAAGGAAAAAGCGGAACCCTTATAGGATCACTTTGTTGTCTGTCCGTCCGTCCGTCCGTCTGTCAAGACCCTTTTTCTCAGGAACGCGTGAAGGTATCAAGCTGAAATTTATATCAAATACTCAAATCTACTGTCCCTTGGAGCTGTGAAAAAATCAAACTTCTAAGCTAACGCAATCAAAAGATATAGCCATTTATGCTGCAAATTTCCGCAAATTTTCGAAACTCGCAAGGGAATCAAAACCTAAAGGGTACTTCCAGTCGATCTAGAATTTTGAAATTTGGTACGAAGCAACGTCTTATAGCACAAATAAAGGAAAAATTGCGAAAACCGTAAATTTTTAGTTATATCATATAATAAAAATATTTTTAATAATTTTAAACTAGTAACCCCTTTCCTCATGAACGCGTAGAGGTATTAAACACTACAGCTTTGTACGGGAGCCTCGGTGCGTGAGTCCGACTCGCACTTGGCCAGTTTTTTTAATGTTTGTTACCTCAGAACTTTTGACTGGGTGAACCGATTTTGATGATTCTTTTTTATTTGAAAGCTGGTGCTTCCCGTGTGGTCCCATTTTAATTTGGTTCTATTCTGACTATGGGATCCTTGTGAAAACCATATAAGTCTTAAATTTGCATTAAGTATGTGCGCGACAAATGGACGAATAATGCGATTAGATTAGTGCGGGGTACATACCATAAATAAAAAGTAAAAAAAAAAAAACCGGCCAGGTGCGAGTCGGACTCGCGCACCGAGGGTTCCGTACAAACCTGTAGGTAAATAATTTAAAACTAAAAAATTATTTTTATTATATGATGTAACAAAAAATTTACAATTTTCGCAATTTTTCCTTTATCTGTGGTATAAGACGTTGCTTCGTACCAAATTTCAAAATTCTAGATCGACTGGAACCCCTTTACCTACCCTTTAGGTTTTGATTCCCTTGCGAGTTTCGAAAATTTGCGGCATAAACGGCTATATCTTTTGATTGCGTAAGCTTAGAAGTTTGATTTTTTCACAGCTCCAAGAAACAATATACTAAAGTATTTGATATAAATTTCAGCTTGATACCTCCACGCGTTCCTAAGAAAAAGGGTCTTGACAGACGGACGGACGGACAACAAAGTGATCCTATATGGGTTCCGCTTTTTCCTTTTGAGGTGCGGAACCCTAAAAATAACAACCTACTTCCTTAAAAAAAAAACCGGCCAAGTGCGAGTCGGATTCGCGCACCGAGGGTTCCGTACAAACCTGTAGTGTTTAATACCTCTACGCGTTCATGAGGAAAGGGGAGTAATTTTAAAATTATTAAAAATATTTTTATTATATCATGTAACTAAAAATTTACGGTTTTCGCAATTTTTCCTTTATTTGTGCTATAAGACGTTGCTTTGTACCAAATATCAAAATTCTAGATCAACTGGAAGTACCCTTTAGGTTTTGATTCCCTTGCGAGTTTCGGAAATTTGCGGCATAAACGGCTATATCTTTTGATTGCGTTAGCTTAGAAGTTTGATTTTTTCACAACTCTAAGAAACAGTAGACTTAAGTATTTGATATAAATTTCAGCTTGATACCTTTACGCGTTCCTGAGAAAAAGGGTCATGACAGACGGACGGACGGACGGACGGACAACAAAGTGATCCTATAAGGGTTCCGCTTTTTCCTTTTGAGGTGCGGAACCCTAAAAACACTAAAAAGTGAAAAATAACTTTTATTTCGAAAGTCGGTGGCAAAAAAAACCTTAAATACAGATCCTAAGACACCGACTTCCGAAATTAAAGTTATTTTTCACTTTGTAGTGTTTTTTAGGGAAGTCGGTTGTTATTTTTTTTAGCTTAAATTTGAATAATGATTTGAATGAATATTATTTACGAGTAAACCCATTAACTACAAAAAAAAAACAACATATCATACCAGTCGATTTAATGACATGGTGTCATTATTATCCTAGAGTTATGAAATATCAATGGGAACGCGTTGTATAGTAAATTCACATTTTGCCAGTTTTGTTCAACTCATTAAGGTGCCGAGCCTACTACCATCAACTGGGCACAAATTCAGATTCCGGGCTGCTACTGAGAAATAAAAACCGGCCAAGTGCGAGTCGGACTCGTGCACCGAGGGTTCCGTAGAAACTTGTAGGTATTCACGGTTTATGCATAAGTTTTATGTTTATGAAATTAAATGTTAAAAAAAAAAATGAGTTGATTGAATGAAAGGTAAATTGCGGTTTACGATTTATGACGGATTAAAAAAAAATACTTACTAGATCTCGTTCAAACCAATTTTCGGTGGAATTTTACATGGTAATGTATATCATATATTTTTTTTAGTTTTATCATTCTCTAATTTTAGTAGTTACGGGGGGGACACATTTTACCACTTTGGAAGTGTCTCTCGCGCAAACCATTCAGTTTAGAAAAAAAAAATATTAGAAACCTCAATATTATTTTTAGAGACAAGACCTATGCATAGATATCACACGAATAGGTTTCATGAAAAAAAAAAAAAATGAGTTTCAGTTCTAAGTATGGGGAACCCCAACATTTACTGTTATGTTTTTTCTATTTTTGTATAAAAATCTTAATGCGATTCACAGAATACATCCACTTACCAAGTTTCAACAGCATAGCTCTTATAGTTTCGGAAAAAAGTGGCTGTGACATTCTCGGACAGACAGACAGACATGACGAATCTATAAGGGTTCCGTTTTTTGCCATTTGGCAACGGAACCTTAAAAACCCGGTAGCAGTTTGCCAGACTTGCAAATTGATCCTAACCACTAGACCAACAAACTAGTGAAATGTAAAGATTTTCTTCAGATTCGCGTAGTAACAGTTTCATTTTTTTATCTGTCTGTATTTAAAATCGGTGTCTGACTGGCCATGACCGTGTGATAATAAATAACAAATACTTAATAATTAACAAATGCGATATATACCATCATGATATATACCAGTTAACACCTAAATTAGTGGGCTATCGCTAATTAATTTGTAAACTACTTACCCATAATATGTAATACTTAGCTCTAAATCCATTTATGAGCACATCAATATTGGAAGCTGTACCAATTACCATTTTAAAATAGGCAATTTACAAATCCTGATCTAAGTTTTATTAACACTATGAAAGGTATATTAAATGAAATATTTACATAATTTTAAAAATAATGGCCTAGCTAATCTTAATGAATATTTTCTTCATTTCACAGTTCCATAATTCATCCGTCATAATCATAAATGTTTTGCCAATATATTGAAAATATTTTGTTGACATCGAGGTCTATAAGCAATATTTTCGTAAACAGAAAAAGTGATGGAATCGTTTTCAGAAGTGACATCATCATCACTCATCATAGCAGCCGAAACACGTCTGATGCTGGTCATAGACATCCCCCAAAGGAAGGTGTTTGAACAAATAGCGTAGAGTCATCTCAACATCTCTCGGTTTAATCTGTGTATATATATAAATATATATGTATGTAAGTATATATTATAGTAAATATGTATGTGTGTATTATAAGTTTATAATCTATTTACATTCCCCATCTTATTTATAATTTGATATAGGATGTATTTTAATAGTTTTTTTTTTTCAATAACTGTTCCTCACAATGAAAGCACCTGCCATCTAATCTCTTCACCACCCTTGGTTGACTGGTAGAGAATGCCTAAGGCATTAAGTCCGCCTTTGTACCTTTTTTGTGTGCGAGAAGTTTAAATAAATAAATAAATAATCGCCACGGTTGGCAGGCGGGTTGGCGGTCGCAGTATGGTGGTAAAATGCATAGAGAACGCTGCTGCCCATTCTCTATTACGTTCTACGACATCCACTGGTTGCAATGGGCTAGTGCTTTTCTTTATGGCCGGCAACAAATGGATCAAGAGTAATACTACTGTAATGAATATAATGACCATGAGATAAGTTTGAGAAGGAAAGGAATATGTAAGTATCATAGCAGGTGGCGTTCCGTAGATTTTCCCACTTCAGAGGGAAGAAAGTGTGTTTATGTATGCGTGTGTAAAACGAGTATCTACCTGATATTATTTTAACTAAATTAATAGACACTTCAATTATATTATTTTATAAGTATAGATTAAATAAAAAACTTTAGAGGTGTCAAGGGACACCCGGATGGAACGAAGTTCCTTTCCAGGATTCATAATAGTTATAATGTTTTAATTATTTATTATGTACAAAAAACCTGTATACACTCAACAAAAATATTCTCTCTCTCTCCCTATCTCCTCTCTCCCTCTCTCTGTCTCCCTCTCTCTCTACCTCTCTCTCCCTACCTCGCTCTCTCTCCCCCTCTCCCCCCCCTCCCCCTTCTCCCCCTCTACCTCTTTCCCCCTATCTCCCTCTCTACTCACAACAAAAAAAACAACAACATACAAAATATATACGGTCGAATTGAGAAACCTCGTCCTTTTTTTGAAGTCGGTTAAAGCATGTCGTGACAAATTTTCCTAAGATTTTTTTCCGTCTAGCCCCCTTTCACAACGCGCACTAAGGAATTTCGTTCCAATAACATTTATATAACAAAAATAATGATAAAATTCAGAATCACACCTACATAATATTTTAATTAAAAACCCAAACAACAAGACGCATGCATCTAATTAAAAGCTTTATCAGTAGATCCAAAATATTTTATCAAATTGCCTGTGAACTCTGCACAATACACAAAACTGTGCTAAAAAAATTGCTACAAGCTGCATCCGGGTTGGATGATTCTCAAAATGACGTTATTTATATATCAATACACAGTCGTTTTACGTGTCTGCCTATGTCACTGCATTGATCTACTAAACTCCGCAATGGATTTTGATTCGCCTTCACTATCATTTAGAGAATTTAACTGGAAAGGTTTATGTGTATAATATTTTAATTTTATTCGTAAATCTTAGACAGTCGTTACGGGTTGGCAGAAGCCCGAAAGTCAGACAACTAGTCTTATCAAGGGGTATCTTAATACCCAGTAACTGGCTTGTTGAGGCCAGATAGGCAGTCGTATAAAATACTGGTACTCAGCTACATCCGGTAAGACTGGAAGCCGATCCCAACATAGTTGAAAAGGCTATGCAGATGATGAACTTATCCAGTAATATCGACTTTTGGCAAGTCGTAACTCTATGCAACGCAGGAGTGGCTCGGTAGTTTTGCAAAGACTTAAATTTTGCACTAATTGTGGGAAAACACGTGAAGTTTGAATTGTTAATGTTATTTAAACTTAGTAATTAGGCAGATTAACTTTATTACGTGTTGAGGAAGCTAAAGGATATTTAATAACAGAGGAAGCTAAGTCCAGAATGACTGCACAAAGACAATGTAGTATGATTGTAGATATTACTGTAATTATGAACTGACAAAATAAATCACTCACGTGCTTTTAGGCATTATGATTCATGACAGTTATAATAATATAATCCTACTATAAGAAAATTATTAATGTGAAAGTTTAGATGTTTGTCACTCAATCACGCAAAAACTACTGAACGGATTCGAATGAAATTTGGCACACTGATAAAAAATTACTTGAACAGAATACTTTTTAACCCGGTAGTACGTTTCCATACGATTTATGACCTCAACGCGGACATAGCCACTAGTAAAAGCTAACAATACATAATGTTTATTTATTTAAAGCAATAAATAGACACAGGTTGAGCATAGTGGTGGAAATACTAAAATGTTACAGAATTGTATGTTCAGAAGTCCTACATAAATCTATTTAAACAATAATTTAAACAAAAAACATATATCTACATCTGTCATTTATCTATCTATCTGGAGTATATCTTAATTGGTCAGCCTGGGGTGCAATGTCCTTCATAACTGGCGTAGGTACTCATAATGTGCTTACGGATAGTCAAAGTTGCAATTTTTTTAATAATGCCTTGAATAGGCAATAATTTCTTGGTGCTGCTAAGCAATTAATTGCCCAGCATCTTAAACGTTCATACGTACAACCTAATGGTCTGTCAATTCAGTTTTTAACATGCTGGAGCCATATCTTAACTTTAATATCGATACCCCTTGGTAAGACTGGTTGTCAGACTTTCGACTTTCTGACGACCTGTAATGACTGCCAGTTTCTGCCGACAACAGAAGAAGAATTGATAGCTGTGACCAACAGCTTAACGTACTTTCCGAGGATGGGTATGAAGCTATTAAGGTATGTATAGATGGTCACATCCACAGAGCTTTTTTCTTTGGGGTGGGAAATCAACAAATTACCTCTCCCGCTCTGGGTGCAGCTCCAGGGCGTGTCAGAGTTTTACAGACTAAAACCCATCCGTGTTCCTTCAGGTGCCTGAGCCAGGGCCACGGTAACTATTTCGTACACATCGGCAGCCCTGACAGACATCCACAGAGCTACTGCAGAACACGTAACTTATCATTTTCGATCGACTCGTGCAGCCTCTCTCAAAAAAGTTAATTATTATTGACATTTAATCATTATTAATCGTGGCTTGACTTAACTGTAGACCAATAATTACAATGGACTAGACAGAACATTGCATTGCATGGCATTGCATTTGACATTGCAAAACTGACAGATGAATTATAAGTTCTTGCATGAACTTACTTGAATCATTAAGTAGGTATTCTGTACTCGAACATGATTTTTTATTAACGTATTGTACTTCTAGTTGCTAGTGTTGTGAAATTTAAATGTCAAAACTGAAAATAAACCATAAGTCACTCCTGCTTTTCAAACAGCATTTAGCAACAAGATGAACTTTAATTTGAAATATTCTTAAACAGACTTGTTCCTGAACTTTTTACAATACTCTTTAATAAGTATACTATCAGAATTACAAATATAAATTTAGAAATTCTGCGGCTTACTAGCCGATCGGCACGAATTCACTCGTCCTGCACTTTATTGCATGTACTTGCAGTGACCTTTTCTCATAACTTTATTGCATAAAATTCGAAACGAGCCAATTGCCTAATGTGTATATCTGGAGATGTCAGTTCGCCCCCAAATAAATTAACTTCGTGCTAGTCGTATATAATGTACTAGCTTTTGCCAGCGGCTCGCCGGCGTGGACGTCGGAAATTATCCCGCAGGAACATACTACCGGGATAAAAAGTACCCTATGTGTTATTCCAGGTTATAAACTATCTGTGTGCCAAATTTCATCTAAATCGGGGCAGTAGTTTTTGCGTCAAAGAGGAACAAACATCCAAACATCCATACATACAAACTTTCGCGTTTATAATATTAGTAGGATTATAGTAAGATGTACCCACATTGTGTCTGCATGGTGGATTACGGACTACTCTTTCTCATCGAGACCATCACTCTTTCGTCTCACTCTTTCTCATCGAGACCATCACTCTTTCGTCTCACTCTTTCTCATCGAGACCATCACTCTTTCGTCTCACTCTTTCTCATCGAGACCATCACTCTTTAGTCTCACTCTTTCTCATCGAGACCATTACTCTTTCGGCTCACTCTTTCACATCGTCCGTGTTCCAGTAGCGGGAACATTATAAGTTGAATAGTAGAGACGCCTATAATTAAGGCGATACGATGGGCGACACTATGGGCGGTGTTATTGCTAAAAGCTTAATTTCTTTAACCCTAGATTACTAAACTATCCTACAAGTGACGTTGTTACTAAACATTCGTAAAAAATACGACAGGAAAATAAAACAATAAATCTACGAATTTTTTACTAAAATTATTTTAGAAATTATAATTACTTATTCTTTGGGTTTAAGAGATCACATAATAATGAAAATAGTTTAATTTTTTTTTGCTCTACACAGTTTAAACAGGACGCGGGAACGACGCGAACTTTGTTTTTTCCAGGAATCATGATTTTGCCGTCGTAAATTTTACGATAGTTTAGTAATGTAGGGTTAAAGCTGCAGACCTCTTATAAAATCAATATAGCCTAGCCATTTCCCAATAATGTTGGGTTCGGTTTCCAGTCTAACAAGATGCCGTATTTTACATGGAGCGGCTGCCTGTCTGACCTTCACCAACTAGGGGTACTAGATACCACGATTCATATAGCTTCTGACTACCGAGTACGAATGACAGCCCGGGTAATGGCACTGAGAGATCTCGATATAATATCATGTATGGTCCACCCACGAATCGACATCGGCAAGATCTTTCGGTTCTGCTTTCTAAAGTTTTTTTTATTATTTTCACGTCCAGAAAATCCTTGGAGATTCAATATCATTTAACATAAACACTATTTCGTAAATTATGAATATAAAATAATGAGTAGAATAATAAATTAACTGTGCATTTGCAATGCATTTATTTCGCAAGTAGTTGCATTAGCACAGCCGTTATCTTGACTTGATTTATTCATTCAGTTTTGCGAAGACGTGAGAGGTTTTGCATTTAACTAATTATATGGTTGGTACATATGAAGTGGATACATAAACGGTCCCATTTATGGTGGAGGGTTGGCTAAAGTTCAGCTCATCTCAACTGTTAGAAGTTACTTCAGCTCGTCCTTTGACTTAGACATGTTGGCGTCTCTATTCTGCACTGGTAATTTGACAGTAGAGCGGTAGTGACAGGAATAATGCTAAGCCGACATGTGCTAAATAACTATTTTGGTCTCGGCCTAAGAAATGGTTTAGTAATCCCGTCGCAGAATAGGTTTATACTCGCCCGAAAGTGCCATAAATCTACGGTTTCAGTTGACAATATTTTTTTTAAGAACGTGATTTTTCAGTAGTCGGGATTTCATTTTGTAACTTATATATTATTCAGCGTGTATCAGAAACGATGATGGTACGATAGAAATATTTGTTAAATTTGATTATCTGTATCACGCTAAATAAATATGACCACAATTGTGTAGAGAACAATAATTATCTATTAAGTAACTTGATTGACATTTTCGAATAGTGTGTCACAAGTACATCAAAATTCAGCAAAAAATTGCACGAAACACATTTATCCATACCATACTTGAGAAGGTTTCCAACCATTCATCAGGAACTACTTGAAGGCCTTGCGTGCATTTAATAATGTGTGATTGATTGAGATTCGCTGTGATTCGGTGTTACACTTCAGTGGCCACGGAGCCTAATGTTAAACGTCTGTAATTCATGCGAGCTTATCACGATAGTTCAGGAAATGGAAAATTGGGACACGTTATTTTGTCGGGTTTGGATGAATATTAATTGTTTGGTTAATTTGATGTGTGCGTAGGTAATATAAACAAAGGAAAAGGTTTAAACAGAGATGCACTCCTATAGTAGGGTCAGGTAACAGTTATGTTTAAGGCCTATTAAATAACGGGCGAGCCTACTGTTATTAACCGGGCAAAAATCCAGACTCCGGGCTGCTACTTTGAAATTCTAGATGGGAAAGCCTAATATAACTTTGCCCGATACGGGAATCGAACCCAGGACCTTGTGCTCAGCAGTGGCGCTTCTGAACACTAGACCGATGACGCTAGAAGATTCCTTATGTATGTGTTTACTAGATTTTGCTCGCGGTTTTGACCTCGTGGATGTTGGAAAATATTCCATTGTTTAGTATTCCGGGGTTGAAAGTAACCTCTATGGTAAAACAGGTTATAAACTAGCTGTGTACAAAATTTTATGCAAATCCGTTTTTACGTAAAATTCGCAACGTACATCCAGACAAACACACATCGAAAAACTATAACTTCACACCTTGTAGCAATTTTTTGCTTTTTCAAAAATATTAAATGTGCGTAATATATTATAATATTATGTAACTAAGGATTGTGATTGTGTTGTTGTTGTGTGTTATTGTGTTGTATGGATTGTGTGTTGTTGTGTTTGTGATTCGAAGACATGTGACATTTACCAACCCGCACTGGGCTCGCGTGGTGGATTACTGCCCACTCCCTCTCACCGAGAGGAGGCCTGTGTCCCAGCAGTGGGAACATAGGCTGGTGATGATGATTGATGATGATGGATTTTAAATTAGTGTATAAATTTAGAAATAAACTTTTTCGGTTAGATTGATTAGGAAGCGTCAGTTTTTTTTATTGTTTTTTTAACTATTTGCAATTAATAAAGCAGCCAACAAGGGACATTAATAACTTTTTAAGAGTAGAGGCTTAATAAAAATAAATGAAAATTTCCAGAGTCGCAACTTCAAAAGGGTTAAGGACATAAAAATACTTATTTACCTGTTTATATTATACCTACATATAAGTTTTTTTACCACAATTAAAATAATACGCAATGGGTTGGGTTAGGCTACTTTTCAAGGTTGGTTTATATTGTTTCGTTTGAAACTGTTTTTTATTTTTTCACTTTTTTTTACAAAACGTCTATAACGTTATCTTATAATATCCCTACCATTATTTACAAGATCCGTGAGAGGATATTAGAATATTTTGTCCCAACGTCGGTGTTTATAAGGTTCAGACTCTGATACAGATATAAATTTTGTAAAAATAAGGTTAAAATTCCAAAACCTGCCTGACATTCATTTTGTTTGCTGACACGTTCCATGAAAAGGTTTTGAAAAGCACGCCAGAACGACATCTGTGGTCACGATAGGGTACATAATATGGTGATTATCGCGTATGTGAATCTAGACCATATAGAATTGATGTCGGAACAAAAACCGGCCAAGCAAAATTCCGTAGTTGGAATGAACTTATGTCAAAACAAACATAAACTTGTAGTTGAAGAACTTGTTTCCCATACATCGATAAACGACACGGTCTATTGTCAAACTGCAAATGAAAATGAGCCCTAAATATTATTAACTAGCTTTTGCCCGCAGCTTTAAGGCTCGTTCAGACTAGCGCGACGCGACGGTCGCACGCGAATCGGCGATTTATATCCGTAGAACAATTTCTATGAAAACGCGCGCGACACTTCACACAAGGGCGACCTGTCGCGCCGCGACACGGTCGCGCCGTGTCGAGTAGCGCGACATATAAAATGTACTTACTAAAAGCTGTCGCGCCGCTACAAGGACGTCGCGCGCGAATCGCCCGCGATTCGCGCACGAGTGTTCGCGCCAGTGTGAAAGGTGTTGCGTCGCGATATATCACAGAATCGCCTCCGCGACAGGTCGCGCGACATGTCGCGCCTGTCTGCACGAGCCTTTACTCTTGCGAAAACCGGATAAATCCTAATGGATCGAGCTACCGAGATAAAAGTAGGAGTAAAGGAGTATTCTATATCCTAACCCATACCATGGTTTATCTGTGTTCCTAATTGCAACCCAATCAGTTCAGCCGTGAAATCGTGAAAGGTAACATACAGAAAACATAAAACCGGTTAAAGTATGGGTAAGGTCTGTGTCCGGCAGTGGACGTCTTTCGGCTGAAAATGGTGATTATAGGTCAATATTAATTTTCTAGGTCTAGTCTGAAATTGCTAGAAAATCCGAATGAAATTTCTATCATTCTATTTCATAGCACTGAACTTCCAAGAATGTTACATTCAATTATTTTTACCGCCTGCAACATTGTGTGGCTTGCAAAATGTATTCGATGCACTTTTAAAACATTTTGCAGTAACAATAGAATTGGCCAAGTTCAAGACAAGCTTATGCAACGTTACGCTCTACATACTGTTGTTTCAGGTATACAAAACAAATATTTAAGTAGTTGTGAGCTATGAAACGATATTATTTTTCTCAATCTTCCTTCTCTCGAAATACAATGTCTACATGAAACCTGTAATCCCAAACTCTCTTGTAATAGGGTTCGTCCCCTAAAACATTAATGTCATAAATCAGGCATAAAACATAATATGCGTTTACAACCAGCTCTGCTTTGGCAGTTCTAAAATAACCAGTCTTGTAATTTTGCACATAAGTTCGGTATAGAACGCAAGTGAGCACTGAGGAAGGATTTATAAAAACACTTCCATTAAATCGGATGGAAGTTCAAGTGGAACTAAGTCAGGTAGTTTTTTATATCGGAAATTTATTGGGCAATGGCTTGTTCCTAACTGAATAGCAAATAAAGAAAATTGTATTCATTAATTTTGCTAAATAACCTACAACAATATAAAAACACAGGCTCACTTGTATCAAACATTATATTCTCACCACTAGGGCTTTGTGTGAGAAACTCCAATGTCACGTAACATTTAGAGCATAACACATTAGCCCCACTAATTTAGACAATAATAAATTTGACAAGCAACACTTTACAAATAACTCGACCATAATAAATTACAGGTCCATAAAAGGTACATTTCTTCACACATTACCAGTGGATCTTGAGCACCATAATATAAGTTACAAAAGAAGTTTTGTAACTTGACCTTCGTGTTGGTTGGACCGGTCCACCTCGAGTGACCCTTATGGTCAGTGTCAGAGTGCCCCAGATAAGGGTCTTAGAACCCGAATTAAGCGTCAATCTGAAGAATGTGTGGTGTATGGAAATTTTTGTTTTATTTATCGGGACGGAACGGCAGTCTTATCAAGGGGTATCGTATTACCCAGTTACTGGATTGTGAAGGTTAGATTGGTTGCTTCATGTAAAATACTGGTACTCAGCTGCATTCGGTTAGAGTGGAAGCCACCCCAACGTCGTTGGGAAAAGGTTAGGCAAATAATGATGATGATGCTGACGGATCGGCATTTTTGGATCAAACCCTTTAGCAATTAAATAAAATCATACATCGATGTATTTATTTCTAACAACAAATTTTAACGCGAGATTATGGAATACTTTACTATATTTTGGTGCAACAATGATAACTCCTTAAAACAAAATAACATATGGTGCAAATATCAAAGTCTCGGCGAATTCTTATTCACATCTTTTGGCACAATGTATATAAAGAAAGAAAGAAAGAAAATTCATTTATTTAGCACAGACTCACAGGCATACAAAATAATACAGCAAAAAATACATAAATTAACAGAAAACAAAAATAAAATCAATAAAAAGTGTAAAGTGCGATGTTAGAACTAGCATTTAAAATGCCAGACAACTAGTGCCTGACGCTAATTATATCTTCGCTTATTATATCTTCTGTTTCTATCCCATGAACCATATTTTGTATGAGTATACGATATATCAAGTAGTCTTATTCATCTATGCAAATAATTAAAATTGATGTGTCTATTTGTAATTTCAAATGAACAGCTTTTCTCTAAATACATATGAAAGTATATACAGTACTTACATCAAAAAATCTTTATTACATTTTAAAATTTTTTGTCTGTCTCTCTGTTTGTTCCGGCTACTCTCCGAAACGGCCGGACTGATTTTGACGGGACTTTCACTGGCTTTCTTTTTGTATGGGTAGCACGTCTCTGTGTGATAATTTCCGAACCTCACGCAACGGAAGCCACGGGCAGAGCTAGTATTTATTAAAAACAGTGCTAATATTGCTCTGTAAATATTCAGGCAGGTATTTCGAGATTAACAATATTTTGCAATGAGTCTGACCGAACTACTTAGTTGGTTATTTATAATGCAAGTAATGGTTCTAGTCTAGACTAACTGGAACGGTTGCACTTGCAACACATGGTTATGATTACTTTTTAGTTTTTTATGCTCAAATAATTCGTAAAGCCGAGAGTAACCAACTAGCGTCTGTACATTTTTGATATTTACTTTGATATGCGTGGCTCAATGAATGCGGATAAAAAAAATAGCCATTCATGTCCTTCTGAGCCACCATCCCATTTCAACCTGTGGGTGTCGTAAAAGGCGTCTAAGGGACTTACTAGAGAATGGACAGCAACGTAAACTATGCATTTTACCACCAAACTGCGATCGCCAAACCGCCTGTCAAACGTGGCGATTATGGCAAATCCCCTTATGTTTTGGGGGAGGCTTATGCCCAGCAGTGGACGTCCTTCGGATGAGATGATGATGATTAATGTCTGCTGGGCAAATGCCTCCGTATTCTCTTATGAAAGCGGAATATAAGACATTATTTTAATTTATTATTTACTAGCTTCTGCCCGCACCTTCATCCACGTCAAATTTTTGCACTCCTGACCCTTCCCGTCGCATCGAATTGCCTGCCTGTTTTCATCCATTTTTCGTTGCTGCTTCGCTCCTTTTATTGTAGCGTGATGTTATATAGCTTATTATAGCCTTTCTCAACAAATAGGCTACCCAATACAAAAAGAATTTTTCAATTCGGACGAGTAGTTCCTGAGATTAACGCTGAACGCGCTAATCTCAGGAACTACTCGTCCGAATTGTCCAAACAAACAAACTCTTCAGCTTTATTAGTAAAGATTTAGTATATTTATAGTATAGATTAACAGAATGTGAACGACATCTTTCAAGATTTTTTTCTCTTATGTTCTAAGACAGGTGCAGTTCCATGTAACAACTGATCAGTTGTGACGGTAAGGATAAATTACAGACCACTTGGAACAATATTATGCTAAACTTATTGTTTTGTTTTTTTTTTCCATTTTCATTCATGTCTAAACTTGACACTTTAAAGTTCTAAAGTGATTTTTTGTAGGCTTCATATTTTTTTTTCAATTTTGTTTTTGGCATCAGCATTTCAATAGTAAAGGTTATGTAATACCGACATATTTTAAAAACAAAGATTAATTTTCATATTTTTTCAAGCCAGTAGGTATCATGAAAAAATGTAGGTACTTCTAGAATCATCAATGCGGATTTAGTCTAAACGTATCTATATATATAAAATTCAAAGTCCTGACTGACTGACTGACTGACTGACTGACTGACTGATATATCAACGCACAGCCTAAACCGCTGGTCGTGGAGACGTGAAATTTGGAGGGTGTGTTCTTTGTGAGAAGTAGGTATCCACTAAGAAAGGGTTTTTTGAAATTCCATTCCTAAGAGGGTGAAATAGGGGGTTGAAATGGTGAATTTCGACATCCACGCGGGCGAAGCCGCTGGCAGAAGCTAGTTTTATTATAGGCTTCAGCCAGACATTTTTTGTGCTCCTTTTATAAATGAATGACAATACGAGTTCTGTTTTTTCATAGGGCAATTATTTTGAATTCTTGCTTAGACCGGTTTGGCAGACGCCTCGTCGTTCCTCGACAGACTATCATAATAAAGTATAACGGTTATAATAGTAGGACTTTTGCTTAATAAGTGAAAACGAGTTTTTTTTTGTACTATGCCTACTGGATTTTGAACCAATGTTTGTTTTTTTCTATGACTTTAATAGTGTGTTTCTCTAACAGGTTACACGACTAAATTATAAAGATAAGCATTTGATTTACATACTATACATAAGCTCATGCCTTTTTCCATGGTAGAATTAGTGAAAGAAATTGCGTTAAGTACGTAGTAGGTAGCATTGTATTCTGCTTGACCGTATGTGTACCTATTCCAAATTAAAACGAATAACAAACTCGAAAAAAGCAGCGAGGGAGTAGCTAAATAGATTTTTCGTAAAACCTAAGAGACTGATTCCTGAAAATTTTAACGAAATCACGATGCACTTAATAAAGAACGTGCATTACTGACCATTGTGCAATAGGATCGCACAGTGGCTGCACACGCAACTAGCCGGATATTGCAACCGGCACATTTCAAGGATAGAGGCGAAAACCGAGTGAGTTCCGACTGACGGAAGCGCAGTGGGTGTTAAGGATAGTCAAGCGGATTAGTGCGGTAATGCACGTAATCAATGTGAGTTCTATCAAAATAGTGACGTGAGCAATGTTCTGTTTTTGAAATGGGAAGTGACGTTTTGTTGATTTTTTTCTTTTCGGGAAATGTGGCTGTTGATTTTTTGTTATGGTTTTGCTACCAGGTTTTATGAAAATCGAATGATCTTGCCGTCTACCAGTACCTGCATTTTAACGCAAAGTATAGTTTTTTTAAGATTATTTATTATACTACCGTATTGGGTCATTATAAACTCCATACTGCCCTGTAGCCACATGTGCATTATGTAGTTTCAACTATCAAGTACAACGGATTCAGGAACCGGCAATAGTTCAAGACGTTCCGCAAAGGATGAAGTGAATTACCACATATTGACCAACATTACGTCCACCGACGACTCAAGGTTACTGCAGTTATGTTAATTCATTAAATTAATCAGCCAACAAACCTGTACTTGACTAGCGTGGCCCAGTCCCTCTCACAGAGAAGAGTCCTGTCTCCCAGAAGTAGTAACGTTGTAGGCTTGATTATAAACTAATAAAGTAATCCGAAGTTTTTGCCCACCACACTATCATCTAGTACTATGCTATGAGCAACAATAATTCATATGATTTTCTTTGTTCAATCATTATCATCTTCATCATTTCAGCCACAAGACATCTGGGCATAGATCTACCTCAATTTGGGAAGGTTTGCCAAAATAGCCACGCTTGGCAGGCGTGTTGGCTATCGCAGTATGGTGGTAAAATGCATAGAGAACGCTGCTGTTCATTCTCTGGTAAGTCCCTTAGTCACCTTTTACAACACCTACGGGAAGAAATCTTTGTTCAATATTGTTTCTTTATATTTTGTGGTATCTACATCGCCACATTTGAATTACGAATCAATATGACGTCGTGCAAAATTCTGTATCGCGCAAGCAGAGTTTACCACGCAACTAGCTTTAATTATTCCAATTTCAAGTATTCTGACATCGGGAGTAGCTCAAAAAATACAAAACCTGTCCGGTTCTCCTTTTTATATGGAGGATTAGTGAAATTAACAGCCTTTTCCTCGTGACTAAATTATACAACACACTTAAAAACCCTCGTAAATTATAAATAAGATCTTTTTTGTGATCGTCAGGATATTCCAGTAAGTATTATGCCTTTATTATGTAAAATAATATCTGCAATATCGAATAGGTAATTTAGTATGCAAAACAATATGTCAAATGCTTATATTTCTTAATGGTATTTTTTTTAACTTGAACGAAATGTAACTAAGTGGACAACGATATGTTTAAACTGCAGAATATTGTTTTGTTACTCTTTTTTTATGTTACAATATGCGTTATCCTTGAGAAATAGTCCAGTGATTGTAGTAAGTTGTTAATGGCATCAAGAAATTCTTTAAAGCATTTCCTTGGTTCTTAAAAGAAAACTCATTCAGTGATTAAAAAAAAAAAGTGACAATCATCAAAAACTTTTTTGAGTTTAGAATGAGTTTTTAGTTGTTTGCGTGTCTAGTCCCTATTAAGACACAAGTGTTATTATTAAACAATAATAGTTATGTACTTAAATACCTTATAATACGTACTTGTTAAACATTTATTATTAACGCTACCTTTATCAGAAAAAATAGTAACAAAAACTAAATTATTGAAATTGTTACCTAATAGTTATCTGTGTAGTAGTTTATAACTAAACACAAAAAATACATGCCGTCAAAATAAAGGTAGGTATAGTACCGGTCAAAATTATGTCTACCTACTTGTCAAATAATTTTGACATAATACATGTTTTCCTTTTATTTTAAAATTTGCCCTCTAGTCTATTTGAGCAAAAATTATAAGTTTACGTCAATATTTTTTGTGATTCTTGTAAAGATTTACCCCCTTTTGAACAAAAACTTGACATTAATAGACAGTTAATAAATAAGATTTGTAGGTAGTTATTCATGTAAATTAAGAAGGAGTTAAAGATCATAGAGATTATCAATAGGTGTAGTTTCATAAGTAAGGAAAATCATTATTATTACAGAAACTTATATTTTCAAGACAGCATCATCTTACCTTCTTCTTTATCTATATTTGGGTAAGAAAAAGAAAATTTAATCAAGAACTGTCCCTCAATTTTGGCTGCTGCAAATTAAGGCAGACAAACACGCCCACTATCGAAGGATTAATAATAGTGTTTCCATAATAACAACGATATATGGTGCGTCAAACTTGAACTTGACATCGAGTTGACAGCACCTTAGACAATGGAAATGCTAATCTGATTATAGTATAAGAAATGGAACACGTGTATTTGAAATTTGCATATCAGTGTATTTTTTTTTTTTTTTTGTGTTATTGTAGATGAGCAGTGCGTCAGATTTATGGCGACTAGTATGGATGCGGAAGACGATAAGCTAAGTAACCCTTTCGTCCGGCGCTGTAGCATAAAGATGGACTTGTGCCAAAACTGGATTATTATCGATGCTGAAGGGATACATTAAGTGAAGGGCAGGATGCGTTAGATCCTTCAGAGTCTTCTCTAAATCACTCAACGAAGATATGATCTGGTCCGAAAATTTCACCAGAAACATATCAATAGAGAAAAGAACCCGAAATACGTTACTATATTGACGGAATAACTGAAATAGACTTATGTTTTTCTAACACAAGCCATATTGATAATATGAGATCAAGATATAAGAGAGCGAAATCAAGACAATGATGCAAAAGAACGGACTAACGATAAATAAGTTTCCATGCACTGGGGAAACCCGGTCAAAAAGGATTTACTAGAATATTATTATATCACCTATTAGACAAGTAATTTGGGTTCAGTTCGTCATGATCGTAAAAAGTGTAATTACTATGATGTAACAGCAGATATTGTGTGTTGCAGAATGCAGAATAACATAACATCATCGGACAGATTAGGATATACTTTTAATGTGGCTTTATTTTTAGAGACGTTGAGTATTACAAAAACCGGCCAAGTGCGAGTCGGACTCGCGCACCGAGGGTTCCGTACAAACCTGCAGGTATTCACGGTTTATGCATAGGTTTCTGTTTATAAAATTAAATGTTTTTTTTTTTTAATTTTTATATTTGAGTTGACTGAATGAAAGGTAAATTGTGGTTTACGATTTATGACGTATTAAAAAAAAAACTACTTACTAGATCTCGTTCAAACTAATTTTCGGTGAAAGTTTACATGGTAATGTACATCATATATTTTTTTTAGTTTTATCATTCCCTTATTTTAGAAGTTATGGGGGGGGGGGGACTCATTTTACCACTTTGGAAGTATCTCTCGCGCAAACTATTCAGTTTAGAAAAAAATGATATTAAAAACCTCAATATCATTTTTGAAGACCTATCCATAGATACCCGACACGTATGGGTTTGATGAATTTTTTTTTTTGAGTTTCAGTTCTATTTATGGGGAACCCCAAATATATTTTTTTCTACTTTTGTATCATAATCTTAATGCGGTCCACAGAATAATAATAATAATAATATTCCACAACTATCACACAACGCCATCTAGTCCCAAGCTAAGCAGAGCTTGTGTTATGGGTACTAGACAACTGATAAACATACTTATATATTTCTAAATACATACATATTATAGATAAATTACACCCAGACACAGAACAAATGATCGTGCTCATCACACAAACATTTGTCCTGGAACAACACAGCAGAATACATCTACTTACCAAGTTTCAACAGCATAGCTCTTATAGTTTCGGAAAAAAGTGGCTGTGACATACTCGGACAGACAGACAGACATGACAAATCTATAAGGGTTCCGTTTTTTGCCATTTGGCAACGGAACCCTAAAAAGGCACGAAAAAGGTCGAAACATATAATCTATCTGCAAAGTTTATTCGAGGTCAGCAATGGGCTGTGTTGAGGTCAGTTTGAAATCTAACGAGATGCAGCTGAGAATCAGTATTTTATATGGAGTGCCTGTCTAAATCTAAACATATTAACTATCTGCAATGTTTATACGAAGACATCATCGAGATCAACATTTGGGCACTCAACTATATTCGGAACTCAAATTTTTTGACGTGACAACGTCTTATAATTCGATGGAGCCGGCTGCACGCACAAAAAAACATGACTCATGCGGCGTTACCTCGCTCTGAGGCGTTCCATTTAAGGCTTGAAGTGCAAGTGAGAGCGCGCATCAGTATTTTCTTATGACGTTGTCACGTTCAACTATCGTCAGTAAACCGACTTTACAGACAACCGATTTTTGACACTGACATTGGCATGATTGATCCAAGAGATTTTTTACAGTGTATCCTGACAGTTCCTCATTTTACGCCTCTCATTAAACTGACATCATCACGAAAGTTTGCATCACTAACTGCAAAAGCTATAGTTTAGTCATTTAAAATAACTAAATCACTCATCTGCTTAACTTTTTTCTCACTATCTTGGGGTTGGCTTCCTGTCTAACCGATTTCAGTTGAATACCAGTATTTTACATGGAGTCACTACTTATCTGACATCCACAACTCAGTTAGTAATATAATACACCGTGGTAAGACTGGAAATCAGACTTATGGGCTGCTGACGACTCATAATGATTGTCAAAGATCTACGAATGTTAGCTGGAATTAATGGCTTAACGTGCTTTTCAAAGCACGGAAGGGTGTCGGTATATACAGAGGGTCACCCATCCAGAGCAACCCGGGCAAGCGTGGCTTAACCTGGTTCATCGAATCGTGAGGCTTTATTACTTATCCACAAGCCCCTCTAAATAACTACATCATCATCATCATCATCATCATCATTTCAGCCGTAAGATGTCCAGTGCTGGACTTAGGCCTCCACCAATTTGGGGGGCTTTGCCATAATCGCCACGCTTGGCAGGCGGGTTGGCGATCGCAGTATGGTGGTAAAATGCATAGAGAACGCTGCTGCCCATTCTCTAGTAAGTCCCTTAGTCGCCTTTTACGACACCCACGGGAAGAAATGAGGTGGTGTTATTCTTTACGTCCGGCACCACACGGTACAAACTACAACGGTAACTACACAAATAATTATAATACCCAATATTTATATTCACAATACTACAAAACAATTAAATACAACACATTTTACGATTGTTTCTCAATAATTGACGTGAAGAATCAATTTGGTAAACCGGCGCTCAAAAAGAGTATTTCAGTGTTTTTTCGCATTTACATGTGCGAGTTATTTTTAGCATAAAATTGTTAGAATTAATAGAGTGTGTGCAATCGATTTTATGCAATGTAGAAGGTCAAGCCAAGTCTGGTTAATAATATAATAAGTTCGGTTGCCTTGAGGTAGAACAAACATTCAGGATTCGTGAGTTGTGAAAGTACTTGCGTAATCTATGACTACGTCTTATATTGCTAACAAAACTTCAGACTACCTTGATATGGAGTGAAAGACTTATGAGAAAATAATGCAGCGATTTGTAAACAATTCAAGTCTGGATAAGCTAACTGTTAATTAAGGTATTTCTCTTTCAAAATTTTAGTTTGATTTATATTATTGAATTAACTTCTGCCAGTGACTTTGTCCGCGTAAAGTTTCTTATTCCCTCATTCCCCCACATCGCATCGTCTAATCGCGTGTTATTTCTGCCTTTTTTCTGTTTTCTCATCAGATTGTTAATGTTAGGATAATTTAACAATTTTCAAAATTCGCCTGGTGGTTCCAGAGATTAGCGCATTCAAACAAACATACAACCAAACTCTTCAGCTTTATTATTAGCATTTATAAGAATACTCATTGAAAGATATTTAAAATATTTTTATTATTTAAGAAAAATCCTACTACTTTATAATTACAAATTAAATATTTTTTATTAAAAACTTAATTCTTAAATCTAAAACATCGTGCTTATTATTATATTATTTTGTTGCACAACATAATATTATTATTGTTGTTGTCACGAATCTCACGGAAAATTACCGTAAACGATGATTAATGCTATATAAACCTTACTTATGACTTTATTTAAATTACATTTCTTTATAAAGAGTTATAAATAGATTTGCAGTATTAATAAACATCGATGGTCTATATATTTACTTTATTAAAAGTCTAGTGGTAAAGCATGGACCTGGATTTTATTCCCAGGGCCGGCAGTATTATTGAATTTTAGCACTAGGAATTTCCCCAGAACAGCCGGAATCTAGCTTTGTGCCCCGTTGCTGGCATTAGGCTTGCCTCATGTCGCATGTCACTTAAACGCTAAAATTGGTCAAATGTGAGTGCACTATTGGTACACCCCTGCCTAGCCTTTCCGTGATTACAGGCTTCATGTTATATTACAGCAGCAGTTTTATTTTGTAACATAATTTTTTTACTCCCCTTGAATTAATAATTAAGGTTTACTTTATGTAAATTATGAACTTAAGGTCAAAATGCAGGAAGCACATAGGTAGAAGGAAGTGCCGTTTCAAAGTGACGTTTTTTTTTTTAATAATATTTTTAAGATGTACTACAGTTAAAAGTATCATAAATGTAGTTGACATTTTCTAGACAGATAGTTCCTTAACGAAATTATATTTGAATTAAATTAGAAGGTGTATACATAAATCTGTGTTAATGAATTTATAGAAGTAATATTATTAATTCATATTAAATTAATTCTTGTTAACACGATGGCCTTCAGCATCAAACTGCAACATTTGTTAGCGTAACAGAACTATCACTCATATATTTAATTAATGTAAATTGCCTAGCCAAAAATAGTTCTCAAAATAATTAAGGCCAAGAGTAAAAATTTCAAGATTTTTTTATTTCTTTATAAAGTAGGTTGTTTGCCTGACAAATGATCACAACTATGTTGACATATAATTTTTCACACATAAGTGACTGTGAGGCATTATAATAATGACCAATGACATTGTTTACATTGTCAATCTGGCCATCTATCATAATTATCTCTTGTTTATGACATGGGAAATTAAAAAATAATTTGACTGAGAATAATAATTTATTATTTTATGTATGCGTACCAACTTAATAAAATGACAGTTTTTTTTAAATAATTTAAAAATATCTTTATACGCCATTTAATAAAATGTTATAGAATCCTAATACTCCTGATTATTTTGTGTGTACAATAAATTCACAAAATTTTAATTGGCTTGTGTAAAAATATTACTGAAATATATTTTTGGTTGGCCACTCATTGATGTCTTTTCCTCCACACCAAAATGTTTCAGGAAAAACTTGATTTCGCATTGAATGAACCACAAAACTAAGTTTGTGGTAGGTAATGTTTTTTAATGTACTTAGATCGTTAATCTACACCGACATATTATGTAATAAGTAGCAATGTTAGTTTGAAGGTTTTGTACTGTTTGCGGTGAGACCGATATAATTGCTGCTATTTTTCACGTTGCTTCTTGGTTTAAGATTTTGCACAACAATCATTTTTTTTTAAATTATGCAGGACTATATCCTTGAAGTTTTTATTTGAAGGTTTTGAAATTTGTTAAAATAAGTAAAAAAAAAAAATTAAATTTGTAAAAAAAATACAAAACAATTTAAGTTTTATCCGTAAAAGCACTACAAAATTAATTAACAAAACTACATACCAATAGCACTTCGAAGTCATAATCACTCACTAATCTCTTGCTAATTTACTCAAACACAAATCAGAAGAGCACTTCACTATACACCACTATAAAGTATGAAACATTCTGAAGTCTCAGAAAAGGCTTGCTGTGGACTAAAGATTGCACTACGTCGTATAATTCAATGTAGCCAAATTGATGCGGGGTTCTGTGTGACGACAGCCTATTACTGCTTGACATAGACCACTGAACGCATAGAAGCGGCATGTCTGTAATAATTTTAAGAGAGGGGGAAACCTTGACGTTTCTAGAAAAAATGTGTTTTCTACTCCGTAATTAGTTCCAAGGTGGATGCTCACATCCTTGTTAAAGTATTATGTTGGTTTAATTGTGTTTCTAGTTCAATCATATTCTAATTATCATGCGGAACATACTATGTTGCCGTTCTTGTGAAATTGTGCGGTCGTTGTGTTTTATCGCGCAAATATTCTGTTTCACAGCTGGGACTTACGCGAAGCTATATAAGACTGGTTGTTCTCACATGCCATTCACGTCTATGACGATAACTGAGGAAACCACTATTTTAAAGATACCCATCTCTTTAGTCTGAGATATTACTTAACAAAGCAGTTTGACCAAAAATTACTCGCATAAAATGTCTAGGTTAACACTCGCTCTAAATAGTCAGTCTGTTGTTACTAACTGTATTTTTTTCTCAGCTCACTTATCTGAAAAATATTCAGTTTTATAAGCACGAAAAAGGTTTTACCAAAATGGTTTTTTACCACGCGTTTTTTTTGGTGGCTGCGGTGCTTCTACCCCATTTGTCGCTCTGCGGACTGTCTAAATTGTCATGATTATTTTATCTAGTACTTAACCTGACGGCGTACTTGAATTGACGTAAACAACATCCTTTTGATATTAATCGCTATGGGGGTCGGTAAAAAGTGGTATTTTCTATGACGATTGTTTGTTTTCACAGAGGGCGTGAACTTTTGATGTTGTGGCCTCTGATCGCGGAAGTACCCTTTGATATGGTATTGTTATTTTTTATTTTGGTAAATATTGTTAGATTATGATAGAATGTGTGAAGATTATTCCCTTTTTGGGGGATTTTTTTTTTACAAATGTTGGTAACATTTTTGATGAAAATTTCCTGAATTTTATCAAGATATTATTTCGTAATAAGCTCCACTGTGTTATACTGAGTAATAATTAGCTAAGTGTCAAATACCATTCAAAAGTGCCAATCACATCTTCGCAATTTTAGGTTTAATCGAATAAATTAAATTATAATGTCAAATATATACTGCACCAAACTAAACTGAAACGGTTTACCAACAGTCGATTGGTCCATGAACCGTTGGTCAACATTATCTTTAAACCATTAACTTTTTTCATCCAACGGACTTTTCATCCACGAACGTTTCGCCAGTATAACTCTAGGTTAGTGAATGCTTAACCAACAGAATGTTTTGACCAATAACTTTTCACCCATAGAACAATTGGCCCATGGACTGTTCCCCAACAGAACGGTACGTCAGTGAGTATTTAGGTAACCTCTAGAAGCAATAATACCTTGAAATACCCTCGGGGCAGATTCGACATGGTTTAGGGAGGTTAGGTTAGGTTAAAACTGTGTCCTTCGCACGAGCCGAGCGAGCGAAGCGAACGATGCTGCGGCAGCGGCCGGCGAGTGCCAGAAACGAATTTATCTCATAAAACAACGTTTGGAATATGAGTCATTCATTGAATGAAAATGAATATTAGTTTATTTATATATTGTGGTTTTGCTTTTTTACAGTACCTACACCTCATTAACCTATCTAAAATGTTATGGTTGCGTTGAATTGTACTAGTGCCTTAAATATATAAAATTAGTATCTCCGCTCACAAGCTTAGTGGCGTTTTTCCCTTGGTGACATTACTGAGACTTCAAATATCATAGAACAGCCGGGGTTCGAACTTACGACCTCTGTCTGTCCAACGGTCATATCCCTAGGCTATTATTGCTTCTAGAGGTTACCTAAGCACTCACTGATGTATCGTTCTGTTGGGGAACAGTCCATGGGCCAATTGTTCTTTGGGTGAAAAGTTATTGGTCAAAACATTCTGTTGGTTAAGCATTCACTGACGTAGAGTTATGCTGGCGAAACGTTTGTGGATGAAAAGTTCTTTGGATGAAAAGTTAATGGTTTACAGATAATGTTGACCAACGGTTCATGGACCAATCGACTGTTGGTAAACC
The DNA here is from genome assembly GCA_947507805.1 of Aporophyla nigra. Taxonomy (NCBI): domain Eukaryota; kingdom Metazoa; phylum Arthropoda; class Insecta; order Lepidoptera; family Noctuidae; genus Aporophyla; species Aporophyla nigra. The sequence goes on from OX382295.1 coordinate 24,596,699, forward strand.
GTTTCAGTTTCGCAACAAATTGTTCCACCTTCGAATTCACACAAGTCTTAAATAAGTTTTTCGTTGCATTCTGGCAGCTAACCAGTTTGTTGGCGGAAAACCAGATCGTAAGATAGACTAGAAAAAATATGTAGGTATCTACTACGTTGTGCTGGTTTTTACAATATTTAATAACAACAAGTAACTTACGAAGTAGGTATTTCACGTCATCATAACAACTAAGATGTAAGATACAACAATGACGCAGTTCCATATAAAGATCTCAATTACTATGTCTTGTAATGACAGCTTTGATTACACTACATTAATACGTTTCAATGACACTTAATGTACCTTTTTTGTGTCCGGTAGGTAAACTGAGTTCCAATACCTACCTTCAAATCATCATGACTGTACTGGAATTCCCACGAAAAATATTAAATTACGTGAAAAATTGTCTAGAACGGTCATTGCACTCAATTATCTTCCTGAACTATGAAAAAGTTGATAGTTAAAGAAAATTTTATCGTATATCATTTGATTTTCTTGGTTAGCTAAATAATGTAGCTTTTAGTTTATCCTCTGATTTAATAAGACACCTCTTCCAATTATACGTCTTAATCATTACCTGTCTAGAATTTTCCCAACATAGTTGGGGTCGACTTCCGATCTGATGCAGCTGAGTATCAGTATGAGCCACTGCCTATCTGACCTCCATACCCCAGTTACTAGTTGTCAGATTTTCGGGCTTTTGACGACCCGTAACAACTGTCAAAGTTCTACGAATGACACCCGGGACCAACGGTTTAACCCGAGGCACGGCGGGGTCTTGGTATGTAAAGATGGACACCCAACCACGGACCAACCGTGGCAAGCGTTGCTTAACCAATCGACTCGTGCGACTAATACTTAACCACAACCTCCTCAATTATTGTCTTAATGTAGTTGTTAATAAATCAATTCAATGCAGATTTATTGCAATAACTGCATTTATGAATAATATTTTGTTAATTAATTTGTAAATTGTTTGTGGTTAGTTAATGAACTCAGTTCTTTATGGATTAACTTTATACGCATGTATTTAGTAGCATGCAATGGTTGGTTCGACTATTAGGGAAAAAATGCTTAATGAAATAAATAAATAAATATCTTAGGACAACCAACACATCGTTATCTGATCCCAAACAAGGCAGAGCCTGTACTTTGGCAACCAGACAACTGATAAATATACTTATATATTTCTAAATATATAAATATTATAGATAAATTACACCCAGACACAGAACAAATAATTGAGCTCATCACACAAAGATTTTTCCTGGGTGGGAATCGAACCCACGACCTCAGTCTTAGCAGTCAATGCTTGATGTATGTACAACTTTTAGGTGCGACGGCAACTAGAAATGTTTTGAATTACCGTGGAATTTCCGGCCGGCATTTCTCCATAGGAAACGATAAATTGAAACAGTGCACCTAGTTTCTGACGTTTCATAATCATTCATGTATAATTTTTCAATTTTGAAAAAGATATATACGTTGCTTTACTTAACTAGATGCGGGATGGTGATCACTTAGATTAGTTCTTGCCGAGAAACTGCATTGTAATTTGACAGGTATACAGGGGGCATTGTAAATCAATGGCGCAGACTACAATATAATATTATCAACGGCATTCTTACAAGGGTTGAAAATACTTGTGAATATGAACGACTTTTACAATAGAGCTCACCTGAAATCACGACAAAAAGCAATTATTTCAGATGTTTGTTAAAGCATGGTTTTATACGAGCAATTTTTTGGTTTTATTTGGAAGTTGTTTAATGCAGCTTGTGGTTTTCGTCATCATTGTCCTGTCTTTTTCATGGTTTCATGGCTGCTGAAGCCGATGGTAAGGTCTAAATTCTGCCAGGGTCACGAAATTGTTCGAAAGATTTACCGTGGCCCTGGCATAGGCAACTGAAAGAATACGGGTGGGTTTTAGTCAGTAAAAGTCTGCAATGACCTTCCACAGACGTCATTTGAAAATTTCCCACCACCAAGAAAAAAAAGGTTTGCGAAAATTTTCAAATTTCGGAGGTAATGTAGGTGTAGGTGTTGTTTTCATGGTTTTCAAGGTTAAATCAGGCTTGGCAAGGCATGGCTTCAAAGTAAAGTTGGGTATTCTAAAGAGAGAGAAAAGAGTGAACAATGTTCCATATGGGATAGAAGAATAGCGTAAGGAACTTCGTCCCTGACGAGGTCCCCCGATCCCACACGCTCATTATTTTTCAGTACTGGTATCCTTTCAGTTTTACCGTGGGGTAAGACCTAAAGGATACCGTGATTTTAATTTTACACTAGTTAAGAAAATCTTGACAAGCTTTAAACTATTTTTGTTTTTCCAACGGCATCGCGAGAGACGCAAGCATAAATGGTAAGACGAACTTATTTGTTCAAAATGGTTCAGAATCGAGTTGATTGGAAAAAGAAAAGGAGAGCTTTTGCCCTGCAGTGGGACAATACCGGCAGACCATATCTTTGTTTTTTTTTTTCTGATTGGGCCTGTTCTGGACCTCGATCGCGCCTGGTGGATGAGGTATATAATAGAACAAGCGCTACCAGAAGATGCCTGTTAACTCTTTTTTAGAAGCCAGATGGGTTAAATGTGGAAAGGAACTTAGGCGCTCCATATTATTATTATATTACTGTGCATCTAGCTTCTGACGTTTCATAAGTGCCCATGTAGGTTCGTGTTAAATAAAAATATTTTGATTTGATTGGCCTTTTAATGAAATCTTTTTGGAGGTAAAGAAGAACTATAGAATTTAGTTTATAATGTGATTCACTAATGAACAATTATTGCTCATTAGTTAATAACATTGCAAACTACGGTAATTCACACATACTTTGAACCCGGAACATGCATGAATAATACATTTGCTCAATCATTTTTACTGATTGATGGTAGAATTATTTTTTGATACTTTTTGCTCATTTTGACGTAAATATCTGTTTATTATGTGCTGTGGTTTTTATAACTGTTTATTGAATACCTAGTTTCTTGTCTAATATATAGGCAGGCATGTTAGTTAACATGAGACAATGCAGTCCATTTTTTTACGTGTAAATTTAAAAGCCCTTGGAAGACGCCATTTTGAATTTGCTGGATTCACCTCTTTGATGGAATAGCGTGAACTGCTTTTAGCTGCACTGGATTGAAAGTAGAATCATCATCGGAAAAAGCGATATGTACTCTGTAACTTAGATTTTTTTCTTCTTCTAAATATTCAGTCTGTGAACATGTTATTAAAAAAAAAAATTAACAGCAATCTTTCTTAAGAACGGATTGTTCAAGCAAATAATATAATTTTATTGGAAATTAACAAAGAAAAGATCATAAATGTCACATTCATATAGGTATGCAATTGTGAATATAAAATCGGTTACATATATGAATAATTGAAGGAATAGACACTAGATATAATGAACAAATTAATTAAAATTAATCTTTCTTACGTAACATAATTTTTTTTAAACGTTTTAATTCAATTATTATAATGATTGTTGAACAATTTTAAATAAACCGAACGCAATCGTTTATGTTGATAGTAATATCAAAAAAAAATAGTTTAAAAGAAATAAAAAACACGAATCCACAAAAAAAAACAAACTAAAAAGTAGAAAATAATGGAAAAAGCGCGGGGTGCTTTTTGAGGTATTTTTTCATTGATATCAAGCACTCCCAAGCGTGCTTTTTAGTTTTTTAAACGATTATTTATTTTCTATCGTTTCGTTCGTCGTGTCTGTTTGTTTATGTTAGCGTAGTTTTCGAAGGCAAATTTTTGCTATCTTCGTAATCGGCAAGGATAATGGCACTAATTTATAAAATTATTGTATTATCATCGGTCTTTGATAAGTATGCCAAATTTCGAGTTAATCCGAATTTTTTAAGGGTATCAAAATCATGTGCAATGTTTCCGTTACATAGGCACATACTATAGTCTGTGCCAAATGTGAAAAAAATAAAAGTCATTGACACCCGTCTTCCAATGTATTATTCAAATATTTCAAAACGATACGAAAAAAATGTAAAGAAAGTGTCGCTAGCACGGTCAAAACGATAATTTGAATGCGTTGGTAGGCAGGTGTCAACGACTTTTATTTTTCTCACATCTGGCACAGACTATAACATACGTATGAAGCTAATCAAAGCGTGTAAAAACAGTGTTACTCTTAAGAGTTAAGGCCTAACAAATATACCTAGTACCTTCCTTAAAGAACGAATAAACCTAACTTAATATTAGGTTATATCACTAAGTTTTCTTTTTCAATGTGGATGCTTGATGAATGAAATTAATTTCTACATAATACACAGGGTGGCACGAATATCGACGCGCATGCAGCACATGTCTCTGCACCCCCCAGTGTAGATATTTTTCTTCGGTTTTAATATTCAGCTGTTTCAAAGAAAACTGCAATAGGTACAGCAAGTAAGTTGCATTAAGTGTTATAGAATATAAATGTTATGGAGGGAAATATATTTCTGAAGTAGAAAGAGTTTTGATAACATAAATACTTCGAACGAATTTTACCATTGGAGCTGAGCACGTTTAGCGCATCTAAACCTCGTCTAAGAGCTGTCTGTCAGTGAATAAAAGATTTTGACATATACTCGTAAATACCGACAGTTCTTGATCGCGCTAAAGAAATGCTGATTGTGTTTATTTTCTTTATAGGTTCTTGACTACTTTCAGGAAGGTTGTGTTAGCCATAAGTAACTAAAAAGTAATATAGTGAGTGAGTTTAGTTTTAGCGCACCAAAAAAACGTCTACCTTGGGATGAAACTTCCTAATTACTTGGGACGACAGGGGATTCCCGAAATAATAATCAATATACTTTGTGATAATATATGGTGCATGTTTTTTAACGAAGTTCAAAAAAGGAGGAAGTATTTTGCATATGTTGAGTTCTTCGTTGTCAGATAACAAGTGAAACTTGTTAGATTACTAAAAATCTGTCCACATTATGCTAAGAACATTCTGGTTGAATTAGTTTATAAGTACCCACTTTTTGCCGCATGATGTCACTGTTCATTTGATACTGATTTTCGTTGTTCTCTTGACTACGTCAATAATTCCCGGACGGGTCGGTATATCCGTTTAAGCAAAGCTTGCCGGGGTTAATTCGTAGATGAGTGACCATCTTTATATACCGAGATTCCACCGTGCCTCAGAAAGCACGCTAAGCCATTCATTGGTCCCGGTTGTCATTCGTGAATTGTAACAGCCGTTACTGGTCGTCGGAAGCCTGGAAGTCTGACAACCACGGGTATCGTATCACCCAGGTACTGGATTGAGGAAATCAGAACGCTTCATGTAGAATACTGGAAATCAGCTGCTTCCGGTTAGACTACTAGCCGACCTGACAATAGTTGAGAAAAGATAAGGCAAAACGAGAATTATCGCTGTTCTCGTGGCCCTAACTAAGTATTTTAGTACAAATGCGTTCACGAAAACGAAAAATGTGTACTATTTGAGTATAAAACCAAAAGGATTATTTAATTAAGTGTAAAGTCAGCTTAAATTGTCTGTATATTCATATCACAACTGTCATTCTCTGATAGTTTTATGAAATTGCTATAACCCGAGATCATTGACGTAGAGTGTCAATTAATTTCCCAGGCTGTATATATAAATTCTTATCTCCCTTATAATAGTGCTTAAGTGCTATATATTAGTGCTGATCATAGTAGTACATTTTAAGGTGCTGTAAAGTTCTTAGAAGGCTCTTATAATAGCAATTGTAAAAGTACTCACAAGAATCAATCAATACGACATCGGCCTATGCTGGTGGTAAAACTCGTACTCTTCGTCTTCCGTCAGCGCACACTCCTCGAAGCACCAGAGACCAGCGATGGCCAACAGGATCATGTATGTCATGTAGTAGAACAGGTAGACCAGTATGCTGAACAACATTGTAGGGTACCAGGAAATGGAAGCTGGAACAATGGAAATACATGAAAATACTTCAGCATTAGGCTTGTAGCTAAGCATTAACAGTCGTACAGAGGGGTAATTGCGGAACTTTTTATCGATAGGATTTGGTTTAATATTCATAGTTAAATAACATTCATTGCGTTATTTACATTGCTGAGCCGACAATTTATTCCAACAAATGACGCAATGGTTTAGAAATAATCTTCAATCTCATTCTGATTCTGATAAATTGTGCGTTTCGCAATTAGGGTGTAGGTCTATTGATTTTGTTTAGCTTCGCTTGTCGCTGTTAGTTCTGGATGGTCGACCATCTTAACACACTTAGAGCCCTTCATGTCTCAGAAAGCACGCTAAGCCGTTGGTCCCAACTGTCATTTGTGGAATTTTGACAGTCGCTACAGGTTGCTAGAAGCCAACGAGGTATCGTGTTACCCAGTAAATAGGATCTAGAGGTCAGATAAACAGTCGGTAATAATAATAATGTCTTTGGACAACCAACACAACGTTATCTGATCCCAAACTAGGCAGACCCTGTAATATGGCAACCAGACAACTGATAAACATACTTATATATTTCTAAATACATACCTACATATTATAGAAAAATTACACCCAGACACAGAACAAATGATTGTGCTCATCACACAAAGATTTGTCCTGGGTGGGAATCGAACCCACGACCTCAGTCTTAGCAGTCAGGGTCACTAACCACGAGACTAACAGGCCAGTCAGGCCAGTCAGGGTCCATGTAAAATACTTGTATTTTATTAGTTGCATCGAATAAGACTGGTAGCTGAACCCGAAAATAGTTGGGAAAGGCTAGGCAGATTTATTGATCTGCCCAACTGATATTCCAATATTTGTCGGGGTCAGCTTTCACTCCGAATGCAGCTGAATACCACATGGAGGCAATTTAGGTACCTCCTTCTGCGAAGCAGTAATGCTCGCGAAGGAGGAGGCGGGGTGCGTGAGGGAGTGGCAGTCCCTGCGCCCTCACGTCCCTAGCCGCCGCAGGAGGAGACGCCCCAGGCGTCGAGAGTCGATTGCGGACTCCCGGCCACCATAGGCGCGAGCTTGCGGGCGGCGAACTACCCATTGCGGTAAGGAGCAGGCTCGGGTCGACGGCGCGTAGTGTTCCACGCGCGCCTCAAAGAGATTTCAGCAGTACTGAAGGGGTCTGCTAGGACCGATGCCTGCCAAGGTCGCGTGTTTGTTCCAAAGAGATACCGTGGCCCCGGCACGTGGGCAACTGAAGGAACACGGGTGGGTTTTAGTCAGTTAAAGTCTGACACGCCATCTGCTCCGCCCAGAGCGGGAGAAGACATTTGATAATTTCCCATCCAAAAAAAAAATTAAAAAAATGGAGGCAATTTGGTCTCCTGAATCCAGTAATGAAAAACTTCAATACCCCTCCAATCCTCTGGATATTAGATATTCGAATTCTTGACTACCCGCAATGACTATTAAAAATCTACGAAAGACACCCAAGAGATACATAACAAACCGGCTAAGTGCACACAAAGGGTTTTGTACTAAAAGGGAAATACGCCAAAAAAAAAAAAACAAATTTCTTGTATGATGGTCACCATTTCTATTTCATTATTATTATTTGTGGTTATAGCGGCAATCGAAATACTCACTATAAAAATTTGATCAGTCTAATTACGATTCATGAGACACAAACCGCTGACAGGCAGATGGACGGACAGCGGTGGCTTAGTAATATTTTCTTATTGGCAGTTGGCACCCATTGGGATCGTAAATTTCGTACTTGTAGTCTCGCCTATAGGTTTGAACTGGGAACAAATGACAGTCGATCACTACGGAGATTTAAAAGTAGAGGAAAAACCCACAAAACGGAAGAATTACCACTAGACGAGGCAGTGAATATATTTTTGTAACCACGTGCTAAACCTTGGGATATCGGATAAACCTCTAAAAAACCAATAAGTAGTCATGTGTAAAAATTAGTACTTGCAGGTCTACATTCAAACCTGACCACATGATATTATTTTTATAGCGAATTTACATCATAAACGTTAAAAAAATGCAATGCTGTATCCAATCTTTTCTTGCCTTGCCAATATGTTCTTGTCTAAAGCATTCGTTTGTTTGTTTTATTATTGCATCTTTTATGTTAACCTAAGAGGATGTCGGTTATTTTACCGGTTTTATCTTTGATTGCCTCAATAAATTAAGGTCTAGTCGGTTTAGGGCATCGCTGGGGGTGGGTAGTATTGGACGAGTTGGATCAGAAGTATTATGGGATAAATTTAAAGGTACAGGCTCAGCGGCTCAGGCTGGTTCGAGTAAGGGTCGAAGGCCTCACCAAAAAATATTAGAATCTTCCACGAAGTCAATTATTTTAGAAAGGAATACGACTTTCAAATAAAATGCTTACTTACTTATTAAAAATAAATGTACTGTCGTATATTAAACAATACGTTTATAGTCAACACTACAAACAAGCTCATAAGTGATATTTAATGACCATTGAATAAGTTGAAGTCATGATAAAAAGTGAAATTGTTGCTCAATTAACTACTATATCACAAGTGAAGAAATATCGAAAAATAAATTATTCATACAATAAACTTAAAATCAGAAATCAAAACCAAAATATTTTATTTCACGTAAACCTACATGTGCACTAATGAAACGTCAGAAGCTAGATGCACAGTTCTAATTAGTTGATTCCTATGGAGATGAGCCGGCAAGAAACTCTATGGGTACTTTTTTTAAAATAGATGGCTTATACAATGGTTCCAAATGACACTGATAATAGGTGTGGTAGGACAGTGTAGGCTTGTCAGAAAGTACCAGGTACATAATAAAATAGAAAATGGTCTACAAATCTACAGTCTAAAAGGCCTACAACGTTCTCAGGCTTGACGCCTTATTCCCATGTGGGTAGGCAAAAACTACAGACCCAAATACAGGATGGTTGTGCACAACGACTCACAACCCGTTACTATGGTTCCAACACACGATCCTGAAGGTAAAATTTCCATTAGGAAAATCCACCAACATGAATAATAAAGGGAAATATTAATGCATATTATCTGATCATTAGTGACCATGATGATTACTGACGTTTGATCACTATCACGTGTTTACAGCAATCCTGTGCACGTCTCTATAACACGTGGATTCTGAAAGGTCACTCATATTAATAATGTTTTGATGAATAGGATTTTCTTTATGGTATTGTTATTGTGGTAATGTACTTTTTTGTCGGCAGGAAAAAGCTTGACAAGGTGCTTTGGTTGGCTAGATTAGACTTATTGTCTAGCTAGTTGTAAACAACTCTTCAATTACATTGCAGGTTTTTACTTTGGGTGAAGTATTGTTTTTCTCACTAGCTTTTACGTCTTCTTTTTTACATAGTATAAAATGAAGTCGCCTCCGCTGTCTGTACGCTTAGATCTTCTGAACTTCGCAACGGATTTTAATGCAGTTTTCATCAATAGATAGAGTGATTATAGCCCAAGGTCTTTATGTGTAATACGCGGTCGAAGTTACTGGTGGCTAGTTAATAAGTATCTGTTTAGAGATGTTAGCAGCAAGAGGAGAGTATCTAAAGATATTTCAAAAATATTAAGGAAATGAGATGTGTCGTTCTAATTTTTAAGAACGAAGTTCTTTAACGCAGCTTGTGGTAGGAGTAAACTTGTAGAATTCGTCACGTAATAAAAATTGTATAAAAATAAAAATCGGCACGGAAGGAAAATGTATAATCTTCATTATCGCCTCATGCGACCTTTGTAGGTAATAGAAAAAGGACAGCGACAAAAAGAAATATAGTTTTCATAGTTTTTGAGGGTGCTGAAGCCAATAGGGGGTCACGATAAACATCTAAGATGGCGGCTGTGAACATTTTCAAATTTTTCTTCATGGAAGTCGTTTTCATAGTTTTTGAGGGTGCTGTAGTCGATGGTCAAGTCAAAATAAAGTTTTAGTATTTTAAAGACTGGTGTCTTTAAAATACTAAAGCCATCCCAAAATTTTTACGAGTAATTTGCAAAGGTTGATTCGGGAATTCAGGATACTTAACGATTATTTCTGTTTTATGGTGTGCCCATAGTGGGAATGGTACCCTTACCATAGCCCAGGCTACTACTATATAAAAGAGCGATGATTTTGCAAGTAAGAAATTTGACCTCGAGTAGTGCTTTTCAGTTCCGCTTCGCTCATCATACTATTACAATATTCCATAATGAAGGTATATCATAAAACAGTGCAGTATTTTAATGAGTTAAAACCACAATCCTTGTACTTAACTTCTGACCCTGGAAAACCACAAGCATCTATGTTGTTTTTACATGGAAAAAATAAAATGACATTGTTGCTACGGTCACTTTTGACCGCCTAAAAACAAAATACAGAATAATTACCGACTGTTCTTAAAAAGGCCAAACTCAATTACTCTCATTATGTATGTGTCTCAAATTGATGTGAACTTGACATATTTTTTTTTGCGTAGTTTTGTGATCAATGTCCAAAGTTTGTCGACAACGAATATAACGCATTATTTATGTTTGTTAAACAGGTCACAAAGTTCAAAAGTGACGTGGCAATAAAATAATTGTCTCATGTGTCTTTCTGAAGTTTAATCAGGGTTGCCTTAGATCCAGGACCAAATTTAATATCGAAGATGTTGGCGTTAGCATACTCAGTCTATAAAGTTTCTACTGCTGGGACACAGGCCTCTTTTTCGTGAGAGAGCTATTTTTAAAATACCAAAATGCCCCTGACCTAAAATGGGTAATCACAGTATGCCTTGTTTTTCATATTTTTCTATTATTCGTCATCTTATTAGGCACCCCCTTTTTATCCATTTCAGATTTCAAACATTCCATCTGTCGTTCGTTTGGTCCTTATTTTATTAACGTTAATACGCAAAGATAGCCCGCGATAGTCTAATTTTCTTACGTATTTTTTTTTCAGGTCAGTGTCAGGTCGTATGTTCATTCGCAACCGTAACAAATATGGCTTACAGAATTATACTCATTTAAAATCATCAAAACAATCCTCTAAGTTATTTAATCCTATTGAATTAATTTTTCGTGAAATATTAAATAGTACTCAAAACTGCCTTCCTTAGATCAAAAAACAAGAATGGAAATTGTATTTTATCGATCCCACGATGGGATGCGCTCTTGGGTAGATTACGGCCCACTCTCTCTAACACAGATGAACCCTGATTCCCAGCAGTAGGAATACTTAAGGCTGACTATAAAGTATATTTTAACATAGCATTACTTCTATTTTCGGTTTTCAAAGATATTTAATCTCTTTAATTCATTATCTCCATGTTTTAATATCCGATAAAGTGGAAACACGTTTAGATATTATAAGATCTAGCAGTTCGTGCTTGACAGTTCTAAATAAAAACAAAAATAAAGCGTTGAGTGACCAATGAACTCTTCTCGGTAAAATGTTAGGTACAAAGAACTTGAGTACCAAAAAAGAATGACGTCAATACAAAGTAATAATGCACATTCATACAAAGAAAATTCTTTATTAGAAGTTTTTACTGACGTTGTGGTTTTTAGATTTTTATGATGGTCTGGTAGAACTCAATCGGTGTAACTTCAAAGATACCTATGATTTTATTATTTGTAAAAACTTTATTTTATAAGTACCCATTACCTACTTTTCAAAAACGTTATCTATAGCGTGTAAAGTTGTTTTAACTGTACTCAAAACTGTTAAATTAAATATTTTATTCTCACAATTGGCGGAGAAGGTTAAAGATAAACTCAGAAAATTATCTTTAAAGATAAGTATCAGACCATTTATATTAAAACTTAGTTATTATTTATTTCTCCGCAACAAACAAATCAAAGACATCGCAGTTCCGTAAGTTTTGTGATTAAATTACCTAAAAATAATTAGGTACATCACTTTTGTGGTTAAATTTCTGTTAAAAAGTTATATTTTCAGTGATGAATAGTACCATACTTTCTACTTCAAAATCACACTTTACATTCATATAATTTTCCATCAAGAAAAGCTGCTAACTCATTGATTGATTACACACTGAACGATGTACTCATAATTATAATTTAATCATATTTTCAAGCCGGTAAGATTCCATACTGAAAAAAGCAGCGGTGATCTCGGACTACGGGAATCCCCTGGCTGTTCGTCATTCCATAATGATGGGAATTGCGTCTTACATTAGTGATTATATTGTCTCACAACAAACTGGTTATGATATGAAATGACGTTTTGGATTTAAAAGCAATGATACGACAAAAAATATGGTGACTTTTTGTGCTGTTTTCAAATGTTTTTAGTTCCTTGAAATATTTTTGGCAGTTCCGTATTTTGATAGGATAATGTAAGTTATAGTTAACGATTAAAATGACGATTAAAGGTGCTGGTACGAGGAACAAAATAAACGTCATGATGACATAACACAATTGAAATAAGAATATGTTTTCCATTCTAGAGATTAAACACGTTAAGTAAAAATAAAAACTTTTTGTGAATTTAAATATTACTGCAGTCTTCAGTTATTGCTCTCTGACTGAAGTTGAAATTAAATACAATGGTTACCATGCCATTACGCATATGTTTCGTAGTTCGTCGTAGCATGGTGACTACGATTGCTACGAGGACCGTTTTTGATAAATAACCACAGAGTTAAGAGGCTGTATACGATTTTTTTCTGATTTTGCTAATTCACGTCATGTTACAGTTAAAATACTGAACGTCTATAAGTTTGAATGCACAACATGAAATATAACTTTAGTTATGAACAAATGAATGAACTACTTTTTTATTTTTGGCGTCTGTTTGTTACATGGAAAAATATCTCAAATCCCTTATCGATGTTCTGTAGAGTCCTGTATCGATATCATTTGTGGTCAAATATTTACCTGACAAATAAGTATAAAAATCCTTATCGTTTAAATTTAATTTAAAATGAAATAATTAAACGTTAAATCTTTATTAAGGGGTCATTCAACATATTACTAAGGTCGCATTGTAATATGTTGATTTTCTTAAATGAAAATAACTTTGTTTTCGTTCTCGTCATTACGATTGTCAGTATTTTTCCCAAGGAAAAGAGTTATTAAGATAAAACCTGTATATTTTCCTAGCAATTATTATTTTATAGGTGAAACAACAAATAACAATTTATTTCATATCATTTGTAAACATAGTTGCAAATTGTGACTACAATAAAAATACATAGGTTGATTGGTATAAGGAACATGCAAAGGTACAGCGTGAAAATTGAAAATTAACAACGCACGACGATCGCAGAAGCTGATCGCGATAGAAGAATAATTAAACTGAATTCATAAGTTCTTTATCGAGACATTGTCAAACGATTGAATTATTACTTACAAGATTAGAAACCGGGTAAAGAAGCAGGGAACATAAGAATACTGTCAATTATTTGGGCACGCTATCCGTTTATAGTGAAGTAACATATTTTTTTCGCTATTCGTAATTGTTTTGATCGTCTTAGACCGTCCCTAGACTTGATCGTCTCGAGACGACCTACCTGTGGCAAAAAACAGTCCTATCAATCGGATTAAGACAAATTAAAATGTATGGAAATTTTGCGTCAATGTAGGAATAGGTATTACACGATGAATATGACATAAATCTAAGAAAAAACACGGATTGACAAAATCTCACTGTGAAATCTTAGGCATAGTGAGCTGTCAATCCATAGCATGGGATTGTGCATAAAACCGCCCAAGCTCACTTCAGCTTTTTTTCAGTGGTGAAATCCTTTTGGAGTCTGGGGAGAACTGAGTATTATGTCGGATTCCTAACAACTAAAAGCCCACTATTCCTTCTATTTTCGTAAGTTGGGGGCCCAGAAGATACATGTACATTCACCGCACCCCCCACTGGTATCAGCCTGCCATGCCTCTCAAAGCCCCTCACCAAGTGCGGCCGATCCCGTGACTGTACTTCCTCCCATAAAAGCGCGCAGGCAACAATGCGTGCGACTTTGGGCCGTACTGTCCGTGCGACGCAGGCCTCTCCTTATGGAGGCTGGAGATCGTTAAGCGCCTTTTGACGCCTAGCTGCTCATCTGGCACGGGTGGAGTGAGAAGTATGCTTCCTCTGTCACTCAGCCGCCTTTTGCATGCATGACCACCTTGCAAAAAGAGATGACAGCATCCCACGCGATTTTGCTTTCAAACATGGACTGAACCACGGCCGAAAGAGAGAGACTTAGTGTCAGGACGACGGTACAACGCTGTTGGCAGGGCCCAAGCTGAAGCTTACTTTACCTAAGATTTCACGGTGAATTTTTTTATAGAATAGATCAGCCTTGTGTATTTTTATTTCAGTACTATTTATCGATTATCGCGGTACTGGTGCCGTCCAAAGCCAAGTAATAGACATGCCAGACAAAGTAACTGTTTTATAATATTAATTGCAGTTCTACATTTATCAAACTGTATTTTAAATTTTTGCTGTACGGTACACTTTTTTGTTTAATTTCAAAATTTCATTGACGTCAATACCTCTTTCTAATAGGCCATTGACTGCGCCAAAATAGAAGAACGTTATTACAGGATGTTTTCTATGTTGCTGTTATTTGTTTGTTCATTTGACCAGACAACAAGTTGACTACTGAAAAATAATTAATTTAGGAAGTCGGTGGCAAAAATGATATTATGAAACCAATTATACCTTTTCTAGCGTCTTTAAAAAAAAATATTTTTTTATTTTTCACTGTTTCGTTGTGGTAGCTATTTGTCGTCCACATGAATTCATTTACCGTCTAATGCCAAAAAGTCTTTAATGCTAAGAAAATAACAGTGACGAAAAGTTATTATTAATAGTAGAAGACCATCATCAGTAAATCATTTATCAATATAAACTAAATGGATAAAATACGTATTAGTGAAGCTTAGGTACCTATACCCTTTCAAACAAAACGAAGAGTTTTCGTCCGATCCCTTTAAAATAAAAAAATGGAATATAAATGACGGAGATGAAAAAACACGTATTGATTTGAGAACCTTCTCCTTTTTTTGAAGTCGTTTGATGGTCACCAAAGCACTAAAGAACCGGTCAAACTTACGCTCTACAGTTAAATTTTTAAAATTAATTTCAAGATAATATTCCTAGTTGAATAGATTTTTGTTGATTTATATTTTGTTTGATAATATTACTATTTAACAAAATAGTAATATTATCTAATTGATCTCATATTGACGATTTCAGTTTCCTCTGTTTGATCTCACGATCATTATTTATTTTAAATGTTTTATTATAATTTATTTGAGTTTAGTTTAATTTTTGATTATGTTTTCTTGAAAAGCAATAATCACTATGGAACTGACTCCGAAAGTTTTACTGTTTCGACCCCCAAGATACAATCCTCTGACAGGGTTGCATTGTGTTCCACGCGTACCTCAAAGAGATGCGAGGACTCTGACAGGGTTGCGTTCTGTTCCACGCGTACCTCAAAGAGATGCGAGGACTCTGACAGGGTTGCGTATTGTTCCACGCGTACCTCAAAGAGATGCGAGGACTCTGACAGGGTTGCGTTGTGTTCCACGCGTACCTCAAAGAGATGCGAGGACTCTGACAGGGTTGTATTCTGTTCCACGCGTACCTCAAAGAGATGCGAGGATCGATGCCTGCCGGGGTTGGGAATTTGTTCCAAAGAGTTACCATGGCCCTGGGACAGGCAATTGAAGGAATGCAGGTGGATTTTAGTCAATAAAAGTCATGCCCTCCCACTCCGCCCATAGCGGGAGACGTCATTTGATGATTTCCTACCTACAAAAATAAAAAACGGGTCCAGTCTTCTAGTATGACCGGTTTACGTATTTGAAATTGAATAGAATCTAGTGCAGGATAAAATTCGCTCGCGAATATTTTGTCAACTAACTTGTGTTACTGTCCAAACTACTGCGAATAGTCGCTTGTTTTCGTAATCAATAAAACAGTCGACACCCGTGGTCTTGTCTCGCAACTCGCGTGGAATTTGCGTAAGTTTGATCAAAGCCTTAATTAAACAAAAAATAATAGAGTTTCTTTTGAGATACCCCATAAAAGAAAAAGAAAAATTTAGGGAAACGTACAAAAAATACAAACAGTAAAAAAAACTGGCCATGTATGAGTCGGACTCGCACACAAAGGCTTCCGTATTCATCATCGTCATAATTTCAGCCACTACAAGACATTGGCCTTTCCAGTTTAGGAGGGTTTGCAATAATCGCCACGCTTGGCAGGCGTGTTGGCGACCGCAGTATGGTGGTATAATGCACAGAGAACGTTGTTGCCCATTCTCTAGTAAATCCCTTAGTGGCCTTGTACGATACCCACGAAAAGAAATGGGATGGTGCTATTCTTATGATCCGGAACCACACGGAACAAACTCTCCCTCCGACTCTCTTCAACTCCCTTCCGTACTGCAAAGCAAAAAATGCAGAAAACAACACGTTTCTTGTATGATGTTGTTACATCGGTAATTGAAATATAGACACGCTGCGCTGTGAAAATTTCTACTGTCTACCTATTACGGTTCATGTGATACAGGCTGCTGACGGATAGACGGACAGACGAATGGACAGCCGAGGCTTAGTATTCGTGTTTCTTTGGCACCCTTTGGGCACACATCCCTAAAAAGGAGGATTTAAAACTAAAAAACACACTCAAACAGACACACGCAAGCCGTGGCCGTTTTGCGTAAATGTGACGCACATTAACCCGCAACTTGTTCTTTCTCTGCGTCATGTTAAACGAATTTTCTTTGTTTTTGTTTTTTCATGAAAGTGATTAAACCTCCTGCAGCAAATCTCCTGATGTACTGCGCAAAACCGTAGTTAGATTGAAAAATGATAAACCGATAGATTTAAATACCAGTTTTAGGGGCAGAGGTTCTAAGTCTTGACCTTTTAAATGGTTGTGGAAGTATGTAATGGTATACCGTTCCTTTACATAGCATGAGCAGAAAATCTAGTACCAAATAATTTCATCATTTTTAGTTTATTTGATGGAGGCAAAACAAAAGATCAATTTCCAAATGATTAAATTAAATTGTCTTTTTAGTATCTCCCGGCCCCAAGTTGATGCCACCACGCGGTTTTAGTTAGTAGGAGCCCGAAATAACCGTATGCACATCAGAGGGGAGGGTATCCAGAAGATTTTCCTAGATATAAGGGAAATTTAGGATTTTTTTAGGAATTTTTACCGTGTGGTGCCGGACGTAAAGAATAACACCACCCCATTTCTTCCCGTGGGTGTCGTAAAAGGCGACTACGGGATTTACTAGAGAATGGGCAGCAGCGTTCTCTATGCATTTTACCACCATACTGCGATCGCCAACCCGCCTGCCAAGCGTGGCGATTATGGCAAAGCCCCCAAATTGGGGGAGGCCTAAGTCCAGCAGTGGACGTCTTACGGCTGAAAGAAGGAAGGGAAATTTTATAAATTTCCCTTATATCTAGGAAAATCTGAGGTGGTTCTCAATTCGGTTGTTTTTTTATGTTAGTTACCTCGAAACTTCGTCATATTTAACAACTAAAAATATGTATCTTGTGTTTGATAGAGTATACTTATAAAGAAGTCCCATATAAAGGTCATGTTATGATGAGGGGTTTTTGATATAGCTTCAGTATTACGTATTTTTTCCACTTAGTGTATTTTGAAGATGATATAATAGCTTCTCGTCACTGTTTTTTGTACTTAGCAAGTTAGGTGAACGACTTTGTGTGGTGTAGGTACCACAACTAAAAAGTACAAAATTAAAAGTTTATTTAAAAAAAAGAACAAGAAATGACTTCCATAAAAAGATACTGTTAAGTGAAGTATGACTTTAAAGTCCGTGGCAAAAAAATAATGAATACTAAATCAACGACCGGCCCGGCCGACTCTAGAAATAAAAGTTATTTTTCACTTTGTAGTCTTTTTTGTTGGAAGTTGGATTTAGAAGAATAAATTGCTGAATGCGATTTATCCTTTTCAGTTGTCTGAATTTGACTGACTGTTATTTTTAAACCTTTTTTATTTATTTATAGGTACTTAATAATTATCTTAAAATCTATACTTAATTTTATAAAGCTGAGGAGTTTCTTTGTTTGGTTGAACGCGCTAATCTCAGGAAGTACTAGTTCGATTTGAAAAATTATTTTTGTGTTGGGTAGCCTATTTATGGAGGAAGGCTATATAACATCACGATACAACCAAGAAGAGCGGAGCAGTAATGAAAAATGTTTCAAAAACGGGGAAAATCGCACGGGTAGGCGATTCGACGCGACGCGACGGGAAAGCACAGTCGGGGGAACACGAAATTTATCGCGGACGAAGTCGCGGGCAGAAGCTAGTAGGATATATAATACCACGCTACCGTCAATAGGAGCGGAGCACCAAAGAAAAATGTTGCAAAAACGAGAACCACGCACGGGCAGGTTATTCGATGCGACGGATGGTTTCGGGGAGGAATAAATATAACGCGGACAAAGTTGCGTGCAAAAGCTAGTATTAATATAATTTACAAGCTAAATCTTAAAATAATAATATACATAAGTATAAAAAGAAAATAACCATAGGGCATCAAAAATTAGTCCGCATCGTTTTTAACAGGAAAACTGCCTTAGAGCTGTAACACGTTGTTTGGCAATGCTGCCAGCTTTTTATTGTCAACCTGAGTTTAGCCAAGTGAGTTTTCCCTTAAATAACGAGTGTGAAACCGAATAAAATCTTTACTAATATTATAAAGCTGAAGAGTTTGGTTGAACGCACTAATCTCAGGAACTAATGGTCCGAATTGAAAAAATCTTTTTGTGTTGGGTAGCCTATTTATTGAGGAAGGCTAAAGATAAGCTAATATCACGCTACAATTAAAAGGAACGGAGCAGCAACGAAAATATTTGAAAAGTGGCAGGCAATTCGATGCGACGGGAAGGGTCAGAGGAGCAAAAATTTGACGCGGACGAAGTCGCGGCAGAAGCTACTCTATTATAAAAATATTTTTTTAATAATTTACTTCTTTGTTCTACAGTTTGTAAACCTACATACATAATATCTCGTGCGACGACAAAAGCATTTGGTACGATTAACCGCACATTTCGCAAGTACGTCAACCTCGGACGGAAGGACACACAGATTTCATATAGAGATAAACGTAATCACGAAAAAAGGTATAATACATGAATGGACGAGATTTGCACGTGTGATTAGACGAGTGCATAGAGTATTTAGTAATTGGAGTGGTCATTCGAGCTTAAGTGGCATAGACTCGAACATAAAATATGACCGTGAAATTAATACGTCGTATATTGCTCCTAAAGTTTAGTTTTCTATGCTTTGTGATATAGTTTGTACTGCCTAAATATAAGTAACTAGCTTCTGCCCGCGACTGCGTCCGCGTCAAATTTTTGCTCCCTTGACCCTTCCGATCGCATCAAATTGCCTACCAATTTTCGTTCATTTTTCGTTGGTGCTCCGCTTGTTTTGATCGTAGCGTGATGTTATAGGTATAGCTTTTCTCAATAAATATGCTAGCCAACACAAAAATATTTTTTCAATTCGGACAAGTAGGTAGTTCCTGAGATAACCGCGTTCAAACAAACAAACTTTTCAGCTTTTTACTATTAGTATAGATTTGTATTGGTTTTGGTGTTATCTTTTACTGTCCAGGACATTGTCAATCCAATTATCAAAAAAAAATTTTTGGTATTATGCATAATCTCTGGCAATCGTGGATGGATTTCGTTTTTTTTTATGGATAGGGTATATATTAGTGGCTGTCTTAAATTTATTTAAAACTACCCATTTTTATCATATTTATTTGAGTAGTTTTTAACGTTAGTTTCAATAACACGTATTTATTAATACACATGGTGGATCGTGATTATGTTCTAATATTTTCTGTCACTGTTGTTTACATGACCAGTAGTAGTACACGAGTTAGAGTGGCGTAGGTACCACAACTCAAAACGTGAAAAATCGAATTCAGTTTAATATTTTTCACTTTGTGGTGTTTTATTTGGAAGTCGGTTGTATTTTTTTTTTTTTTTGTAACGAAGTCTTTAGAACAACGAGTAATCATTTTTTACATCTTCTTCATAATTGTAATTCAAGTGTAGTTTTCCTCAGATAGAGCGTCCTAATTGCACCCTTGACGGTCTAAACAACGCCTCTGATGCCACAATACATGGTGCCTTAACAGTATAAGCGACATCATATATGTTGCCTATCGTCGTCGATACAAATATATGAAAGAAGTTTTTAGACACATATGTGCAACGTTGCCAACTTTCCAAGTACCCTTTCAATAATAACACTTATTTGACAGTCGGATCTTAAAAAAAAGCAGGAATACCACTCCATTTACTCATTACTCCGCAAAGCCATAAGAATATTTGTTAGGTTTTCATAAAATAATAATAATATTAAATGTGTTTTTACAATCCTGTTTGTTTCTTGTCTTAAGGAAGTTTTCAACCGTCGAAGCCTTCCTTCATTATCTATACATCTATACAAATAATAAAAAATTGGAGTGTCTGTTTTTAATATTAAGATAACCACTTTTTACTAAGTGTATATGGATGTATACACGATACATATACCAAAACAACATTTTTTACAATTTTTGTCTGTCTGTCTGTCTGTCTGTCTGTCTGTTCGTTCCCGCTAATCTCGGAATTGGCTGGACCGATTTTGACGGGACTTTCACTGGCAGATAGCTGATGTAACAAGGAGTAACTTAGGCTATTTTTATTTTAGAAAGATTCTTTTATTTTAGAAAAAAATAACTATCTTCTAAAACTACGCTGACATACGTCTCAAAATTCGAAAAACCCTGGCTGAATCCTACGAAATAGATCAAAATAATGTACTACAGTATTGTACACCTTAAAAAGGCCTACAAAAATGTCCTCAACGGTATATGTCTATCTCTTAGGGATAACCCACAATAACCATTTTTTATCTTTTACTTTTTACGAGAAATAAGGGCTTATTTACGAAGCGATTTTAAGCAATACAGCATTAATCCTTATCCAATTAAGTACCTTAAATACATTGTGCATTTAATATAGATCAATATGGCCCTTTACAGCATGTTATTTAAATGAATATCTTAGAAGATATTAGAGATTTAAAAAGTGGGCGCAGAGCGCGTTGGCAGGGGCCGGGTAGTACAGGATAAGTAGGATTGTAATTCATATTACTTTGGCTTCAAAGTAATTGCGAATATCATGTGTGTTCATTATACTCAAAATAAACCTAATAGTATTATTTCAAGTAAGAGACCGCGAAATTGCTTAGATGTTTAGATTTTTGGATGTTTGTTTCTCAATGATGCAAAGACGGCCAAACGGATTTAGATCGAATTTGGCACAAAGATATATTATATCATGGATACGTAACAGATAGAATACCTACTTTATCCCGGTAGTAGGTTCCCGGGTGATATTTTCCGACAGCTATACGGGCCAAGCCACTGGCAAAAGTACTATTCCTATAATTATGTTCGGTGTCTGGTAAATGATTGAGTGTCTGTATAGGTAAAATAGGAGCGTTAAGAAAAACCAGGAAGACTTATATTCAACTAAACCAAGCCCTATGTCACAGTCTTCTTACTCTGAATACTATTACTTTTATTTTAAAAACACCAACACACATGATGTTCTCATAAACTATGAATCCTAAGTAATATGAGTTATAATCCTACTACTAATAATATTATATATGTGAAAATATGTATGATTGGGTGTTTGTTTCTCAATCACGCAAAAATGGCTGAATGGATCTGGATTGAAAATAGCACACAGAGTCTATATTACCTATATAACCTGGAATAACACATTCTTATCGCGGTAGTACGTCCTCTTGCATTAATTTCCAACATCCACGCGGGCGAAGCCGCGGGCAAATAATATTATAAATGTGAAAATATGTATGATTGGGTTGTTGTTTCTCAATCACACAAAAATGGCTGAATGGATATGGATCGAAAATAGCACACAGAGTCTATATTACCTATATAACCTGGAATAACACATTCTTATCGCGGTTATACGTCCTCTTGCATTAATTTCCGACATCCACGCGGGCGAAGCCGCGGGCAAAAGCTAGTCTATACTAATATTATTAACCTGAAGAGTTTGTTTGGTTGAACGCGGTAATCTTAGGAACTGCTGGTCTGAATTGAAAAAATGTTTTTGTGTTGAGTATATAGCCTATTTAGTGAGGAGGCTTTAGATTATATAACATCACGCTATAATCAAAAGGCGTGGAGCAGCAATGGAAAATGTTCGAAAACTGGCAGGGAATTCGATGTGACGGGAAGGGTCAGGGGAGCAAATATTTGACGCGAATGAAGTCGCGGGCAGAAGCTACTATATAATACCTTTAGTACTACTTATTACATGAGTTATTTTGAATACAAAAAAGGAGATGGTCGTAAAATGTCTTTGAACCCAACATATCAAACAAAGACAAATTTACGAAATAATGATGCTACTGAGAACATTTATCATTGAATTATTTTAGGCTAAGTCAAAATTAATTTGGGTTTACAATAAGACTAGCTATTCCCATGGTTTCACCGGCGTGGATTTTGGTAACTATCCCACAGGAACATGCTATCAGAACAAAAAGTAGCCAATGTTACTCCTTATAACATGTACTATCTGCCAGTGAAAATTGCTTGTAATATATTTTCGTACACTAGTTGAGTCTACGTCTTCTTTTAGCTTAATATATATTAGCTGGTAATGTAACACGTAAATGTAACAAGGTAAAATAAATGACCTTATAAGTAATATAACAAAGCATGATATTACTAATATTACTAATAGGTGTAATAAAGTGAGTAATTAAGCTGTTAGGTAGGTACCTACTGGTCATTAATTCGTTAACAGAAGTGACTATTTTAACACCTTGTCTTGGTTCTATAGGTCAGTAGTGGGGAAATCATAAAAATACGCACTTTCGTAAAAAAAAACCGGCCAAGTGCGAGTCGGACTCGCGCACCGAGGGTTCCGTACAAGCCTGTAGGTATATAAGTAAAAGTTCACCCATCACGACAATGAGTCGTAGTTCTGTTCTGTTTCTTGGCTTGGTTTTATTTCTGTCTGTGTTTTGTTCTGTTTATTATATGATGTAACTAAAAATTTACGGTTTTCGCAATTTTTCCTTTATCTGTGCTATATGACGTTGCTTCGTACCAAATTTCAAAATTCTAGATCGACTGGAAGTACCCTTTAGGTTTTGATTCCCTTGCGAGTTTCGAAAAATTGTGGAAATTTGCGGTATAAACGGCTATATCTTTTGATTGCGTTAGCTTAGAAGTTTGATTTTTTCACAGCTCCAAGGGACAGTAGACTTGAGTATTCGATATTAATTTCAGCTTGATACCTCCACGCGTTCCTGAGAAAAAGGGTCTTGGACAGACGGACGGACGGACGGACGGACGGACGGACAACAAAGTGATCCTATAAGGGTTCCGCTTTTTCCTTTTGAGGTGCGGAACCCTAAAAAGGTGTTAATTGATGTTCGGAATGGTGAAGTTCAAATGTTTCATCAATGAAATAGTGTGGTAAGTGAGTTCTAAGCAAAACAATGGCACTATGCCTCTGTTAAGTTAAATGAGAGGAAAACAAATAGAACTGGTAGTAATTTTATTCAATTTTATATTAGGTACCTATTGTTTAGCATACGTTTTGTTTACAGAATACATATAAAGCATCTGAATATCAAACTAGGTAATAACTGAGGGTATGTCGGAAACCAGCCTTCTCTCCCAATGATAAGTCCTTTCGTGTATCATTTATCGCCTCCAGGAACCATATTAGCATTCGCCTTACACCTTCACACACAAACTTCAACCTTTTCATAAAAACTCAAGTTGCAAAACGTAAATAGAAAAAAACAAATTATTCAAAATTCGAAACTGTTCCAAGGATACTATTACAAAAGTGTAGTCACACGGTCGGAAGCGATCGTCATGGATCGCGGTCATTCGGATCTCGCTCCCGATCGCCAGTTCGCCACAATTCAGTTAGCCGGTGGATATATCTAGAAAGGTAAAGTTGCGACAGTGTGGGCGGTTGCAAAACGCTCGATTCCGAGTCGTGTTGCCGGTTCCCGGCTTGTGGAATGCTGCGTGATGGATTTTACGTTACGAGTTAAGGCTATACTATTAATGATGTTAGGTTAGAAATATAAATCCATTTAATGCTGTTCTTTACTGAATGCATTGCTTGAGAGCGGCTAGACCGTTTTGGCAATTTTTTCATTTAAAATGTTCTTAACCGTAACAATTAGGTTCGTATGGTTCAGGAAAAAAATACAATAGGTACTGGATAATTTTCCAACTCAAGGCAATTTCGTTAACTCGAATATGTCGCCACGACTGAGCAGAGTTCGCAAACTCCAGGAATGCGAGCAAAGCGAGCTCCGCACAAGATCAGCCCCTGGAGCAAGTCTACTATCAAAACGAGCGAGCAAACCGAGTTCAACTACCTTTCAAATACGAAGAGTGAGCGAAGCGAGCCTCCCTGTCAAGAAAAGTTAGAATAGCGAGTCTACTTTGACTAAAAGCGAACGAAATGAGCACCCTTTTCAATATAGTGAGCCGCTTCACTCGTGGCGAAGATGTGCTCGCTTAGCTCGCTCGTCTCGAAAGTCCTTCATTTGCATGTCATATATATTATAGAAGGCTCACTCCGCTCGCTTTTCTGGTGTGAAAACTGATTCGTGGTGGAGATGGGTTCGTTTCGGTCGCTCGATTTAAGAATATACTTGTGTGTTGCATTAATTTATTTGCAGGTATGCTCTGCTCATTTGTGTCGTTTATGGGCTCGCTTTGGGCGTTTGTCACGAAACTTGCTTGCTAGCTTGAAGAGAATATTGAACCTTTCATTAGTGAAGGGATGGAGTTCGTTTGGCATGAAACTAGCTGGCAAAGTGTTAACACTAACTAAGGATTGTTAAGAGAGCTCCTCTAACAAGGCAAGGTTACAGCCAAACGTTTACGAAAACAAACGCATTTTTCTATCATTCTTGCTTTTTTTTTGTATCCCGGAAAAATGCTTAGATCTTGAGGAAAACTCTATGATAGTGAAACTGCGGAGCACAGCAAGGCATTTCTAAGATGAGTAAGTTTAACATTATGGTTTACAGAAATGAAACATCATAAAAAAACAACAACGTACCTATTAGTTATAATGAATGCCTACCCGAACAAAATATATTTTTTAACTAGAAAACATAATTTGGTTAATAGCTGAATGTTATTTATAGTTATTTTGCCGAATCGTTATCATAACATAACCATATTTTACAGTTATTGACAAGTATATGTTTACTATGTGGCAGAAACTTACTCCATAATAAAAATATAGTTTAACTACTGTTAAATCTTTGATTAATTCTTTTATCATTAGTTCTTTCCAAATTCTTGCGTATCGACTAATAAGCCGATGTTCGAGCCGAAAAATTATAATATCTGTTTTTGAATACTATAATAATAATAATTAGGTACTGACCTTGAAGGTGGTGACCTTGATCATAAATAGCCTATAGCCAGTAGGCTTTGACGCTATTTCTATAGTAATTTTATTAATGAAATCAGCTGTTTAGAATGTTCATGAATGATAAGAAGCTGTTACACAACGATGTTTTTGTCGCTCAGCTATACATGCTCTACGTGGTAATTTTTAGGTCAGTAAGTAAATAAACCACAAAACAACCTAAAAAACCATACAAACGAGTTTCGGATATCAATTATAATAGTTGTATACTACCGACCTTTTGCAGAAATTGACGCAAAAAAGACTTCAAGAATGTTAAATGCCTTTACAATATTTAATAATATTGTGTTACTTCATCATTGGGTTAGTCCCGATTTTTTTAACGTTGGTAAACATCAAGTTGTTCACTTTATATCTGTGCAGTGCTGCTCCGGGCGTTCCAACTAAGCCTAAGCCGGATAATGAGGGCTTCGTGACGGTGCAAAGGAGCAAGCGCCGTTCGCGAACGAACAAAAACCGCTGCGGAAAAGCTACTGTGAAGTCCGATGTCAGCTTGCGCGCTGCAAAGCCGAACACTCCGGTGTACATTTCTCGCCTACACTACACCACTAAGGCGGAAGACATCGTGGAGTAGGAACGCCAGAAGACGAAATACATGCCGAGGGTGCAGTTACTGGAGTCACACCGCAACGTCAACTTCAAGGCATTTGTGGTGCGTGTACCGGATTGTTATCTGCCCATCATCATGGACGAAGACTTTTGGCCACAGGACATGGTGTTCCTTCGCTTCCGCGGACAAGTGCCACAGGACAGCTCACGGACAAACTAGTGAAGTGTTACTAACATAGTTTAAGGTACTATTTAATTAACATAAGTTTTGTATAATACCTATGTATATTAGTTTGTAAGGTATATGTCTATGGGTCTTTGTCACCTGAAAGTAAATGTTTTATTTATTTATTTATATCTAAAACGTAAGAATCCGTACTGGTTTGGAAAGGGTTAAATACCAACACCTATGACACGGCAAAACGTGTCAAAGGATTCTTGTTGACATACCTGTTCATGTATTGCATGATTGACCGTCTTCTATGGGAAGTTTGTCATGATCGCCTCCCTTGGCAGGCGGGTTGGCGATTTCATTAAGGTGGTAAAATGCATAGAGAACGCTGCTGCCCATTCTTTAGAGAGTCGCTTACTCGCCTTTTATGACACTCACGGGAAGAAATGAGGCTGTTCTTTACGTTCAGCCCCACACGGAATTCCATTTCTACCACGCCAAAAACAATGATGACAGTGCATTGCATAAACCCATATTTAGTAACAAACTACAATAGTAGTCTAACTGACCACAATAAAAACAATTGCGGATCTAAAGAATGCAAAGGTCAAACATTACATTCCAGAAAGAAGATGCCTTCATTCTATTTTGGGTGATTCAATTGCACAACGCTAATGGCTATGGTTATATTTTGAAAAGCAAGGTCGAAATATTTTTAGATCGAGTCAGTATGGAGTTTGGTTAAAGATTACAACAGAAATAGTTTGAACCGGTATTGCTCACGCCTACGAATTTTATGGGTGGCTAAAACTTGTTTACGTCCTTCAGACAACCTTTACGACTTAGAGGTATAGTGCGTTCTTTTCTTGAAATATGAAATCGATTGTAACTCTTTTCATCACTGGCATATTAGTGGTCGTCTTGCGGACCGCGGTTTTGTTATTGTCAACTAACTGTTTTTTTTAAATTTTACTTCGATCAACACATGTTCCGTGTAAAGCCGGGCGTAAAGAATAGCAGAATCCCATTTCTTCCCGTGCGTATCGTAAGTGGCGACTAAGGGATTTATTAGAGAATGGGCAGCAGCATTCTCTATGCAGTTTACCACCATACTGCGCTCGCCAACCCGCCTGCCAAGCGTGGCGATTTTGGCAAACCCTCCACATTGGGAGAGGCCTATGTCCAGCGTTTATGTTATTCGGCTGAAATGGTGATCAAGTCACGGATAAAAAACCAGGACCTAGTTCATTATTTATTTATTTATTTACTTAAAGGTTCACCCACAGCACATATATATACATACAAACATTTAATCATAAGGTAATATTCTAATATATATGCCAATTACAGGTAAACACAGCATTGACTATAAGGACGCCAGATTATTGCTTAATTGCTAACTTAAGTCTAGGTGTACTCTTAAATAAGAGAAAAGAAATAACAATTTACGAAAATAAAATAAAAAACAAAAATAGAATAAAAAAATAGAAAAACAGTAAATATGATAAGATTATTATGAACTATTAGTCTGACATTTCAACTACGTTGTATTGGTGTGTTGGGAGGCCAATATTCTAGATTTAAACTTCACCTTAGAGTCGTTATATACTGGGTGACTTTTTTTAGCGTCTTGAAAAAAAATGGGGGTAATAGGTGAACGGAGTAGAAGCTTTTGGCATAGAAATTTTTATTATTTTTATTTTTGAATAACATGTAATTAAATTGATCTAGCAATAAATACTACACATTTAAAGTAACATTTTCATACTAGAACAACAAAAACAGAAATTTGGAAAAAAAAAAACTTTTTTTTTTTAATCTATCGAAACTCAAATCATACGCACCCTACTCAATGCGCGGCATGTATCATTGAATTCGGAGCGCGGTCCTACCCTTTGAAGCCGGCTGATAGGCGGCCTCATTGATCTTTCGCAGGCGCACGAGCCGCACACGCATCCCTGTCCACCCGTATCCCGCGCTCCTTTAGTCACCTACGATGAATCTGAAGGCCTTCCTGCCTTCTATTCTAGTTACACAACACACCATATGAAGGTCGAGACGGTAAAAAATGTCATCCGGTATATTTGCTTCGGGTATGGATATAGAGAGTATATTATTCGCGACTTCGAGTTACAGCTGTGTGAACATAATCCAGCTTTGCATATGTAAGCTGTCACGCTCTTTATGCCTGGAGGCTTTTATTTAGATATTAGCATGTATTTTTTTTTTTTGTATAATGGCATAGCTAGCTGACACATGGATAATAAATTAATTAAATGTTCTGTGTCTCGCAATGTTAATTAATTTGCTGTTTAGAATCAAGTTTTATAACTGTGTAGCTGGGGAGTTGGTTGCGCCATTTCTCCTACATAAGTAGGAAATGGTGAAGGGCGGGCCTTTTAGAGGACTGCCTCAAGTAATTTTGACGTTTACAGAGTGCTGATTCTCAACCTAATTAGAATAAAAAATGGGTTTTGATAAAATATATGGGGCATGGAAGAAAAATACTTGCTTTAGTCGCCAAAAAATTATCTTGATTTCTGCTCTTTGCTCTCAGATTGATATCTTTAATATGACAAATGTGCTGGACTCTGCTGTTAATATATTGCCAATACTCATAGCTACTTATTGCGACCAATTACGAAATTGTATACCAAAGTATTGATTTGCCAATGAAAATGCCAGAAAAAGTATGAATCAGCCACATCTCACGTGAGTTGCATCAGTGAGCGAGGAAAACTGGTCGTTTTTGCGCTGTTAGCGACTTGCAACCTCCACCGGTGCAACTGGTATTGCAATATTACTATTAGATAGTACTTGAAACTGGATAGCTTAAAATGACTCACTTATTGCAAAGGAGGCACAACTATTTGAAGTGATATGGCTTACCAGTGAGGGCGAACAAGAACAAAATGGACTAAAAACAAAAGGGCAATGTGAGTACCGATATCGGCCACGCGCCGTACAATCTTTCTTATAGTCCAGTATATGGCCAGTGTCTGGCTTTTGTTTTATGGCTTGTTTGTTATATAAAGAACAAAGAAATAGAGCTAATAGAGCTCTTATAACGACAAACATTGCATTGGTCAATCTCCTGTGAGACTATGTAGTCTTTCGCATTAGGATACTATTTAGCAACTTACGTTACTGAGCTCAGTTTTACTGTTTCTTAATTAAATTAAACTTTTTTAAGTTACATAAATAAAGAAATAATAGTAGGTAAAGAATAGAATAAATACCAATTAATAAAGTTCTGGAACCACAGACATTAGATACCTTTCACAACACTTCAAAGAACATAAACCACAGCCTATAACCAAAGATGATCACTATCTATACAGTTATCACATTAATTAAAATAAATAAATAAATAAATATCTAAGGACAACCAACACACTGTTATCTGATCCCAAACTAGGCAGAGCCTGTACTATGGTAACCATACAACTGATAAATATACTTAAAAATTTCTAAATACATACATATTATAGATAAATTACACCCAGACACAGAACAAATGATTGTGTGCTCATCACACAAATATTTGTCCTGGGTGGGAATCGAACCCACGACCTCAGTCTTTGCAGTCAGGGTCACTAACCACTAGACTAACAGGCCGGTAATTGTATGCAGTATACCCATCTGGAGGTACTGGGTCAAGGTTGTGTGTACACGCCAACATAATTCTGTGCTGTGTCCGTCCATCCGTTTCGTCACGGTGACAGAGTTGAGCACGCATGATGACAAGACATATGTCACGAATTTTTGTCGAATTTTGAATGGATTTTCTTTTGTTTTCTTTGAAGGAGTGTTGACACTTGTCTTGGATGTTGTGGTAAAATAATTTTGTTCTTTTGTTCTATAAGATGCATAGTGTTGTCAGATAAGACTTATATTTAGAACTAACCATACCAATCCTTTGTAAAACGAGATTGTTACGGAAAGAACGTTCATTCAAGTTCAGGGTTGAGCTGCACGATATCTGGTAAATGCGTACATGACTGGACAGGTCCACTCAATCTGTGTGTTTCTTTTCTAAAAAGACCATTCAGATACCAATCTACATGGTTTTCAAATAATCTGACCAAGATTATGCCTGGATTTTAAAAGAGACTGTGCCTTTTGTATTTTGTTTAGGTCTTTCTTCTCAGAGTAGTCACAGGAAATGCCAACCGCATGTAGTTTTAAAAATATTACTGAATGTAGAAGCGTTAGTACATACCAACATAAAGAAATAAAATCATTTATCATTACAGGCAATGTTTAACAATAGACCTACCACAATAGTAATAAAAATTGGTATTCACATTTAGTATTCCGTTGTTGTGTTCCAATTAAAGATACCTTTGTCGGATATTAAAATATCTACCTATCTAGCTGTAGTGGCAAAAAATCAAAAGAGTATGCGTAGAAGGTTTGGTCTTGTTGAGAGGATGAATGAAGGACGGCTTACAAAAGGCAGATGTAAGTGGAGATGCCGGGAGGGGACGCCGTAGGACATATAGTGACCTCATTGGTGATGTTCTTCAGAATAATCAGGTGCGTAGTACAACCGGCGTGCGTTTATGACCAGATGTATGAACCTAAACGAGGCAAAAGGAGTATGAAAGGCTATCCTTTTATCAGACTCAGAGAGTATTGATACTATTATCAGCACGCGTATCATGACCACCATAGAAAGAACTTTGTCTATTCTTGGTAGAATAGAGATAGAATTTTCATGCTTCGCCAGCATAAAACGGTACAAATCTTTCTACAATATTTAATCTGTCTTTAATCTTTCTACAACCTGTAATTTTGTCTATTCTTCCGTCGACAAAACCCATTTCTTCGGTGGTTGCTACGCGTGCTGGTGGCGTTCCGTAGTTTCGGCCTACCCCCATGAGAAAAAAGCCGAATTTAATACTTGAAGTACCAAGGTCGTCAAATGATTAGGCCTTTTTCAGGCCAATAATTTCAAGGTAGGTAAGTGCAACTTATCTATCAGTAAATTATTTTCAAATCAAAATTACGTTAAGCATATGTTTTAATTTGCAAACGATCCAACTACAGGCACGAGTTTAAAGAGCCAAGTGAATGTCAAAAGGTGAGGCAGGGGGCCAACTAAATGGAAACGATATGGTACTTTGCCTTAGGGTCTGTTTACATGCCAAGTCATGGCTAATTAATTGCAGTTCTATATATATTATAAGTAATAATAGACGCATGGTGCGACTGACAAGATTAAGCCATGCTTGCCGCGGTTCGTCCGTAGACGGGTGACCATGTTTACATATCAAGAAAACTCGTCCTTCGGCAATTTCATAGAATGCTTCGAAGAAAAGAATAAACTTATCTTCACCATAAGATTACGTAATTTTTTAAGTGTTTGTTATCGATGTTTGCAGAGGTGGCCTCTCCCAGGCTGCGCCACAGCACTATCCAATTCCACATAGAATTTGTTCTAGATACTCACGTTCTTAACGATATCGATCCATCTATCTGGGAATCCTACACTACGCTTGCTGATATGCGGTCTCCATTCCAGGACTCGTCTGCTCCACCGGCTATCTGTTCTTCGACAAATATGGCCAGCCCATTGCATTTGTTACAATAAATATTTTCATAGATTTTTAAATCACATTACCAGGCTTGTGTACGTATTTCTAAACAGCATTACACAATCAAACACGACATATTCAGATAAAATCAAACCAATTAACTAAGAGTCCTACAATACAATCTATTGTCAATGTGTGTCTTAATTAGAGCCTGTGGGACTTTACGCAACAATCAAAAAAGTCTTAAGTTCATTGTTCAAGTGTACACATATGTTGTGAGAGCAACTCTACGATTTTTTTAAAATATTCTACTTATGGAAGATAGTCTTTAATCTGCATATTCAATTCGGCTATTCGTAGTTAAAAAAACACACCTCAAAAATCACCCAATTATGGTAATTTCAATTCAATTCCATTACCCAATTCAGCAGAGCTTTCCAAATCCCAAGCACGAGAGAAACCTATAAATCATAAGCACACGAATAAACAATTATTTTTAGAAGACCACGCAATTTTCAACATTGACCCCGCCCTTTGGTCCAAGGTCCAACCGACCAAACATTGCAGGTCAGGTAGAACGTTTGGTCTCTTGCGAAAATGCGATGGCATAGTTTGATTTCATGTGTTTAATTATAATTACGGTAAGTGTTGAAGGGTGTGAGGCCCATTTTTAACACCTACAGGCGACAGTTGATAGGCTACAATCTGATTAAAAAAATCCGTATAATTCTGCTGCAAAACTGGGGCAGGCAACTGTCAAAACTACGCTGTCATACCTAGTTCCCAACACAAACAAGGAGTAATGTGGTGTATTTTTATTTTTGCGCAAAAAAGGCGTTGTTGTGTTCGTAAATACTCCGAAATTGGCCAACCTTTTCCCGAACCCGAGAGACCCTAAAATGTGAAGAGGATTGTGGCTTAAAGCCATTCGTAGAGATTTCTTTTTAAATAAACTAAAGTTTAAGATTACGCCAGAAAGATTCAGAAAGAAATTGATTACTAGGAAATATTAAAGGATTTAAATTCTGACACTTTCTAATGTCAAATACTCGATGTAAAATATTTAAATTACTGAAACACCACCTTGCGCTCCAAAACTCCAGTAGCGTATGTTGGAGAAAAATCTGCCAGGCTGAAGAGGAAGTAGACTGGACACGTTGTGCGAATGCATCTGGAGAGATGTATGAGATGGGCAAAGATCGTCATGCACTGGACGCCTGAGGAAAGACATCACCGTCGAGATAAGTCACAGGGAAGTTGGTGTGGCCATCTGATAAGTTTTGCAGGGCCAACATGGCGAGAGAACGTATAAGACAGGGAGGTATGGAATAAATGAGGGGAGGTCTAAGCTCAGCTGTGGGAAATTACTCATTAATGACACACGAAATGGGATGAAAATAAACGAAATTGTATATTTATTGTAGGCCGTTGGGACCTATGATGACGCTATCTGCAATTACCTTTGCCCGACCTTATATTTTGGCAAAACTGTACGTCACATTGCCAGTTATTATAGTATACAGAAGAGTTAAATGTTTAATAATGGCACCCAGAACCAATTAATGATATAATTAAGTATGGTCTTAAAAATTGTCTCTTTTTAAAGACACATCAACGTATTGTTTAAAGTCTTATGTTTTGAAGTTTTTTTATCATGCAACGACCCTGCGGTTAGGACACGTTTTATTTTAGGGTTTCATATAATTATCAGAAGGAGAAAACGGAACTCTTATTTTTATTCACTTCAATGTCCGTCCGTCTGCCTGTTGGTCAAGATCTCAAATACATAACTCTACGTTCCCATGAAGCTAGGTACTTCTTCTAAGTCACAGCAATAAAAAATGTATAAGACATATCGCCGGGTTAAAGGCAAAACCAATTATTTAGTCTAAAAAAGTCAATATTAAATTTTCCTATTTGTTTTTGAATTCAGTCTATTAATTATATAATCGGTTTTTACATTCGGTAACTCGGAAACGGTACTCGGTCCTACGGTTTAGTTTGTTTAACCATGAGGTAAAGAATAAAAGGCGAATCGATTTGTATATTAAAGTAAAAAACTCGGTTAAAGGCAAACTAAGTTGCTAGTTAGTTTGCCTTTAACCTGGCGATATATTGATACTCGCAAATAAATCTAAATCTATAGCGTAGTTCCCGTTATATACATATCTATAGAATCATGAAGTTTGGGATAAAGTACGGTTTCACAACACAAATATAGGAAAAACTCCGAAAATTGTTATTTTGTGTTAAAGAACATATAATTGCAATTGGAGAATTTACCGTGACGTACATCGATGTATTGCAGAATATAATTATTTTCAACTCAACTACGGAACCCTTCATTGCGTGCGTCCCGACAGGAACATTGCCGGTTTTTTGAAAATCCTGTTTGTATTTACAACTCAGGAGCAAGGTACTTCTCAAACCAGTTATACAGAACTTTTATTGGTTCAGTGAACCTCAATTATTTGGCAAACAAGTCTCCATACCCTTATAGCATAAAATCTCAAAGCACTTTTTTCAATTTAACAATTTACTGGCACTATTGATTTGTCAAGGAGTCAGAAAGATAAAGCTAGTTCCCCAATTTAAAGCACATTATGTTCCTATGGAGAAGAATGGACAAGTAACTCCATGAGGGAGTTTTAAAATTAAATTATAAATGCCTGCAATATTTTTCAGTTTTTTTACTGTCAACTCTAGAGATTTCAATTTATTTAGATACTTTTAATTTCACTGGGGACGATACAGACCACACCAAAACTGATTAACGGGAAATATGAAGATAGAAATACAAAAGTGGAAAAATTACTCCAGACTTCTGTAACAAGAGCTGTAACACGCTGTGAAAATTTCCTGTATTTGTTTTATTTAAAATAAATTTTAAGAATTTGCTTTGAGTTGAGTTATAACTTTATATAGACATAAATATCAGTTTCAAATATTGAATTTTGACTCCGTATAAGAAAAAAACGCACTTATAAACCGAATTACAAAGGATCAGACCGGTGTTTATTATTCTAATAACTTAAAAGTTAAAAATATAAACTTTTTACAAAAAAATAGCAACCGACTTCTTAAAACACTACAAAAAACACTACAAAGTGAAAAATAACATTAATTTCGGAAGTCGGTGTCTTAGGATCTGTATTTAAGGTGTTTTTGGCCACCGACTTCCGAAATTAAAGTTATTTTTCACTTTGTAGTGTTTTTTTTGGAAGTCGGTTGTTATTTTTTTGTAAAAAGATTTAATTTTTAACTTTTTAGTTATGGTATATACCCCACACTAATCTAATCGCGTTATTCGTTCATTTGTCGCGCAAATACTTAATGCAAATTTAAGACTTATATGGTTTTCACATGGACCTCATTGTCAGAAAGGAACCAAATTAAAAAAATTCACCAAATTTCAAATAAAAAAAGAATCATCAAAATCCGTTCACCCAGTCAAAAGTTGAGAAACATAAAAAAAATAACGGTTGAATTGATAACCTCCTCTTTTTTTGAAGTTGATTAAAAATACAGTTCCTAAAGATAAAAATATTCGAGATTCAAAAATAAAAGTTTTTCAATACCTCAGACGATATAAAAAAAATCTTGTGATTTTGCAAAGCAAAGATACTGCAGGTATTTCGAAAATAAAATATTTTTAGCAGCAACGATTTGAAGTATCCAATCATGATTGCAACATGTTTTTTTAATGACGGATACAAAACGTATATATTTGTTGACCCAACAGTGCCCAACACTGATTGATGAAATACAATTAAAGAAACCAGAGGTGTGTGAATTGATGAGGTTCACTGTCGAATTATCTATGTATTTACTTATTAAATTGTGTTTTGGTATTTTTTTTTTGTTCCCGTGGTGACGTAAAGAACAGCATCACCCCACTTTTTCCCGTGGGTTTCGTAAAAGGCAATCAAGAGACATATTAGAGCATGGACAGCAGCATTCTCTATGCATTTTACCACCATACTACGATCGCCAACCCGTCTGCCAAGCGTGGCGGTTATGGCAAAGTCCCCTAAATTGGGCGAGGCCTATATACAGCAGTAGTCATACTAGTCATCTTACGCGTGAAATGATGAAGATGATGATGATTGTTCTGAAACTGTTCATTTATAATGGTCACATTAGTGCACCGTGTATAGTTAAAGTTGCGCCTTACGACTGATCCAAAAGGTCTTAAACACCAGAACTTTGGATGTTTCTTAAAGACAATCTTTTACAATTGTAATCAAATTATGAGCCATAGAAGTAGACTACACCAGTCTAATTGTGCCCCACTGATTACTATAATCTCGGCATTGGTCATATAATTTAGTATCTTAGCGTCAGTGGTGACTGACGCTAAGATATATATGATGATATTTAACAACTTCTTAGAGTATGGATGGCAAAACGTTCATTTATCTTTGCGCGAACTGTGCAGGATGGATACTGGGCTGTGTCTGTGGGGAAGTGTATACGCTATTGAGATCTGAGCCAACCGTGAACCCCCTGTATGTGGAGTTTGCTGTGGATTCGGACCGACTTGGGTTCAAAGTCGGCCAGAGCAAAGTTAGCTTTGTAGACAAAGCATTTATAGGCAGCACTTCTTCTGACTTTTTTATAACTTAATATTGGATTACGACGTCCATAACACGGCTGAATGAACAACTTTGCGATTTACCAACTAGGTGCTAGAGTTTCTCTGAGAGATTTGTTTAAAGATATTGGTATTCTTACGGTGGCATCACAATTCATCTTCGCCAACATCTTATATATTAGGCAAAATATACACTTGTACACTAAAAACAGTGATATTCATAATATTAATACTAGAAGTAGGGATAAACTACGTGCTCCCTTTCACCGGCTTCATAAGGTTCATAATTCTTTTGTTGGTCTTGGTGTTACCTTTTATAACAAGCTTCCCTCTGCTTTGCTAGATTTGCAGTTTAATGAGTTTAAAGCTAAAGTAAAATCCAACCTTTGTTCAAAGGCATACTATTCTATCAACGACTACTTAAACGATAAGAATAGTTGGTCGCTGTGATCAACTCAAGACAATGTTTATGTTCTTTCAATCCAGAATTAGTCTTCCTACTGACGGTTTATATGGGTAGTTCATATAATTGTTTTTTTTTTTTTGTTTTTATTTAACTGCTTTTGTTAGTTTATTTTTATTTTCTTTTCATTTCATTTATTGTGTATATGTATCATTTGCATCGTATATGTAAGCGGGCACGCCCTTTAAGCCTGGATGCTTTATTAAGGTTTTAAGTTCTGTTTACCATTTTGTTTTATTATTTATTTCAGCTTGAGTTTCGTTTTCAATGTTTTGTTGTTATATTGGCGTGTGCTAGCTGACATATGGCGAATAATGTATGTTTTGTTTTATAATATTAATAACTTACACAATACTGTATAGAATCAAGTTCTTCTAACTTAACAGACAGCTGTGCTGCTGGGGAGTTTGTTCCGCCACTTCTTCTTCCCAGCGAAAGCACTAGGAAGTGTCGAAGGGCGGGCGTTTTGGGGGGACTGTCTCATGTAACTTTGACGTTCAAAAAGTGCTGACTCTCAGCCTAGTTTGAATAAATGACTTTTGATTTTGATTTTGAAAACTCATAAATCATCCAAATTTTTTATTTCATTGAATGATTCCACTTTCACACAATTAACACATTACAACACTCTCGAGCTCAAATATTGTGAGCTTAACCTTCAATATTAGCCAAGTGACAAGTGTCTGCTAAGGCTTGCGACACACCTTGCGACACACGATCGGACATTAGACCGGATATCTGTTCGTTTGGACCAGTTCTTAGCAGACTAGACTTGTAGTAAAAGTATGTGGACTATATAGGTAGTGAGTATAGGAAAGATATTTTATTGAAAAGCGTATAGATATAAGTAAGGTTGATAGTTGAAACCACTCGATTTTTTTGATAAAAGACAAGATGTCACACTCGTCTTTGTAAACAAACCAACGGGTGCGCAGTGTTACTTAAATTTTTGGAACGGAAACGTAGCGTGTTACTTGTTTCCCTAAATCTAAAATGAAAACCTTCTGTAATCTAATTCGACTGATTCCAATCCATCGCGGGAAGAGTGACGCGTCTTCAACTTCTTAGACGAGTTTCGGTTTTTCTCGCTCGGGATCAACGCGCTCTACATTTGATTCAAACAATTAAATTAGTCATGTACGTAGGGACATACAGAAAGAATTTATTATCATTTTTATCATTTAGCTGTTATTGCGAAGCAAACACCTAGACAGACATGTAGTTTTTTGTGTTCATTTATCGTTTGATTTTGTTGTGATGCAATTTCAAATTATGTGTTGCCACTCCTTTGCTATTGCAGTCCTTATTCAGTTGTTGTTTGTGTACAAATTACGATGGAATTTAAACCCACGCTCAATGTAGACAGAGCTTAGGTTTGGCATGAATTATATTAACGATTGTTCGTCATTTTGACCACCGAATTTTTTTAATATATGTATGTTTATACTTGAGAATAA
The DNA here is from genome assembly GCA_947507805.1 of Aporophyla nigra. Taxonomy (NCBI): domain Eukaryota; kingdom Metazoa; phylum Arthropoda; class Insecta; order Lepidoptera; family Noctuidae; genus Aporophyla; species Aporophyla nigra. Next base: position 24,634,967 of record OX382295.1, read on the forward strand.
TACACATTAAACTGCATCAAAATCCGTAGCGTAGCTTAGAATATCGATGCGGTTACACAGAGAGACAAAAAAGCGACTATAATTTATAATCGTTGTAGATATAGACTGCATATATACACTTCATTATTTATACCTACACTTGGTGGAGTGATAGTCTGCAACACCACCCAGTTTTGAAAACTAAGTTCAGAATTATTAGGTAACATATATTTGGATTGGGAAATTCTTAATAATCGAACATTGTGAAATAACTGTTTGACAAATTCATTCAAATATTAAAATATGTACTTAATTTTCTCCAACAAAATTACACTGCAATAATCGTTCAAAATTATTACACCGAAAATAATGATTATTGTCTTGTACCAATGAATTGTACGACAAAAAGAGTTCATTGACTGACGCATGCCTCGACGAATGCACTCGAATTGGCTATTGTCCTTTCTAAAGTAGCTCGGTTTCTTTATTCCGCACAAGGTTAGCTACTACATTTGCTACGTTATAGTAAATCAGCTGATTTACTACATTCGTTGGAAGGTAAATTATGTTTTCTTTTTAGATCTTGTGCACCCAGTGTGCCAGTGAAAGATAAAATCGCATTTGATTTTTAGGTTAAAAATGCAACTTATTGCCAGCGTCTTTTCGCTTTATTGGCAGCAAGATTGTGGAATATTTCAATATGATTAGGGCCACGTAAAAATATCGTGGCGGAATTTTATCGCGCACTGGATTGTTAACTGTCGGTGTTGCATTGTCATCTGAGAATCCAACAAAGTACGTACCAGCGCGTCGAAAAAACACATTGCCCGACTTTTAAATCTCGGCACTAAGCAGTCCGCTGACGACCAATTCCCGCCGCGGTATTTTTACGTGTATGCGAACGTAGACTTGAAGACGAATCTCTCGTTTTAATTGTGTCAGGGTAAAAATATGTTTTCGAACGAGCTAGTGGAGCAACTGTGCTACTTTAGCAGTAAGACAATAAGTTGCTCAAACTATGGGTAGAAGGGGCAGAGCTTAGGGAAGGCCTCTGTCTAATAGTGAACGGTTTTTGGCTGAAATGATGATGGTGATGGCATAATTTGCTAGTTAGCCGGGTTTATTGCCTAGGTTGCGTTAAACGCACTAAAGCATATTCTTTCTCGTAGTTGAATAATTGCTGGATTCCCGTATTGTGGAATAAGAGAAGTTCTATTTAAATTAGAAAAAAATAGCGTCCTTTGAATTAATTAATCGTTTAAACATTCGTTTAACCGGTATTTCTCAACAAAAAATCCGATGCATAGTCCGATTAAGCTAATGACGACATAATCGTTAATGTTAAACAGCTTATTTAAAATCTACATAAAATAACCTCCGAGCTGGGACGTTGAATCTCAAGAAACCGGTTTAGGTGCGTTCAAAATTCAAAATTGCGCAGACAGATAAAAAATAAAACAAAAGATTGATGGTTTTGGAAAACGAATAAAGAATCATTTAAATTCAACTTTTGATTACCGAATAGAGCAAGGACGCGCCAAAAAAGGACACTATAGAAATAGCTGTAGGTTATTTGAAGAATCTATTTTTAAAAGTTTTAATGCTATAAGGTTAACAACATTTAAGGAAACCTTCATGGAGTTTATTGGCTCCAATGTTTATGCAATGTTAAGGTTTGACGGGATGACATTAAAATGGTATTACTTAAGAAGGGTATTGCACCGAATACTTTAGCGTGTCTTCATCATCTGCTTAGCCTTTTCCAACTACGTTGGGATCGGCTTTCAATCTAGTCGGATGCAGCTGAATAACAGAATTTAACATGGAGCTACCTAACTGACCTCCACAACCCAGTTACTGGGAAAAACCTTGGTAAGACTTGTCTTAACTATAATTATTTCACAATGATTAGAAGCAAAATTAGAGAAAATAAACGAAGCAAATTAAGAGAAAACCATTGAATCGTCCACTTTCTGCGCTTAAACGCTTTGTTTATAAATACGGAGGATTAAAACTGAATGACTCTAGTGGAGACTGGTGCAAAAGCGTGGAGTGGATGAAGACGCACTGTGAATGATGATGGTGGCTGCTTTTATTAGATTCTAGCTGTTACCTACGACTTTGTTTGTCTTTCCAGGATAAAAGAACTCTATGCCCTTGCCCAGATAATGGTATATCTGTGAGCCAAATTTCATTCAAAACCTTCCAGCTTTTTTAGCGTGAAAGCGTAACAAACAAACTTACTTTCGCATTTATAATACCAGTAAGGATTCAACCCAATTTTGACTTAACAAGAGAATGTATAAGTCAAGAAAATTTCAACACTAAACAGCTAACAATGGAATGTCGCCTTTAGTTATCACGCTACTACTAACTTTGGGTTAACACTAAAGTACTAAATATTTTAGAAATAACCAGCTTTGTTGCGGTCGGGTTCCAGTCCAACCAGCTACAACTGAATACCTGTATTTTATATGAAGCTTAACTGTTTACTGGGTAGGTAATACGATGCCCCTTGATAAGACTGGTTTTCATGTTATGAGGATTCTGACGTCAAAGCTCCTTAATGACAGACGGGGCTAACGGCTTGAGGCTTAGCGAGCTTTCCGAATCACGGTATTTTGGAAATGTTATTTTTTTTAAAGTGGTTCTGTTCCTACTGTTTCATGAATTGCTGTTTAGAATTTTTATTTTGCCAAGTTGTGATTTATTTGTTAAAGTTAACTTTGATTAGCTGGATAATCCTGCGTTTTACTGTAAAAACCTTTTAATACGTGATGGAAGAATTATACCTTATAAGCATAATAACTATTACTCAAGTATTTGTAAAAACAAGCTAGGTATTATTGTCAGTGTATATTTTTATCACCACAAATGTTTTTCCTGGGAAAAACCGTCATAACGTAACCATACTGTAGACTTTAATGTGCCGCAGACTAAAACAAATGTAAGGTAGACAGTTTTTCAGTATAGCTGTAATGAGTGTAGAATATACAGGGTGGCAACCCACACCGACAGGTTTACTAAAACCATGAATTCAGCACATGATTCCAAACCCCCTAGCATAGAAATTACCAATCAGTTATATAAAAAAAAAATGTATGTGCCATCTCCGATGCACGACTGAAGTTTACTGTTTATGAACGATTATAAAATATATAGATTAGTAAACAAAACATAACGCATGACGTAACCGAGAAAGTTTGATTTTACTCTCCATAAATTTTCATACCTCGGAAATTATATAAATGAAAATCGATTCTTAAGGAGTAAACTCCAAAAAACAGTGTTTTCATGGGTAAGTGCTATACATATGCCGTCAAAAGTACGAAATGGTAAAAAGTATTTTTTGGCGTTAAATTCCAACGCAGGACATTTACAATAATAAACTAAATCCATGGAAACAGATTGCGCGACAATATTCCATCCACTCTATGTACGAACAAGTTATTAAAATTAAAAAAAAAAAAATGCAACCTTGAATATTATAGATAACATAAAAATAAACATTAGGTACTCACACGCACTTAACACTATTTCAACACACGCAAACTTTTTCAATACACACGTTAATATTTGTTTACTAAGCGTAGAACACGCCCTTAATTATCACTTGCGACTGGTAAGTCTGCGTTAGCACTAACTTACCAAAACGTTACTGAAACGCGACGCGTTACGTAACGTTACAGAGGTAAGAGGTTACAAAATACGACCGCGAAAAATTTGCAATAATTATTTGCAACATTGCTAGCGGTTTAGTGATTTTTATCTAGTTACTGCATTGTTTCATGACGTGTATTTTAATTGGTTAATTTTAGTTTTAGTTTAGGTACATAATTGATATAAATCTTCGTGATTCATTCTTTTCAGCATCGGTCATTTTAAGGACGATTATTGTCTAATCTATATATCGATTAAATGTCCTTTGGATGACCGATTTCATATCCTACATTTTAAAGACTTTGATTTTGATTCATCACCAGGCGGTCAAGCAGCGTGGTAATTAATTATTTCTATATCTTTAGTGAGCTCTCCATTTGTTTACATAGTTGAAATAGATCTAAATCTTATTTATCATACAAACAAGTATGATGAATGATCATATATTATTTTATTTTACGTTTATTACACGTCAAGAAAGGCCAAAACGAACCTCAGAGTTTGTTTCTCACACTATCTTTTAAAATCTAGACATAATCTTGGTCCGATCATGTGTAGACTATGTAGATTGGTGTCTGAAATGGTCTGCGTGATGCGGCCTTTCTGTAGCGTGCATTGGTTCATAGAAAATGTACGAAAGTGATGAAGGAAGATTTTTACATAGCTTTACATTGCGTTCGGCTCAGCCCAGTCTGCACTGGCCTTAGTTCACTTTTACACATTCAGGGACAGGAGCACTCTTAGAATGCCCACTCTTGACGCATATGGAATGCCGAGAGTCCTCGCGGAGGTTCTACTTGCAATATGAATGTGGAAAAGTAGATGGAATCAAAAGTGTTAAACAAAATATTTCAATACATTTGATAAAATTATTAAATTCATGTCAATTATGCAATAATTTTAGTTGGCAAATTATGACCGCCAGTTAAATTGTCACCGGATAGTGTCAAAATCCATAAGCAGAAATAATAAAAGCACAGCCGTTATTTTATATGCATTGTAGATATGAATTTATTTAAAAAAATACGGTTTTTGCGTAAATGTTCTTCCACTTAAAAATAATTTATTTCCACTTTTTAATCAGCATTGTTCTGATCCAGTTTGTAGATTGTGCGAGAGATATTGTCCACAGCTTCATCTGCGTTGATGTCGAAAATTATTAGAATTGCACTAACGAGACAAAAGAATTATATATCCTAACCTAGGTCATGGTCTAGCTAGGTGCCAAATTTTATAAAAATCTATTCAGTAGTTGAGGCGTGAAAAGATAACAGACTTGACTTCTCTCTCATTTATCGCAATGGAATTATTTACAGGCACTTCTGAATTGACAAAGACCATTACAAAACGTATGAAGAAGAACGGACAAGATACTGTTTCAAAATATTTGAAAAAAGGAAGAAACATCTATTTACAAAAAATCTGCTTTTCCATACATTTTGACCGAGTAGTTATTGAAGTTTTCTATGAAACAGCAGATTGTTATTTAATAAATGACAAAAAAATCTACGCTAGGAGAATAATATGCTGTATTCAACTTGCGCAGTGGTTAGTTTTTTAGGCCTATTACTATGGATTGTAAAAAAATGACATCGCATTGTTACGTTAGGCTTAGGTTTATCTCATACCGCATTTACACAATCGTCCAAGTAGCATAATATCAGATAGGCAAACGACACTTTTGTCCACTAAGTCAAAAATAATAACTAGTTACATCACTTTTACATAACACATTCACCCATCGAAAACAGTTAATAGCTAAAAAAAAAAAATACTACTGACTAAGATCAAATTGTTGGTATATCTACAGCTGGAGTCGTTAAGAAAATGAGCAACCACACGAATGTGCCAAAATCGTAACAGAAAGCGAAGAAAAAAGTAACGTCGGAGACAAAACTGATGCAAACTGTTGCAAATTTATCGCAAAGTAATCATTTTGTAACTTAAAAGTAACATTTGGTTGATGTTATATTGTGCCTGAAATTCGAGCAATGGTAGCCATTTTAATTTCGTCAGTTATTTTTTAGTCTTCTTGTATTAGTAACCCTTAGCAATAAGTTGGTACGAAATATGCCATTATGGACTTTTTATTGTTATATAAACTACGGCATCGAAGGGTTTCATTTCATTTCACTTTTCTCGTAGTGATTGTACGTGTAAATTAACACGAAAAACACTTTTATAGTAGGGACATTTAAAAACGTTATGACGAGAAAAATATCCTAGACAAAAGAGTTTTGCATAATTTTGGTAAGTTGCTAATAATACCTATATGGAATTATTGAATCAAGAAAAATAATTACACATACATTATGATTCATAATATATGGTTGCATTCATGATTGCGCATTGATTACAAATTATCAGCAATTAATTAATTCTATTGATTATTGTGTTGATTGATCGATCAACTCAGGCTGTCAAGGTAGGGTACATAGCTACTTAAGACTTGTGTTTTGTCTAATCTTGCATGATGCACTTTATCTTAACCACGTGACTATGCACTTTACAACGTAATGTTTCGGTATTAGATAGATTGATAGATAAAACACTAGTTTTGTGCACACAAAAGACAAAACACAAGACGCAAAAGAACAATAATTAAAATATAAAAAAGACAAAGTGCTATTACATCTGCAAATAGAAAAACATACTTGAAATATAGTTGACACACTATGACAAAATTCAAACGATATTGACAATCTGAAAGACATAGTATTAATACCCCGATAAAATTTTACAAGCACTCACGATTTTTAATCTGATTCACAACAAAACTATTTGGCGGCACAAATATCTATGGTCGCCGCATTTTTCAAGCAGATCGTAGGTATTACATTACCTACTTCATTCACTTTTAATCGACGCATTACAAATGCCTTTTCTACAGCGACACTTGACCACGACGCACGGACGTACAAAACCTCGTATGCGATAAAATCTCGCAGCGATATTTTTAGATTCGTGCGAACATAATCTTAAGGATATTTGACATACTCTCAACAGTCTTTCTACCAACCTTGCTGACAGGCATATTATTTTACCACATAAAGACAGCTGCGCCATGTATTGCAACAGCAATTTTAAAAAAACCGGCCAAGTGCGAGTCGGACTCGCGCACCGAGGGTTCCATACAAACCTGCAGGTCATCATCATCATCATTCGTCATCATCGTTTATGAAATTAAATGTTTTTTTTTTTAATTTTTATATTTGAGTTGACTGAATGAAAGGTAAATTGTGGTTTACGATTTATGACGTATTAAAAAAAAACTACTTACTAGATCTCGTTCAAACCAATTTTCGTTGGTAGTTTTCATGGTAATGTACATCATATATTTTTTTTAGTTTTATCATTCCCTTATTTTAGAAGTTACGGGGGGGGACACACACATTTTACCACTTTGGAAGTGTCTCTCGCGCAAACTATTCAGTTTAGAAAAAAATGATATTAGAAACCTCAATTTCATTTTTAAAGACCTATCCATAGATACCCCACACGTAAGGGTTTGATTAATTTTTTTTTTTGTGTTTCAGTTCTATGTATGGGGAACCCCAAATATTATTGTTTTAAAAAAAAATGATATTAGAAACCTCAATATCATTTTTGAAGACCTATCCATAGATACCCCACACGTATGGGTTTGATGAAAAAAAAATTTTTGAGTTTCAATTCTATGTATGGGGAACCCCAAATATTATTGCTTTTTTTCTATTTTTGTGTAAAAATCTTAATGCGGTTCACTGAATACATCCACTTACCAAGTTTCAATAGCACAGCTCTTATAGTTTCGGAGAAAAGTGGCTGTGACATACTCGGACAGACAGACAGACAGACAGACAGACAGACATGGCGAATCTATAAGGGTTCCGTTTTTTGCCATTTGGCAACGGAACCCTAAAAATGAAGAGTATAATAGTCAAGAACATCTGTTTCATAAAAGCTATGAGTGATTTAGACAACAAGCTCAAATACGAGACACATAATAATGGCGTCAAGTGTAACGCACTTAAAGTGGAGTCAACAACCAATTGTATTCACCCTATACATTATAGTAAAACTGACCTTGACAACTGGTAGTACCATAGTGGCGATGGCGGCTTGAAACTCTCTGCTGCGTTGCTAGTGTTGCCACACTTTGGTGAATGACAAGGTTTTCTTTCAATGTCTTTATTAACTGTGTATTTTCTTAATGACGTTATATGTATATTTTATCTACTCTCGTATCGTAAAATTCGAACTTCAAAACGAGTTTATGTTGACATACTTTATAAACACTATACGGAAATTTCATAATAGAATCATATAACACTTTTTCTGCAATTAATTGTACATAATATATTTATTTTAGTGTTAGTTTGTATGCAATGTTTTTGTCTTGAGTTTATCAAACTGGTTGATATAGATTTTTTTTTTCTTCTATGACACTGTTTTACATTCTGTAATTACTGTAACTCATACACTTGTAACTTGTAAATATATTAGGAAATTCGTATTATTGCCTTAACAATGTTTTTGTAAACATGTGAGCTCCATGTATCTATCATATAATCAATTTATCTCTCATTGCTTCATTTTCAGTTCTTTTACCTGTTGTGGTATGGTAATTTTTAGGGTTCCGTTGCCAAATGGCAAAAAACGGAACCCTTATAGATTCGCCATGTCTGTCTGTCTGTCTGTCTGTCTGTCTGTCTGTCTGTCTGTCTGTCCGAGTATGTCACAGCCACTTTTCTCCGAAACTATAAGAGCTGTGCTATTGAAACTTGGTAAGTGGATGTATTCAGTAAACCGCATTAAGATTTTCACACAAAAATAGAAAAAAAGCAATAATATTTGGGGTTCCCCATACATAGAATTGAAACTCAAAAATTTTTTTTTCATCAAACCCATACGTGTGGGGTATCTATGGATAGGTCTTCAAAAATGATATTGAGGTTTCTAATATCATTTTTTTTTAAAACAATAATATTTGGGGTTCCCCATACATAGAACTGAAACACAAAAAAAAATTTTAATCAAACCCTTACGTGTGGGGTATCTATGGATAGGTCTTTAAAAATGAAATTGAGGTTTCTAATATCATTTTTTTCTAAACTGAATAGTTTGCGCGAGAGATACTTCCAAAGTGGTAAAATGTGTGTCCCCCCCCCCCCGTAACTTCTAAAATAAGGGAATGATAAAACTAAAAAAAATATATGATGTACATTACCATGAAAACTACCAACGAAAATTGGTTTGAACGAGATCTAGTAAGTAGTTTTTTTTTAATACGTCATAAATCGTAAACCACAATTTACCTTTCATTCAGTCAACTCAAATATAAAAATTAAAAAAAAAAACATTTAATTTCATAAACATAAACCTTATGCATAAACCATGAATACCTGCAGGTTTGTACGGAACCCTCGGTGCGCGAGTCCGACTCGCACTTGGCCGGTTTTTTTATTGTAGGTGCATCGTCTTCACATATAATTGTATAAATATTGTATATGAATACTGAAAACTATTTTAAAAGAGTAACGGTGGAGTTTCTTGCCTATTCTTCTCCATACGAATCTACTTTTTGGAAGGGGCAACTAGAATCAATTCTTTTTTTTCATGTAACAGTTGACGTTCAAAAGTGCCTTTTTTGGGCCTAATTGAAATAAATGCTTTGACTTTGACTTTGTATATTGTTTTAAGGTTACTACAAAAAGATGAAAATAAGTCATAGTTCTGAAAACCATTTCATTCACTTAAAAATCAAAGAACATATAGACTTTAACAAAATAATGAACAAATGTTATAAAACATTTTTTTATCAATACGTTACAGGGCTCATTCAAAAAGTAAAAATCATCAAAGAGTTTTCATCAACTACCAATTTTTTCAAAGTCACGTTTGGTCTTATCTGGCGCTGTTCGACCTACCCCACTGGATTCGATTCCGGTTGTTACATTGTTGATTTTTAGGGTTCCGTTGCCAAATGGCAAAAAACGGAACCCTTATAGATTCGCCATGTCTGTCTGTCTGTCTGTCTGTCTGTCCGAGTATGTCGCAGCCACTTTTCTCCGAAACTATAAGAGTTGTGCTATTGAAACTTGGTAAGTAGATGTATTCAGTAAACCGCATTAAGATTTTCACACAAAAATAGAAAAAAAACAATAATATTTGGGGTTCCCCATACATAGAACTGAAACTCAAATTTTTTTTTTTCATCAAACCCTTACGTGTGGGGTATCTATGGATAGGTCTTCAAAAATGATATTGAGGTTTCTAATATCATTTTTTTTTAAAACAATAATATTTGGGGTTCCCCATACATAGAACTGAAACACAAAAAAAATAATTCATCAAACCCTTACGTGTGGGGTATCTATGGATAGGTCTTTAAAAATGAAATTGAGGTTTTTAATATCATTTTTTTCTAAACTGAATAGTTTGCGCGAGAGACACTTCCAAAGTGGTAAAATGTGTGTCCCCCCCCCGTAACTTCTAAAATAAGGGAATGATAAAACTAAAAAAAATATATGATGTACATTACCATGAAAACTACCAACGAAAATTGGTTTGAATGAGATCTAGTTAGTAGTTTTTTTTTAATACGTCATAAATCGTAAACCACAATTTACCTTTCATTCAGTCAACACAAATATAAAAATTAAAAAAAAAAAACATTTCATTTCATAAACGATGATGACGAATGATGATGATGATGACCTGCAGGTTTGTACGGAACCCTCGGTGCGCGAGTCCGACTCGCACTTGGCCGGTTTTAAAAGGCTCAATACGAAAAAGTCACAAGTCACTTAGTGCGTTCGATCGCCTAATGGCAGTATTTAAATTACTGATACCAAATAAATTGGCAAGAGAATGATAATGATAATGGAACGTATATGCGGGGCGTGCCATTTTAATAGCATTTGATCTTTATGTACGAGAGTGTATGAAGCTGCACATAACTAAGTATTAATACCCTTCTTTATTCAACAAGTCCATAAACTACTTCTGTATTTACTTTATTGCACAGACGCTAGCAAATGAAACTACCTGAAACTGTCAAATTTTCCCAATCAATTTTAAACCTTATAATATAGCGATAAAGTTGAAAACCTCTTAAAAAAAATTGACAGATTGTCGTAGCTTTTTGTGTTGGCGTCTGTACAACAAATAAGATGATTGATGCTTCATTGCATTGTACCTACATATGTTTTGGCATCAGTATTATTTATTATTCTCTATAACATTTATAAAATATTAATCTAGGTATACTAAACTAGATATAATTTTATAGTTTGTATGCGGGGATTGTCAGAACTGTTGGTCTGAACCTGAGTGTTGCTTATGTAGTGTCATACATAGGATTTATACAATTTCACGCAGACGAAATCGCGGACAAAGCTAGTTGAATGTAATTCTAATTGCTGTAATGTTAGCTAGAAATAACCTCATTTTAAAGGATGTCATGCGAAGAGAAGAGTAGTTAGAAGATACAAGCTTCTAGATTTCATCCGGAAGTCATGCATCGAGATGCATCTACGTTTTTATCAACTACAAATCATCCAATAACAATGCTGCTGCAATCAATGATATAACTAATAATATGTTACATTGTATTCACACCGTTACTAATCAATTTTATTATTATGTTTGACCTCTATAAACAGATTTTTAATGATCAAGCATTTTATAAAACTCAAGTTTTCTTAAACGATTCTTGGGTATCGGCATTATTTTTTAAACTAATCTACATATTAACAAAGTCAACTAATCAGCCCAGCCTTATCCCAATTATTTCTGGGGTTGGCTTTCAGTTTAACCGGATACATACCAGTTTCTTTTCTCGGTGCGACTACTTATCTGATCTCAACCGAGTAACAGGGCAACAGGACACCCCTTGCTAAGACTGAGTTTCAGACTTTTGGTGTGCTGACTCGTAACGTTGGTTGAAGATCTGAATCTGAATGACTGGTGGAACAACATTATTGTTTGGAGGGGCTCGTGGTCAAATGATATCAGCCTCACGGGTCCAACGCTTGTCGCAGTCGGTTCGTGGCTGGAGGTGACTACCCATTACATGTCGACACCCCCGTGCCTCGGAAACCATGTAAAGCTATTGGCCCTGCGCGTGATCTCTTTCCCGTTGTGTAGGGTTGCCGTCCCATTGGACTGTGACAGTAAAAGAACAGAGAGTGCACCTGTGTTTGCACACACACTTGTGCACAATAATATGTCCCTCATTCCTCCGTTGTTATTGGCCACCGTGCGCGAAATCAGTCGGGAGTATTATTTGTAAACTTTATACCGTGTTGCTTAGGTTGCAATCTTTAGTGCGCATCTTGATTGATTGTCGTAAGAAACTTAGAAGGGAAAACTGTAAAGTCGTTTTATCCGAAAAAGGAGAATAACATCTGTTTTCGAGTTAGTAAGTAGTATTCTCATGTCATTCGACATGCTGGGAGTGCTACTTCAAGAACATTACACTCGTAATTGCATTTGTTTGAAAAATTGGTACTGACTATGAATGATAGGCTGAGGAATGATGAGATAAGAGAACGGTGTGATTTAAAAGAAGATGTAGTGACAAAAATTGAAAAAAGTATGCTTAGATGGTTTGGTCATGTTGAGAGGATGAATGAAGGACGGCTCACAAAAGGTATTTATAAGGCAGATGTGAGTGGAAACACCGGGAGGGGACGCCCTAGGAGGACATATAGTGACCTTATTGGTGATGTTCTTCAGAAAAGTCAGATGCGTAGTACTCGCAACCGGCATGTGTGTATGACCAATTGTATGAACTTAAACGAGGCAAAAGGAGTGTGTAGAGATCGTAGCAGGTGGCGTTCCGTGGTTTCTGCCTACCCCCTTGGGAAAAAGGCGTGATTGTATGTATGTATGTATTGGTACTGGGGATAGATATTGGGACAGCAGTGGTGGCCCAGTGTTATCGACCCCGACATTCGAGTTGTAGATTGTGAGTTCGCATCTAGGCTAAGTACTATGTGTATCTAATTTCACCGACACTGCTCTCAAAACGACGAGGGAAAATTGCGCGAGGAACTAAAAATTCGAAAACATTTGACATCAACCAACCCGCACTGGACACGCGTCGTGGATTTTCGCCCACTCTATTTTCCATAGAGAGGAGGCCTGTGTCCCAGCAGTAGTGAATATGATGAAGGGGGATAAACTCAAAATAACTATAAAAGTCTCTACGCACTACCTACTGCGCAAAAACACAAGCAATGTAAGGTGTCAGTAATACTTGTCCTGGGTGCATATTACTGAAACATTCCATTTCTACATCGTATTGTCACTTAGCATTCCATAACTCCACGCCTGATTTTTCCGAAGAGTTAAATAGATTTGGACCAAACTACGCCAGTTATGTTAAAGTCTCATGAAAAAGGGGCAACCCTGTTACCATTCACAAATCCAGACGCCCGGCATCATCATCATCATCATCATCATCATCATTTCAGCCGTAAGACGTCCACTGCTGGACTTAGGCCTCCCCCAATTTGGGGGGCTTTGCCATAATCGCCACGCTTGGCAGGCGGGTTGGCGATCGCAGTATGGTGGTAAAATGCATAGAGAACGCTGCTGCCCATTCTCTAGTTAGTCCCTTAGTCGCCTTTTACGACACCCACGGGAAGAAATGGGGTGGTGTTATTCTTTACGTCCGGCACCACACGGTACAAGCAGCTGGCAGCTACTTACAAATTCCTAATGGAAAAACTTAATCATATTTTGCCCAACCTGGGAATCGTACCCAGGATCTTACGCTCTGCAGTAGCACTTTGCAACCAGTAGGTCAAGGACGCAGTCAATAACGACACGCACTTATAGGTCATTGGATTTTGGGGCCAAAGCCCAGTGCCCCTAAAAAAGTGCTGTTGATCCCGAACAAGGCTTAATATCTTAATTTTTAGGGTTCCGCACCTCAAAAGGAAAAAGCGAAACCCTTATAGGATCACTTTGTTGTCCGTCCGTCCGTCCGTCCGTCCGTCCGTCCGTCCGTCCGTCTGTCAAGACCCTTTTTCTCAGGAACGCGTGGAGATATCAAGCTGAAATTTATATCAAATACTCAAGACTACTGTCCCTTGGAGCTGTGAAAAAATCAATCTTCTAAGCTAACGTAATCAAAAGATATAGCCGTTTATGCCGCAAATTTCCACAAATTTTCGAAACTCGCAAGGGAATCAAAACCTAAAGGGTACTTCCAGTCGATCTAGAATTTTGAAACTTGGTACGAAGCAACGTCTTATAGCACAGATAAAGGAAAAATTGCGAAAACCGTAAATTTTTAGTTACATCATATAATAAACAGAACAAAACACAGACAGAGAACAGAACTACGACTCGATTGTCGTGATGGGTGAACTTTTACTTATATACCTACAGGTTTGTACGGAACCCTCGGTGCGCGAGTCCGACTCACACTTGGCCGGTTTTTTTTCTACTCAAAACCCTTCACTATATTTGTGGCACTAATCTCAGAGTACATTAATATCACGACACATCCACCAGAAGTGTATGTAGCAATCACTTCCAGATACAGCCGAGTGGTTTTATACTGCAATAGTGCATACATTAGGTAGGTCGTTTACTATTGCCAGCAAATGCTAGATATGCTGAACTTGTCTTTTATACTTTTGCAATATGTCTAGCTTTTTAGGTACAGTATATCATTATCAAATGATTACAGCAAGATAATACGTAATCTATCTACATAGTCTTCACAATGATCTGACCAAGATTAATGTCTGGACTTTAAAAGAGACTGTGACCTTTTAATTTGTTTCGGCCTTTCTTCTCACAGTAGTCAGGAAACGCCGATTACATCTACTGTTAAAGATATGATTGACATGTAAAAGTGTTTGTAGGACACCTTACAGAAATAAAATCATGAATCTTTGACATTTACAATAATATTATAATGACGTTTTTGTTCGTTTGCAAGTTTTAAGTAGGGGTAATCTTGAGAACGACCATAGGGATTAGAATCTGCTTTAATTTGATAACCTAATTCTTGATATAGTTCAAGTATATGTTATTTATCATCATGCTACATCATGCCGTATGGAGCCAAATCCATTGGGTCAGCTAGTAAGTACTAAATGAAAATAAAAAGAAAATTATTATAAGTATTAAAAAAAGGTGGCGTTCAAAAATTAAATCTATTCAAATCAATTTCTTACAAAAGATTTTCTTTCACTCGCGTGCTACATAAAGGAACCTTGTAAAAGAACTTACTAAGACAATATATTACAAAGAGACACGTGTCATTGTCACAATGTTTATATTTGTGACGAGAACTCATTAACTTTGCCGTAATTGAGTCTGCAAAACCATTATACTATGCTATGACCTCTATAGTACGGAGCAAACAGTATTACAAGTTTTAATGATACGTTGGTGGTGTGACTATGGAAAAAAAAGTTATTTTATACGAGGTTAATATTGCCATATAAAAATTTTTTAGTTGTCATATTTATTTAAAATAAAAAAAAAGATTAATCAAGGAAAAATCTGTAGGCTTTATTTATATGTCAACAATAAAAATGATATTGCTGCTAAAAATGTCACCATGTAACTATTTGAATAAATAATTTAAAGCAATAAAATAACAATTCTATGCTACATGGCCTTCAGAACTTTGATCCCTCTCAGCAACAGATTTGTATACTAAGATCGTATGATTTATACAGTGACACCTTTTTTAACTGCCTAGATGACATAAGTCAAAGTAACAAAAACGTATGAAAATAAACGACTAGATGTGACACTTCAATAATTGGACCTTGGAATCTTCAATTTAAATCTTCTATTTAATACCAAATATTGTACAGACGCCAGCACTTAAAGCTCATACAATCTGTCAAATTTCTTTAATAGATTTTCAACTTTATCGCTAAGGAATCAGGTTCAAGATTGATTGGAAAAATTTGACAGTTTCGAGTAGCTTGATGTGCTGGCGTCTGTGCCTGTGGGTTAATATTGCGTAACACAGTAACAATAAGAATGATTTTCATTTTGACAGTTCAACAATATTCATTGCGTTATTCAAGTTGTTGAGCAGACAACATCTTCGAATATATGAAGCAATGAGTTAGCAATAACCTTGAAAATGATGGAGATTGTGATTAATAGTGTGTTACGCAATTAGGGTGTGTTATTACCGCACTGAAGATACGATATTTGGCAAGTGTTTACAAAAAAGCATATTCTCGTACTAGAAAGGTGATTAAAGAAAAATCCTTGGATCTAAGGAAATACCTACCAAATAGTGAGATAATCTTTCAGAATCCATAAAATGAGCATACCGTATCTTGTCTCCTTCAGTTGGCTTTCTGTCATCGTGATAAAAGCACTAATATAATTTGTCTTCGGTTCTAAGTTTCTTACGGGGTGTTTTACCATGGATGAATATAATTTCAAATTAAGAGGTACACTTAATAGACCACTCACTTTATGCCAGTTATGTGTATGTCCCAGAATACACGGCAAACCATCAATCAATAGCCATCTGGATGTCTTGCCGTCTAGGTTTGACTGTTACTGACAAACAGATTGGAAAACCCAATTATATTTTGCTAAACCCGCGAAAGCGCTACTGTCGACCATGAGGTCCTAGGTTCAGGACGTCATGGTCAGCAGAAGCGCTTGCGACCAGTACATTAACGAGGCGGTTAATTATTTACAAATTATTATTATCCGAATTATTCGATACCATCGAAAAATTCGTAATTTTAGAAATATTATCATTATTATTATTAGGTCGGGGAAAAGTGTGTTTGTATATTATAACTATAAAGTTGAAGCAACATTTTTTGGCTGCACTGCTTGTGTCTGGCTGGTTTTGAATATAAGTTCTTACTGTTTCTCTTTTGTTATTTGTATATTTAAATGTAAGGGAAGAGCGGAGCCTTCAACTACAGGTATTTCTATGCCTAAATGGAGACTCCTCGACATACACTATAAGCTAAAATGATATGTTATAAACTTATTTTATTTTATTTTATTTATTTTTTAAGTAAATATATAAAATTTTATTTTTAAAGCGAACTCTCTGAAAGAAAACTAATAAATCATGTACTCTTTTTTGATGAAATGAGATATAAAGTAACCGAACCATTTTTTTAAAAGAATAACTACTGAGAGAAAAATGAGAAGTGGAAAACCTCACCAAAATGTTTGCTTATCACTAAAAATGCAAATATTTATTGAAATCTAGGGCAAATGTCAACAATTCTCAGAACGCTAAAGTCATCAAATCTTCTGGTTTTACTGCACAACATCTGACTGTGTATCAAGCACGTTAGTACAAAGGTACGTATGTTCAACCTTGACCCTTCGCATCAGATGTTATGACATGTCTTCGCGTGCAAGAGAATAATTTTTGTGTGTAGAAAATTCTAGATTAATTTAGAGACAGATGTCGAAAAACTGTAATCCAAAAATTATTCAGCTAAATTTACTTCGTACTTTGTAACCTAAGCATAATGTAATGTAAATTCACTCGCATGCCTAGTTAGTTCCTATTAAATTTGAACAGGTAACATGTGGATATCGTTGTGAGTTACACATACACTATTAACTTTATATATTAAGGATTATTAATTAAGGAACTTTTGTGTAACTGTTTGTTTTCCCAAAGAAATAAATAAATAAATAGATGTTGGTTTGGTTGGTAGGTAATCGACGCGGCTCGTGTAGTTTTACATATTATTAAACAAAACATAACGTTATGCCTGGTTATCCCTCAGGGGTAAGGCAGAGGTCCACTAATAAACACAACTACATTTCGCCTGTTACGTTTAAGTCCCATGTAATAGGAGGCGAGTTGATCCCCATCAACCGGAAACAAATCCAGAGATCGGGCTACTACTAAAACAAACACTTAGCTCAACCGCGAATTGTTCAGCAATAGCGTAAAAAATGATATCAAATTCAAAATGAATACTCGATGTGCAAAATGTATTGCTTGCATAACTGCATTATATAAAAACTGTTATTCACACAACTAATGTTAACATAAATAAAATACATTGTGTTTTATGATGTTGATACTTGAAAACAACATTGTAAATGTTAATTAATCGACCGATTAGTCTATCATTGATCTTTAGCCTTAGATTATTAATATCGTCAGGATTGAACAAATTTAGATATTCTTTCCTTTTGACTGACTGAGCTGGGAAGCTACTACCCTGAATAATTTTTTGATTGCTACACTTTTGGCATAAAAACTTCCCTTACGTAACCTAACACAACGCAAGTATGTACTTATAAAAAAAACTTGCCGTTTCCCCCGCCGATTCGCATAAACTAATAAAATACGGTATTCTTATTTGTCATGCTATTAATAATTAGCAAAGGTCCACCGCAGACCTACCCCAATATTGGCTAGATTATATATGTAAGTACCGATATTCGTACACCAACCCAAACAATAACCGACTTCCTTAAAAACACTACAAAGTCAAAAATAACTTTAATTTCGGAAGTCGGTGTCTTAGGATCTGTATTTATGGTTATTTTGCCACCGACTTCCGAAATTAAAGTTATTTTTCACTTTGTAGTGTTTTTAAGGAAGTCGGTTGTTTTTTTTTTTTGTAAACAAGTTTTTATTTTTAAATTTTTAGTTGTGGTATTCACCCCGCACTAATTCCAAACAAACAATGCATATTTATGCGATAGCAGAAATCGCGGTTGATTTGCTGTCATTTTTTAAAGAGTTCCGGTGTCTGTCTCCGGAACTGATCATCAGATCTATATGAAATTTACATGGGACCATTTCGGAATAAACTTCTTTCGAGCAAAAAAATAATTTTGCAAATCCGTTTATATATGACAGAGTTATGGCCGAACATACATAAAAAAAACTTTTTTACAAAAAAAAACAACCGACTTCCTTAAAAACACTTCAAAGTGAAAAATAACTTTAATTTCGCAAGTCGGTGTCTTAGGATATGTATTTAGGGTTTTTTTGCCACCGACTTCCGAAATTAAAGTTATTTTTCACTTTGAAGTGTTTTTAAGGAAGTCGGTTGTTTTTTTTTGTAAAAAAGTTTTTATTTTTGAATTTTTTGTTGTGGTATCCACCCCGCACTAATTCCAAACAAACAATACATATTTATGCGATTGCAGAAATCGCGGTTGATTTGCTGTCATTTTTTAAAGAGTTCCGGTGTTTATCTCTGGAATTCATCATCAGATCTATATGAAATTCATATGGGACCATTTCGGAATAAACCCCTTTCAAACAAAAAAAGAATTTTGCAAATCCGTCTATATATGACAGAGTTATGGCCGAACATACATAAAAAAAAAAAATAAAAAAAATATAAACATCCGAATTGATAACCTCCTCCTTTTTGAAGTCGGTTAAAAAAAAAAACATATAAACATCCGAATTGAGAACCTCCTCCTTTTTGAAGTCGGTTAAAAATCGTTGAATATAATGTTCTTTCAATGTAGGTTAGAAAGTTTATAGGGGTACACCCCTATACTACCCACAGTTCACATACAAAAACGCAAAACAATCGAAATTCAAAAACAAAGTCATGGCTATCCAAAAATAAGTGTCCAACCATCAAATATGAAATACAAAATTAACCAAGGTCAAGTTCAGTTGCGCCACTCACCCAAGGCCGTTGCGAAGGTCGTGTGCGCAGGAGTTGCACAAATGTTACCGTGGCTCGTTCACTACTGAGAGTCTGAACGGCTCGACCGGCGTGTTTCACAACCCCGGCTATGTCTTAACCAGTGATTGTGGCAAAGGGATTGTATTAGAACATGTTTCTATTTTTCGAGTTAGAAAGTTGGGGTTGGAATTAGGTAAAATTTTTGGGGTGGAAACAGACGGTGGTAAGTGTTGTGAAGGTCGTGTTTTTTTTAGTTTTTTCTTCCAAGGTCATTTCCCAAATCATGGTTAGTATGCTTTTCTGTATGATTCTGGAGGCGGTTATATTCTTGTAATGGGAATTTGCCAGAGTCCTGGTGTTCCTAAGGCGGGTCCTGCTGTGGAAGTACACACTAAAATATTCTTTATAACCATTTTTAGCACATTTTAATTACAAGTCCGCCACCCCATTCCCTTTTATTCATCATCAGCAGCCTATAACGTTCCCATTGCTGGGACACAGGCCTCCTCTTGGTGAGAGGGAGTGGACCATTATCCACCACGCGGGCCCAGTGCGGGATGGTAGATGTCACATGTCTTCGAATTTTTGGTTCTAAGACATGCCGGTTTCCTTCACCATTTTGAAAGCAGTGGTGATAAATAATTTACACGAAGTAAAGCGCCTGCTTGGGTTCGAACTCACTACCTACTACTCGTAAGTCGCAGTCGTTACCACTGGGCCACCACTGCTTCTCCCATCCATCTATTGCAACTCTTGAAATCTTAAATGAAAAGTGGCAACTTCCAAGACAGTGGCGCTTGACGAGTGATAAATGATTTCACAGCATTTGATGGAAAACTTTAGCTGAGAATTATAATAAATCCCACTGATGCAGCTTAGAGTTCGTTATCTAAAGAGAATAAAACACTTAATTAAAGAAAATTACCTTTACAATAAAATAATCTGTGAATAAAATCCGAAGCAGGTTTTAAAACTGTGACTCGTGTTCTGCATTTACAATACTGACTGGCCTGTTAGTCTAGTGGTTAGTTACCCTGACTGCTAAGACTGAGGTCGTGGGTTCAATTCCCACCCAGGACAAATCTTTGTGTGATGAGCACAATCATTTGTTCTATATCTGGGTGTAATTTATCTATGATATAATGTATTTAGAAATATATAAGTATGTTCATTGGTACCCAAGATACAGGCTTGTCAAGTTTGGGGCCAATGCAAAATCTATGTAAATTTGTTTAGCAATAAAGTTTATTATTATTATATATATATGTTGTCTGGTTGCATTGTACAGGCTCTGCCTAGTTTGGGATCAGATAACGGTGTGTTGGTTGTCCTGAGATATTAATATTTCGTTTATATCATTCAACTCAGCCTATCGCAGTCCACTGCTGGACATAGGCCTCTCCCATGCTGCGCCACAACACCCTATCCTCCGCCTTCCGCATCCAGTCTATCCCAGCCACCTTTTTGAGGTCGTCGATCCACCTAGCTGGGGGGCGTCCCACACTACAAACATATAAATTATAAATATTAAAATAACAAAAATCATAAAAACATTTAAAAATATAAAAAATAGTAGTCCACCGGTACCGGGAATAGGGTCCAAGCTACCTATATTATTATTATTAATAATAATTTCTCATACGTTCTCAGACTACAATTTTCCCACTCTGTGGACTTAAACCACATCTCTCTGAGAGACAGTGGATCGTAGTCTACCACGGAGGTCCATTACGGACTGATAGCCGTAACAGTCTCTACTTATTTATTTATTTATTTATTTCTTTAATTAAAACGGTTTACAACCAATTACAGAAATTAAAGACACGTGCACAAAAATAAGACAAAATAATATTTAAAAAATGTATATAAAGATCAAACAACACTTTCATACATCCCTCTCGCAGTACTTCTGACATGCCGATAAAATCTTCGTCCATTCGTCCGCAAACAGATCGTTTGTTGGATAAGTGTCCAAGAGATCATTAAGCGCAGCCAGAGTACGTGGTACTGGGGACTTAGCACGCGCAACGGTGCGACATGGAGGCACAGCAAATAGCCTGTGCTTTCTGCCGCGGCAGTAATTGTCTGGGACAAAAAAACGAGCCAGCACAGCATGCAGGTCAGGCGCGTCAATAGTGCCACGGAGCGTCTTACAGGCTATAGTGAGCTGGTCTTTAGATCGCCTTACCTCTAACGAGTTATATCCAAGGCATCCCAGTAGAAATTTAGTCGGATAGAGGTAAGGATAATAGCCATGTTTACGCTTGTAGAGAAACCGAAGGAATGCTTTTTGTACCTTCTCTAATAAAAGAGCATAGGTACTTTCGTGTGGGTTCCATACGCAGGAGCTAGACTCCAGTTTGCTACGTACGAGTGCATTAAATAATAATTTGATGGCATGTGCGGAGCGAAAATCGCGGCAATTACGCAGCACAAAACCCAACCTTTGGTAGGACTCCTTAGCTACCGTGGCAATGTGGTCGTGGAAGGTGAGCTTTCCGTCGAATGTGACTCCCAGATCTTTTATGGTTTAAATAGTATTCATAATTAATTGGGTGCCGTTTTCGACCGAATGTCATTGCAAAGCATTCCTATTTTATCTACATACTGACGGAACTTCATAATAAATTAACATATTATTAAGTCTATTTCATTATAATTTAAGGCGATTCACACTCATAAGGAATCGTAAAATTGTCTGACGTCCTTCACCTACTTACACATTTTATTTACATGTCAAATTATTAACATTTGTTTAAAAAAAATCATTGAGAAGGTTTAGGCCTCAGGCAACTTGGTAAGGAACTTTGACATTGGTTGATGATTTGCCAGTAAAAGAGGACAGTGTTTTAAAGCCTTGTCTCTACTAATATTTTAAAGAGGAATCTCCGGAACTTCTTGACCAATTTTGATGTTATTTGGTATGGGAACAATTTGAATCCTGGGGAAGGACTTGGAACATGTACTGTTTATCGATTTTATATGTGGGCGAAGCCACGAGTGGAGGTTAGTAAATGATGTAGATGTCTTTTCTTCTGGTACCTTATTCTTTCCAAACCGATTCTGATGGAAATTACCTGAAAGTAACTTGCTCGTGAAGAGAAGAAATTAATTTGTTGAAACGTTTATAAATAACTAGCTTCTGCCCGCGACTTCGTCCGCGTTAAATTTCTTGTTCCCCGACCCTTCCCGTCGCGTCGAATCACCTACCCGTGCGATTTTCCCCGTTTTTGCAACATTTTTCATTACTGCTTCGCTTCTCTTGGTTGTAGTGTAATGTTATATAGCCTATAGGCTTCTTCGATAAATAGGCTACCCAACACAAAAATAATTTTTCAATTCGGACCCCTAGTTCCTGAAATTAGCGCGTTTAATCAAACAAACAAACAAACTCTTCAGCTTTATAATATTAAGTATAGATAGAGAATGGCATTACCCCATTTCTTTCCTTGGGTGTCATAGAAGGCGACTAACGGACTTACTAGAGACCGGGCAGCAGCGTTCTCTATGCATTTTACCACCATACTGTGATCGCGAACCCGCCAAGCGTGGCGATTATCCTGCCGGGGTCGCGTGATTGTTCGAAAGAGATACCGGGAGAAGTCATTTGATGATTTCCCATCAAAAAAAAAAAAAAAAAAACGTGGCGATTATGGCAAAGCCCCCACTTTGTGGGAGGCCTAGTTCAGTAAAGCAGAAGACGTCTTATGGTTGACATAATGATGACGATGATGATCTATAAATATATAGCATATCTAATCCCATACCTGGACAAATGCGTCCTGCAAACTATTCCAGGTATTCCTTTCCAGCGCTACCTTGAACCTGCTCATGCGTCGGGTTTGCGTCAATTCGCTCCATTTTCTGAAAGAACTAAATTCTGTTAATTATAATGATTCCACGGGCATAACTGAAATTTTTAAACTAGCAAAAACATTTTCTTATTTATGTAATATTAATAGACTTCACACAAACGATGATTCTAATAGAACTGTGGACGGGTTTAGTATGGTCACTAAACTTCCAACTTGATCGGGATTCGAACCCGTACTAATATTATTTATATTAGAGATGTGTAAGCGTGAAGCGTAGCGGAAGGATGAAAGAATGAAGAGAGTACAGATGAGTGAAATGAATAATATTATTTAGCGATTTAGAATTATTATAATTGAATTAAATTAAATTACACTGACAATAAAACAAGCGAAAATAAAATGGTAATACAATAGCAAGCGCGGCGCGATCCGAATGGTTCGGTAGGCGGTTGAAGGAAGACTGTGGCTCCGCCGCTCGGCGCATGAGCAGGTGGAGGTGCGTGCACGCAGTCTCTCGGAGGCCCAAGGTCGTTGTCGCCGTCGCCCATAGAAATATCACGCGCGCAGTACGTGCGGGTGGCGCGTGTAAGCGTCAGTACATTCGGTGCAAACATCGGATGATTCCTGTGCTTGGCGCAAGATTCATAAGCGGAGCGTTTCCGCTCATGTTTATGTGAAGTGGTGGTTTACTTAATTATTGTTCCGCCACATATTCCCCCTGGCCAGACCGTAACTACGGTCGATAAAAATCGGGGAATTTTACTCGTCGCCCGCTTCTGGTTCTTCTCTCTGTGTTTGGTACTGGAACGGCTGTTGGAGCGGCCGGTGGAGTAGACTTGACTTCTGGTTGTTTTTCCTCTTCTATCAAAATATAGGCGGGTTTTAACCTGTCAACAGAGACGTTAGTTGTCTTTCCTTTTACGTCTATTGTGTAATACTTAGGGCATCTTTGTATTACTTTGTAGGGACCAGCGTAAGGTGGTTCTAATGAGCTTCGTACGTAGTCTCGGCGAAGAAAGACGTGTGTGGAAGAATGCAGATCTCGTGGAATGTAGAAAGGAGAAGTTGTATGCCATGAGGTTGACCTGGGAGTGAGTTTGGCCATGTGTGCACGAAGACGTGTTGCAAATTGTGTGACATCGGCTGCAGTGTAATCTGTAGGAGACAGAAACTGGCTAGGCAAGTTTAGAGCTTCGCCATATAAAAGTTCAGCAGGCGTAGCTTGGATGTCTTCTTTCCAAGCGTTACGCATGCCAAGTAGCACCAGCGGTAGGACTTCTGTCCACTGCGAAGAAGTATGGCACATGATAGCCGCCTTGAGCTGGCGGTGCAGCCGCTCAACGATGCCATTTGCAGCTGGGTGGTAGGCGGTAGTGCGGAAGTGGTTCGCACCAACCATGGTAGTGAGAGCCTTGAAAAGGTGGCTCTCAAATTGGCGACCACGGTCTGTAGTCACCCGTGCCGGACAGCCGAATCTAGCTATCCAGCCAGACACTAGAGCAGCTGCGCAGGTCTCGGCAGTAATGTCCTTGAGGGGGTACGCCTCAGGCCATCGTGTAAATCGATCGATGACGGTAAGACAGTACCTGTAATCACAAGAAATGGTTAAGGGCCCTATGATGTCGAGATGTATGTGGGTAAACCTCGAAGAAGGAGTAAGGAAAGAGGTAAGAGGAGTAACGGTATGACGGGTTATTTTGCTTGCTTGGCATTGCAAGCAATGTCTGGCCCACTCTCTACAGTTCTTGCGAATCCCCGGCCACACAAAGCTTTGCGTCACCAGTCGCACTGTAGCAGAACATCCTGGATGATGTATGTTGTGCAACGATAGAAAGGCTTGCTTTCTCAGTTGAGGTGTCACATATGGGCGAGGCTTCGTCATTGAAGTATCGCATATAATGTGTGCGTTTCCCGTCAGTGCAGGGATCTTTTCCAGCTTGAGTGAAGAGCCGTTTCGGATGAGGTCTTGCAGTTCTGGATCTGTTTCCTGAAATTTTGCAAGATCCTCAAAGTTTATTGCCACTGACACCTCTTCAACCCGTGACAATGCATCAGCGACGACATTTTCTCTGCCTGGTATGTACCTTATGTCTGTGGTGAATTGGCCTATGAAATCTAGGTACCTGAATTGCCTTGGAGAATGGCTGTCTCTGTTGGTTTTGAAGGCGAACACCAGTGGCTTATGGTCGGTGAAGATTGCAAAGTTCCTTGCCTCGACCATATGCCGAAAGTATTTGACAGCTTCATATGCCGCTAACAATTCCCGGTCGTAGGGGCTGTATTTCATTTGAGCACCTGTAAGTTTATGAGAGTAAAAAGCTAGAGGTTCCCAGTCATCTCCTTTTCGCTGTTGAAGCACAGCACCGATGGCGGTATCAGACGCATCAGTGACTATTGTCAAGTCTGCTGATGGATCTGGATGAGCCAGTAGAGTTGCATTGCATAATGACGTTTTAGTATCTTCGAATGCTTGCAGAAGTGCAGGAGTCATGTCGACTGGGTGTGATCCTTTTATTTTTGGACCAGCAAGGACAGCATTTAAAGGTGCTTGGAGTTTAGCTGCGCTTGGGACAAATCGGCGATAAAAATTTATCATACCCAAGAATCGTCGAAGCTCCTTGACCGTCTTGGGTACGGGATACTCCTGGATAGCCTGGATTTTGGTCTCGAGAGGTTTCGTACCTGCAGCTGAGACACGGTATCCCAAAAAAGTTACCTCTGACTGACCGATATTACACTTTGACGTGTTTATAACTATACCGTAGCCTTTCAAGCGGTCAAATAGTTGCCGTAAATGTTGTTTGTGCTGTTCAGGAGTCTGTGAGAATACGAGGATGTCATCAATATACCCGTAGCAGAAGTCCAAACCTAGCAGAACTTCGTCGATAAATCTTTGAAAAGTTTGGGCAGCGTTCCTCAAACCAAAAGTCATGTAAGGAAACTCATAAAGTCCAAATGGTGTAGTGATGGCTGTCTTTGGAATGTCGTCTGGGTTGATTGCCAGTTGGTTATACGCCTTAACTAAATCGATAGTTGAAAATACTGAACACCCTGATAGCTGGTAGGAGAAGTCATGAATGTGGCGGATGGGGTACCTATCTGGTACAGTTCTAGCATTTAGTGCTCTGTAGTCACCGCATGGTCTCCATCCGTCGTCTTTCTTCCTTACCAGGTGTAGTGGAGCAGACCAGGGACTCTCTGAACGCCTGGCCACCCCACTCGCTAGCATGTCTTCAAACTCCTTCTTAGCAACTAGCGTTCGAGCTGGATCAAGGCGTCTAGGTTTGCTTGAGACTGGTGGACCTGGAGTGGTCTTTATGTGGTGTACCGTGTTATGCTTACCCGGTAAATGTGTGCCTGGAGGTCGCGTGATGTCCGGATACTCACGTAGAATTTCGTGGTAGTCAGTGTTACCAACTACGGCCTTCACGGATGCAATATCCTCCGTTGATTTGCAGTGAGTTCCTGAAACTGATAGTGTCGTAGTGTTGTCTATCAAGCGCTGGTTTCTGCAGTCTACGAGTAAGTTATAGAAACTCAGGAAGTCAACCCCTATGATAGGTCGTGACACATCAGCTACTGTGAAACTCCAGGTGTAGTCCCTTCTGAGACCTAAGTCGAGTCGCAGTTGTGTTGGTCCATACGTGTGTATCACGGTATTATTGGCGGCGACCAAATCAAATTTTGATTGTTTGACAGGCGTCTTTACTGCCGACCGAGGGAAAACACACAAGTCTGAACCAGTGTCCACAAGGAACTGCATTTTCGTAGTCCGGTCGGTTATGAATAAACGGCCTGTTGAAGTGGGGCAGTCGTTAGCCGCTACTTGCGACCGCCCTTTGAGTTTTCCGACGTAAATGTGCAGGGTTGCTTACATTTGTTTGCTTTTTCTCCGTAGGTGTAATGGTAATAACAATGCGGGTGATTCTCTGGTGGTTGCTGAGGTCTCCTAGAGCTATTAGAGCGTGTGCGATCATACCTTTTTTGGTTACGCCTTGATTGTGAACGTGAGCGGGCCCGTCCTCTCCAGTTACTGCTCATCTGCGATGTCAGCAGAGCTACTTGCTTTGTGAGCTCGCTTACTTGCTTCCGCAAGTCTGGTTCAGTGCTAGTGGAGGCAGAGGTAGCAGCTACTTGTGGAGTGGATGGTACAATTTCGTAAACCCTGTCTGCTATTTCTGCTAGCTGTTCAACCTGTAAGTCAGCAATCTGCGAAGCAATAACAGTCTGAATATTATGAGGCAAGCGGTTAGTCCAGAGACTTTTCACAAAATCCGAAGCTCCAGCAGGTCCAGCCAGGTTTTGCAGGTGCCGAAGAAACTGAGATGGCCTGCGATCACCTAGCTCTTCATGAATTAAAAGCTGCTGTATCCGCTTTTCCTGTGAGGCAGACAGGCGATTAATTAATTCTGTTTTTAATTTGTTGTACTTATCGGTCTCTGGTGGTTTTGTGATAATGTCCTTGACTTGTATGGCGTATTTAGTCTCCAGCTGAGTAGTCACGAAATAGAATTTCGTCGTGTCACTGGTAATCCTTGACAGTATAAATTGGCCTTCTAATTGGGCGAACCATAAAGCCGGTTCCTCTGGACAAAAAGGTGGACAACGCAGTGGCAGTCCGACTTTCGACACTTCTCCAGTGACAGCAGATACTGCTTCTTTAGCGTCAGCGTCCACGAAAGTCTCGGAATCAGACATCATTTAAAAAAAAATTAAATCGCTCACCGCTTATGTTTTGTACCACACCCGATTTATCTTCACACCTATGTAAACAAGCTAGGCGTCACCAGTAGAATCACCACTCTTGCTTCACTGAAACTGCTTGCTTCTTCAGGTAGACGAGTCTTCACTATGCGCGGTAGTCGAGGGTCACCAATGTGGACGGGTTTAGTATGGTCACTAAACTTCCAACTTGATCGGGATTCGAACCCGTACTAATATTATTTATATTAGAGATGTGTAAGCGTGAAGCGTAGCGGAAGGATGAAAGAATGAAGAGAGTACAGATGAGTGAAATGAATAATATTATTTAGCGATTTAGAATTATTATAATTGAATTAAATTAAATTACACTGACAATAAAACAAGCGAAAATAAAATGGTAATACAATAGCAAGCGCGGCGCGATCCGAATGGTTCGGTAGGCGGTTGAAGGAAGACTGTGGCTCCGCCGCTCGGCGCATGAGCAGGTGGAGGTGCGTGCACGCAGTCTCTCGGAGGCCCAAGGTCGTTGTCGCCGTCGCCCATAGAAATATCACGCGCGCAGTACGTGCGGGTGGCGCGTGTAAGCGTCAGTACATTCGGTGCAAACATCGGATGATTCCTGTGCTTGGCGCAAGATTCATAAGCGGAGCGTTTCCGCTCATGTTTATGTGAAGTGGTGGTTTACTTAATTATTGTTCCGCCACAGAACTAATGCAGCATTTAAAAGTAATTCGTTACTGTTAGTGGCACCGTTACTATGTCATAACCTCTATGTACTCGTATACAAAACATTTATATCTTCTCGATATTGATTATGTATTTTGAACATTATAACAAAAACAGAAATTGAGAGCCTGTTCTTGTATTGTGTAATGAAAAATAACGCATCTTAAATCTGTTACTAGAAGATGCAGTTGACATCGTCGGCAAAGATATCGGGACAAGCTACCTGCTACTGTGTGCTGCCCTAAAAACCAGCACATAGGGAAAAATATCCATAAATTATACCAATAATGTTTCCCTAAATTCCTTACATTTTACTACAGCTGATCACGGCAAAGCACAATGGAGGATTATGAGTTTTGCCGGTAGGTATGTGGGTTTGTGTGTATCAGCCGGTGTAGTATGACCAATTCTATGTCTATTCTACCGAACAAAAAAGTTCCTTATGTATTTTAATTCTGTAAAAATGTTTCTATCTCATCAATAGTTGAGAGAAATATTCATCATACTTGACATCGTACTCTTGTCGACTGAAGAATAGAAACATCTCTTTTCTTCAGTTTTACACAATTTTTCTACGATACAATCTATCATATTTTTGTCTTCTCTTCCGTCGACAAATTCCGTTTCTATGGCAGTCATGCTACGCGTGGTGTTCCTCCATAACTTCTATACTATACAGTTATCATGATTTGAAAAATTAGGTATCGTTAGAAGCGTCTTTACCCCGCTGGTGGTTATAACGTCACATAAAAAATAAATAAAAAGTATTTAGAAATAAAATTCTTGTGAATTTTATTAACAGGTTAAGTATGCTATTATTCGTTAAAAAAATGGATTTACGTATATAGGTAGTAGTATCATCGCATAGGCGCTTTATATTTGTTAGGTTGTTATGTACGAAATTTTAAATAAATAATTAAATTGAAGATGACCTCTAGAGGTCATATTTTATTAATGAAGCTTCAATCTATTTTCTCTCATATAGATAGCACACGGAGTTATAGCAGAGTTCCAAATTGTTGAACCTATTTCCAAACTTACTGGCTTTGGTTTCTCCTCAGCTAGTACTTACGCAGCTGCACCCATACCCGGATAGTTAATAACAGTTGCAGCTTGACTTGGCAGAGCGTTCAATCGGACAAACCTCCCATTAAAAATAACAAATCGTTAGAGTGTAAATGTCGTGTTGTTCCACAAATGTATGGGTATTGAGTTTTGTGCCTAGCGTGTCTCGTCGTCTGCAAGTTACGGGAACTGTTGGACGGTACTGGAGGTGCCAAACACATAGCCAAATTCTACGCTGTCTCTGTTTAGATTATCTTCGACTCGCTTATCACCTGCCCAGTCTTTTTCGAACTATATTGGGGTCGGGTTTTAGTCAAACCTGATGCAGCTGAGTACCAGTATTTTGCATGGAACAACTGCCTATCTGACCTCCACAGCCCAATTGCAGTAATCTGATAGCCCTAGGTAAGACTTATTTCAGACTTTTGGGCTCCTGGCGACCCGTAATGATTGGCATAGATCTACGTATGATAGCCGAGAACAACGGCTTAACGTGCTTTCCGAACCAGGTTTTGGATGGTCACCCGTCACGGACCAACCGTAGCATGCGTAATTTAACCTTTGCTGCCATTATAACTTGGCCACCAGCCGCTCGACTCGCTATGAAGAACAAATTGCAGTCAAAATGCCCTCCAGAACCATAACAATAGCATGCACGTCAAAATTAGTCACACTATACATTGTATAGACTGTAATCTGTATGTCCACTCAGTAAACCTTTTGAGTCTGACACATAATATCTTGTACAAAGAAATGATTTTGTAAGATGCGCGCACCATATCGCAAGTTGCACCCATGATGAAACTGTCCAATGCAATTTATTGTGATATCTCTCTACTCTTGCCAAATCCTTGTTTGCAATTTGTTACACTTGCACTTACTGTCCCTTCATGAGTTTTTGTTCTTTGTCTTTCCAGTAATACAATTTTGTTGAGGCTAACGATTTTATTTGCGCTGTGACAGGCAAATAATCTTCCATCGTTAACCTACCTGTCTTTGCCAATATATATAGTAGCGTAGTTTTCACGGGAAAATTCCATCCTTTGAAAAGGTTTAAAGACAAGACAGGTTGTGTAAGTATATAGCGAAAGTAGGTTCTTTATTGCAGCAGTTGCACACAAAATCAAATTATACGATTGGTATGCAACTCTCTTAAATTCATTTAGATGAATGCAACGGATACAGAATTAATTTATACTTATTTTTCATAAAGATTGGCCTAGTTAGACTCTGTTACTCGAACAAAAACATTCAGGCGACATTTGTATCTTCTGGCTTTGAAATATTTCTTTGAAAATGTAATGACAAATGTCATTCAGTTTTTTTAATCTTGTGACGTAGTAGAAACGAATAGATTTAGTGAGGATCGATTTCTGGTACGATAAAAAAAAATATATTTTTGTATTAAATTGCTTTACTCCTGAGCAAGAGGTCGCAAGTTTCCCGAGTCAGGCTGTTGTTATTGTGTTTTTCCATCAGGATTTCCTCAGTAGTAGCCCAAAGTTGGATTTGTTCCCGTAAGATGGCAAGCCGCATCATTCGCCTGGGACTTCAACATATCTGGCGACATGTAGGTGTACCAAAGGCATGACTCTGCTTTATGCTTTAGGAAATACAGGTATGATGTTATGTATAAGTTGAGGTGAGGTTATGTGTGTTTGTAACTTTTGAGACCTAATTAACGCAAGCTTACAATCAGCAACATCAGATACCAAGTTACTCGATCATTTCCACTACATTTAAAATTATTTCATACACTGCTTCGTTCCAATATTTGCTTACAATTCGTCGAAGTACATTGGTATCTCCGAAATACTTAGGAGTAAGTAGGTCATTACTGAGATGAGTTGAATTAGCGGTAGCATGGCCTTCTGTTCCGACTGTGATAGTTACCTTGGTCTGTCGTGTATGAACAACGACATCTAGCAAGTCATATCGTATTGAGAAATTCCTAGAGATATTGATATAAGCTGCTGTGTTTTATGTAAAGCAGTCTGTTTCATGGTCTGGTCCCGTGTGGTGCCGGACGTAAAGAATAGCACGGTCCTATTTCTTCCCGTGGGTGTCGTAAGAGGCGACTAAGGGACTTATTAGAGAATAGGCAGCAGCGTTCTCTATGCATTTTATCACCATACTGCGATTGCCAACCCGCCTGTCAAGCGTGGCGATTATGGCAAAGCCCCTCAAAGTGGGGAGGTCTATGTCCAGCAGTGGACATCTTTGGACTGATATGATGATGATGAGTCTGTTTCATTGCCACGAAAGGAAGTGTTAAATTCAAATTAAGTTAAGTATTGGTAAATTAAGGAAGATCTTGAGACAGATAGTCTTCAAAATCTGCAAACAGGCCTATCGTAGGCAATACAGAATCAAACTTTACCTATCATTATGGCTAGACCAGTGAAACGGAGAGATGGCCAAGCGGGGTGATGGCTACGGAACACTCTAGGAAATTGTCAGTAGAATCGCTACAGGCTGGCATTGCTGCACCAATGCTTTTCCGATTTCCGTAAACCTAAGGTTTCCTAAAACAAGGTTACCGCTGCATCATAGCATTCACAATTTACCTTCGAATGTCGTCACCGAAAGTTGAGCGAGTTAAGGTGTTTCCCTAGAGACCGTTTTTGACACCGCGTCAAACACATTATTTTTATTACAGCCTTCATAATTACCTAGCCTGGTATTAACATGGCGTAGTCACTATACTTGTTTCATAATTATTATTCTATAAACAAAGTTTCTTGTATTAAAGTTCCCATCCATTCTAGGGGGCCTATTCTTTAAGCTCGAAGTCCGTATTTTCGACTGAAGTAACGAACGTTACCAACTCCGTATCAGCTACGAACAAGAGTTTATTTCGGGTCCACGATCGGGACCCGAACTGAGAATGCAACGCGATTTGACAGGTGTCCCGACAACCGATGTGTTTTTTATTAAAAGAAGTTGATTAATCGGCTTTAGATTTCACTTCGAAGTTTCGCAATAATTTCGGATGGGCCCGTATTTTCGTCGATGGAGTTAGACAGTACGCCACTGGTTACTGTGACAGAAGCGGAAATTCGCGGGTTGGACGTTTGTTGCAGTGATTCCTTGAGGAGATGTCTTTGATGTCTTATTATGACGATGATTAAAAATTTTGAAAACCTGAGCGGTACAACAAACCCACAATGAATATCGTACCGTAACGGCCAATTGCCACCTATCTGTTGCATTCCCATTTATTCACACATATAAAAAGATAAGAAAAAAGTAACACAAAACCATGTACAAAGGTAATGCTTATTTCTACGGAAATCTCTTTCAGCATAATACCTGCGAATGCGATAGAAAATAGAATATTTAAGATACAAAGAGATGTAGACAAAGTGTGTAATAGTAGGAGAGAAAACATAATTTAAACATATACATACAATATGACAATATAGGTACATACATGCAAACATACCACTTACTACTAAAATGTATATAACCAATTAATGTTATTGAAATACATCTAATTGTGACAAGGTGGAGAGATAGTAAATTCACTCCTCTTTAAAATACTGCAATAGTTTGGCACTCCCTAATGTCAGGCGACTGAGTACTTACACCACCTACCGCAACTACATAAGTCATTTACAAACCGTTATGCTTCGCATTGTAGGTCATTACTAAGAAGCTCGAATCAGCGGTTATGCGACCTTGAGTTATATGGTTATGTGGCCTTCAGCCTTCAAATCATGTCGTATGGTGTCAGATGCTTATAAACGTGTTTGTTGACAAAAATTTGTACATGCAAAAGGTGGAGATTTGTGTCAATCAATTGAATTTATGATAGCTATCATACATTTAGTTGGTTCGTGTCACAAAGAAGTGTTTGAATTTAGAATTCAGTTCTTCCCCGAGACAAGATGGCTCTATACAAGGATTCCTGGAAAGATTTGGGAAAGGCCTTTTCGAAGTAGTAGGATAGTGTAGGTTAACTTAAAATAACAGAAAATCTCCAAATTACTCGGTTAAATTTGGATGCCACTTTACTCAAGGGTGGTATGTGATCCTTGATGATGGATCCCCATTAAATATTAAAAGTAAATGGGCAACTGAAGGAACACGGGTGGGTTTTAGTCAGTAAAAATCTGACACGCCCTCGCGCTGCGCCCAGAGCGGGAGAAGTCATTTGATGATTTCCCATAAAAAAAAACCCTTTTAAGAAACTATTAGACATTTGCCCGTGTGCCAGACGTAAAGAATAGCATCACCCCATCTCTTCCCGTGGGTGTAGTAAAAAGCGACTAAGGGACTTACTAAAGAATGGACAGCGGCGTTCTCTATGCATTTTCCACCATACTGTGAACGCCAATCATCCAGCCAAGCTGGTGATTATTGCAAAGCACCTCAAATTGGGGACGGCCTATGTTGCGCAGGGGACGTCTTACGGCTCAAATGATGGTGATGGATGATTTTTTCAAGGAACACGCTAAAAAATTTTTATGTTGCTTCCTCATTTATCCGGTCTTTTACCTTTTTTTTTTTGATTAGCTCAAAAAAGAAAAGAAAATACAATATCTTCCGCTTGATTAATTTCTTGGAAACACAAACAGACCTTGAATAAAAAGATTGATATAAAAACTCATTAATTGAAATATCGTACCTAGAACACTACAACACTATTAAGAAAATAATTAAGTAATCTATGGTCTCTTCAATAATGGGTAGTCATCTAGAGCGATTGACTAATCAATCAAGAACAATACCTACTATGACGAGTATCTATCTACTTTCAATATCCAATCATTTCGAGGATGTTGAATAATCAACGAAAACAATAGTAATCAATTGACTTATGAAACTAAAAATCCCGATAACCGCACGTACAAACAAAAAAAATGAAATAAAATTGTCGTAACGTTTCTGACCAATTTGACAGTGGCCGGTCAAGGTACGTTAATTAACTTATCGTTTCTTCATCAAAAGATTATTCATTTTTGAATTACAACAAAAAATCGTAGTAATTAAAATTGGGTAATGTCAGTAAAAAATGCATACGGATGCTATACATAAAGGCTCGTGCAGACTAGCGCGATGCGACGGTCGCTCGCGAATCACCGATTTATATCCGTAGAACAATTTCTACGAAAACGCGCGCGACACTACACACAGGGTCGACCTGTCGCCGCGACACGGTCGCTCCGCGTCGAGCAGCGCGACAACATAAGGTACATTTTGTGTGGCGTTGGTTCGCAGCCGCGATGAACTCGTCGCGCCGCCACTGTGGCGTCACGGCTGCGAATTCGCCGCGACACCATACAAAATGTACTAAAAGCTGTCGCGCTGCTCGTCGCGCCGCTACAAGGTCGTCGTGCGCGATTCGCACACGAGTTGTCGCGCCAGTGTGAAAGGTGTTGCGTCGCGATATATCGCAGAATCGCCTCCGCGACAGGTCGCGCGACATGTCGCGCCTGTCGGTACGAGCCTTAAGACGGGACTGCCTAGTTCTATTTGGTTACGGTAGTGGTCTCAGTAGCAGCCCGGATTCTTGATTTGTGGTCCCGCTTGATGGCAATAGGCTGGCCTCGTGTTACATGTGACTTAAACATAACTGGCGAGTTGTGGGTGTACTATTAGGTACACCTCTGCCAAACCCTTCGGAATATACAGACGTGATGTTATATCATATGTTACGGTTAATATTAGATGGGAAAGCGCTACTATATTCTGCTTATGATAACTTTGTTTGCGCGAAAGAATGGACTGGTTAAATCCCATAGAAAACTAAATTTTATTTCAGGCACATAATAATAACTTACAAATTGCTTAATCAATACTTATTACATATTTTGCTTAGTCAGCAAAAATAGTATTCATTGAAGTATTGACATTGAAATTTTAACTGACCAGCGTTCTTTATAGCCTCGTAGCGCCCTCTCTTGGCAGTAGTCGTTTGTTGTTTGATTACAAAGAACGCGTATTCTAGATTCTCACCCTGCACAGCAAAATAAGGTCCTTTAAAGGAAATTCCCTGCTGTGACAATATTTGACTCACCCTGGACTAGTTCACTTCTACTAGCAAATCATTAACCTGGACAAGCAACTACTATTTGTAGTATTAGCTGGTACTAACACAAAAATAACTTTCTTCTGTTCTATTGTAACACTACAAGGCAATTACAATATATTGCAGTACAAAATATGGCATGCAAAGCAATGACATCAGTAAGTTTAATATGGTTACATTGCCTTATAATTAATACCAAAATAAGAAGCACATACAAGTACATGAACTAGGCACTACTACACACAGGTAGTACACATATTGAGACACGGATGAGGAAACTAGTCCAAGCAGCAAGCTAGTAAGGCACCACTATATCCTTACATCCAAATTATCTCAGGCATCTAAATCGGTAACTCTCACGGAATACTGAGCGTAGTTGTGCAAGCGACCATACTGAGTATGGACACGTTCATTTCTTGGTACGGGGTGGTTGAACGGAAAAATTATAAATCCATTGAATATATAGAATAAATGTGACGTATGATATTAATGGGAAACAGTGGATGATGCTTGTGAAAATGCCAAGATATCAGTGAAGGCGATGATTTGTAGGAAAATAACCGAGACACCTTTCTATTGATTTTTATAATATTAATAATTAGCTTCTGCCCGCAACTTCGACCTCGCAAAATGTTGACTAACCCAACACTACGCAGCTCCTAAAAGTCGTTGCGTGATGTTAAAAAACTAAAGAAGGGTAAAAGCCACTCAAAGGGCAATAGAGAGAGGTTATCTTGGAGTTTTCCTACGTGATCGAATCAGAAAAGACATTCGCCGGAGGACCAAGGTAACGGCCAAAGCCCGAAAAATTGACAAACATAAGTGGCAGTGGGCAGGGCACATTGCTTGCAGAACAAATGGCCGATGGAGCTGAAAGATTATGGAGTGGCGACGACGTACCAGAAAACGCAGCGTTGGAAAGCCTTCCCACAAGATGATGAGAACCGATGACCTTGTGAAGGCCACAGAAATCCGCTGAATGCGGGAAGCATAGACCTGGCCGAACTGGTGGAGCTTGGAGAAGGACTATGTCCAAGAGTTGACGTCTTTCGGCTAAAAATGATGGTGATGAGGTAATAAAAAAAAAATATCTTAGGACAACCAACACATCGTTGTCTGATCCCAAACTAGGCAGAGCCTGCACTATGGTAACCAGACAACTGATAAACAAACTTATATATTTCTAAATACATACATATTATAGATAAATTACACCCAGACACAGAACAAATGATTGTGCTCATCACACAAACATTTGTCCTGGGTGGGAATCGAACCCACGACCTAAACAATGAAGCCGTTATCGGCATTGGAGAAATTAATAACGTAGCATTTTATGACTACCATCGGAAAAAAGATACTTTAAGATCTGAGTGCAAGGTCTGTGGATCATCTCAATCAGCGACTATTTAGAACGAAAGTAATTGGTTAATTTCAAGGTTGATTTGAAATCGAAACGGTTGATTATGACTAAACCATATATTAAAATTATTGAAGTGGATTTTAATGAATATTTAGCGATGCAAGATTTATCTCTTTATGTTTATTGCGTTGCTATTTATAAGTATATCCGAAATAACTTGGTTTTTAGGGTTCCGTTGCCAAATGGCAAAAAACGGAACCCTTATAGATTCGTTATGTCTGTCTGTCTGTCTGTCCGAGTATGTCACAGCCACTTTTTTCCGAAACTATTAGAGCTACGCTGTTGAAACTTGGTAAGTAGATGTATTCTGTGAACCGCATTAAGATTTTCACACAAAAATAGAAAAAAAAAACAATAATATTTGGGGTTCCCCATACATAGAACTGAAACTCAAAAAAAAAATGTTCATCAAACCCATACGTGTGGGGTATTTATGGATAGGTCTTCAAAAATGATATTGAGGTTTCTAATATCATTTTTTTCTAAACCAAATAGTTTGCGCGAGAGACACTTCCAAAGTGGTAAAATGTGTGTCCCCCCCCCGTAACTTCTAAAATAAGGGAATGATAATACTAAAAAAATATATGATGTACATTACCATGTAAACTTCCACCGAAAATTGGTTTGAACGAGATCTAGTGAGTAGTTTTTTTTTAATACGTCATAAATCGTAAACCACAATTTACCTTTCATTCAGTCAACTCAAATATAAAAATAAAAAAATTTAAATTCATAAACCTTATGCATAAACCGTGAATACCTGCAGGTTTGTACGGAACCCTCGGTGCGCGAGTCCGATTCGCACTTGGCCGGTTTTTGATCTTTTAGAAATCGCAATTTTTGTATAAATTGGTTCAGAGTCAAGGTTATGATGGGGTAATTGAGTTGGTTTGTTTCGAAGAATTTTAAAATTAGATATTTTAATGTTCATCCCTAAATAACCATAGTCTAATAGGTTAGTCATAATAGTGGACAAATGTGAAAGTAACTATGTTGAAGTGTTTGTTTGATATCTTTCACGACTTAAGATGGATGCGCCAAGGTAGCCCGTCCTAAAATATTCTTGTCTGACACTGATCTACAAATTGCAAGATAATGTAAGAAAATATGAATTTTGTAGTCTACTGGCACTTTCTCCCTTCACGGCTGAACGAACTTCGGTAGAGTTTGACTTGGATTAGGACATAGGTGACTCTTATACCGGGGCTACATTCCTGTGGGATCTTTGTGGTCCATAATTCGTGATCATTCAAAATCTTTTGTATGAGAACGAAGAAGTTATATTATTTGCAACTCTTCAGTGATAAGCTCATAAACTCAAGGGTCATAAACTTCCATGCTATATTTCTCTAGTAAAAACATTAACCGTTAGCTTAGTGCTACGACTTACGACTCCTAACTGATCCAAAATTGTGTACGAAACATATAATATTGGATAGTCATAGATGCATATGGAAATACAGGACGGTACATCTACACACCTAATATTACCATGCTAATACGCTACTGAAAAATAATGGCTGTATAACTACATACACGGGAAGTAAGGTAATCGATCCAGCTCTTTTTTCTATCAAATTTAATAAGCCTACGGTTGAAGGGAGCGCTTGTGTGTCAAGAACCTGAAATGATGGTAAAAGGTTATGTCCAGATGGCTTTTCTACCATACCATCATTATCTTCCTGTCCTAATTCTTTCCTCTGTCCTGCCTCTGCTAACCGTCATTATTCACTCACTTCTCTTTCATATCATTTTTCTCAGAACCCATCCATACGTTCTTCTGTCTTCCTCTCCGTCCGTCTTCCGTTCCGTATGAAGATGAAATGATCATGAGAATGTAGTAACCCAAACAAGCACGAGTATAACACCAAACTATATATTATATAGGTTGCGTTAACCCGATGTTCACCTTCAGTCTCGCGCAACGAATCTGACATTTGCACAACTTCCAGTTTATCACTCTAAACTTTCTACAAAGCGGTAGTCTAGAAGATTTCTGACTTTATTATTTCATCTACAGGGTGGTTCGCGAATGCATACAACTTTACGGTTGTTTGAAGTTCACTATTCAGTTAAAAGCGACTGATGCGTTATTACAACAATTTTATGACAGACATTTTTTTTTTTTGTTTAGCCTATACTGTCCCACTGTTTGGTATCCCCCAATTCCTTTCAGAAACTCTTGTCTGGTTCCAAAAATAAAATATGAAAGACAAATTTATTCTTCTGCCCGCGACTTCCTCCGCGTCAAATTTTTGCTCCCCTGACCCTTCCCGTCGCATCGAATTGTCTATCAGTTTTCTTACATTTTTCGTTGCTGCTCTGCTCCTTTTGATTGTAGTGTAATGTTATATAGCCTATAGTCTCTCTCAATAAACAGGCTAATCAATACAAAAATATTTTTTCAATTCGGACTAGTAGTTCCTGAGATTAGCGCGTTCAACCAAACAAACAAACAAACTCTTCAGCTTTATAATAGTAATATAGTATAGTATAGTATAGATCTTACTGCTCACATATCATCTTATTTCGATTTAATTTGATATATTTCTGTATATGTCCGTAATAGCGGTCCTTTCAAAATACCAGCGCTGCGAAACTTATGTTAATCAAAATAATCTTATTTCAAAGTTGTATATCCAAATTGGCCACCCTATATTTCCGTCCGACCGTGACACGCATGATTTCTTCATTTTCTTTCTGTATTTCGCATATAATTTTAATTTTTCCGATTATTATTTATTTAGGAAGATTCCGGAATACATACATAATGATAAAGATTGGAAAGTAAATTGTTGCCAAAGTTGCGTGACAGGAAAAATCGGTATAGCAGTCTGGTAACAAATAGGTATATCGGTCTCATCGCCGTATATTTTTCTGCTTAGTCCGTAACCTACTTTAGGCCAACGATGCGCGTCATAATTTAGCATAATAAAACAACTTGACTAACGA
Organism: Aporophyla nigra; assembly: GCA_947507805.1. Classification (NCBI taxonomy): domain Eukaryota; kingdom Metazoa; phylum Arthropoda; class Insecta; order Lepidoptera; family Noctuidae; genus Aporophyla; species Aporophyla nigra. Next base: position 24,674,954 of record OX382295.1, read on the forward strand.
ATTTAATTATAGTTTACTTACAACTGGGTAGCTATCATCAACTGAGAGAAATAAGCGCCTTCCACTCTACTTTAACTAACTTAAATAAACTTAAATATTTAGTGCATCTTAGTGGAACGTGTTTCTCTAACTAAACTTAAAACCTTCACGACAAATCAGTGTATGGAGTTAACTACTACGACCCGTACAATATCAGAGGAACGAAAGGAGTAAAAGTGACGTAATGGACGATATTAAAATTGAAAAACTAGTTTCACACATTCTACAGTGGCGACATCTAAATCGTCACATGCGAACTATGCATCACACTGACGTCACGCAAAATCCTGCATCGCGCAAACAGAGTTTACCGCGCAACAGTTATAATATATTATATGTTACGCTCAAAGACTGAAAATTTCTGTCTGGTACTCATTACAGGATAAAAAATACTTGCTAAGTATTTCTACCGAAAAGTTAGAACCCACATCGCAAATCGTCTGTCGTATTTTAAATAGTTCCATACTCGTCATGGATTTTCTCTATTCCCATTACAGTGACCACAACGTATTGTGAACTTTTTTTTCACTTAATGAGCGTATATACAAAGTCTCGAAATCGATCTTCGGGCAGTTGCCAACCAGACGCACTACCTGTCTGGTTGGAGGATCTTGCCTTTTTACATATATTATAACTTTACACACTCATATTACTGTACTACTTATTCAGAATTAAGATTATTAAATCCATTAAGTTGGAAAAGAAAGGGTAGTAAAAACCACAATTTAATACCAGGCCACTCAGAAAGTATTGTGAAAATAGTTTTTTTTTGTATGAGAGACTGGCCAGTTAGAAACTATTATAAAAATAATGATTTTTATAAGTAAAAATAGGTATGTTCCAATTTCAAAATTTCCCTCCACATTTTTTGCGAGCTAATTAAATTATCGTGTCTCATTGGAAAACGGATTTGCGCCGGGAACATTTTCGCGCTATGATTTTTTACGATTTCAAGTGTCGCCTGAAACCGGACGAATCATACGATAGACTTCAAATTGCATTCATGGATGAAGGCCCTTCTAAGGCAATTATGTATCGTTGGTAGGTATAACGAATTCAAACATGGTCGACTATTTTTGGGGGATGAAGAAAGAAGTGGTCGCCCTTTGACGGCTGTTACGGAAGAAAACGTGCTAGCAGTGAAAATTTTTATCCAAGACAATAAGCAAATTACGTATCAGGAGAGTCAACACATACTGCACAATTGCACATTGGATCGGGAAGCCTTCATGAGATTCTACACGTGCATATTCGCGTGAGGAGGATAGTTTCACGCTGGGTGCCGCACAACCTCACCGATGCTCAGAAGCAGACCCGGGTGGAATGGTGCCGTGATATAATGATAAACAAATTTGAAGCAGGCTCGTCTTGGCGTGTTTACGACATTTTTACAGATGATGAGTCTTGGATTTATCAATACGATCCAGAAACGAAGCGCCAGTCGCGAGTTTGGGTGTTTCAAAACAAATCAACGCCTACCAAAGTGAATCGATCTAGAAGCGGGGGAAAGATTTTGATCGCGAGCTTTTTCAATTTGACTGGTTACTTGGTTGACATCCCTTTACGGAACCAAAGAAGCATCAACGCCGAATGGTATACTACCAAATACTTGGTAGAAGTTTTCTCTGTTGTGAGCAACAAGCGACCAAACACAAGGCTCCGCGGGCTACTGCTCCACCACGACAACGCGACCACGCACACCGCGGTCAAAACGAGGGACTTCTTGGACAGCACGCCGGTCAAACTTCTGGGTCACCCTCCTTACAGCACTGACCTACCACCGTGTGACTTCTTTTTATTCCCAAAAATTAAAAATCAGCTCAAAGGATTACAATTTTCGTCGAGGAAGATGCGCTGTCAGCGTTCGAGCAGGCTGTAAACGATGTGTCTGCGGCGGACTGGAAAAAGTGTTTCGAAAACTGTTTCAGATGCATGAAACTTTACATAAAGACTAGTGGAGAGTATTTTGAAAAGATTTAATAAAAAAATATTTACCTATAGAACACTTATTTTTATTTTCGCAAAACTTTCTGAGTGTCTCACGTATATCAATTAAAACAGTCACCGTGGCCAGCTGCTGTGCTACTTAAATTACTAAGCGACTGCACGCTAAGGACACCCCTTGTGCTGTACGAACCTCGGCTTAGAGACTCGCTGGAGGGAGGACTGCATGATGGGACAGGCTGGAACAGATCATGATTGTGATTATCGGGGGAATTTAAAGCTATAACCTTAGTCACGGCGCAGGCTGGCGATTAGGTGAGCTTATTTACATACATATTCACACCGTATTTGTACACTTGATAACGACAAGTAAAGCGCGAGGCGCTTCGTCATATAAAAATACTGTATGCCTTAACTATTTCCACGCGACTTAGCTACTCACGCATGTCACGCTGCATAGACTGTACAAGTTTTAATTAATTCTAGTTCAAACGATGTCGAAATGTAACGCTCACTTGTTACATATATTATAATTTTGACGAAATGTGCTGTCAGTTTAACTATTTTATTGCTACTTTTAAGTATTTTGGCACGCCTCTTTGCGTATGGAAAGACAACATAATTTTTGAGGTTTATTATGTAGGTTAGTGGATGATTGGTTCATAGACGGGTGACCGTCTTTACAGACTAAGACCCCTCCGTGCCTCTGCCAGGGTCGCGAGATCGTTCGAAAGAGATACCGTGACCCTGGCACATGGGCAACTGAAGGAACACGGGTGGGTTTTAGTTAGTAAAAGTCTGACACCTCCCGCTCCGCCCAAGAGCGGGAGAAGACATTTAATGATTTCACATCCAAAAAAAAACCGGCCAAGTGCGAGTCGGATTCGCGCACCGAGGGTTCCGTACAAACCTTCAGGTATTCATGGTTTATGCACAAGGTTTATCTTTATGAAATTAAATGTTTTTTTTTTATTTGAGTTGACTGAATGAAAGGTAAATTGTGGTTTACGATTTATGACGTATTAAAAAAAATTACTTACTAGATCTCGTTCAAACCAATTTTCGGTGGAAGTTTACATGGTAAGGTACATCATATATTTTTTTTAGTTTTATTATTCCCTTATTTTAGAAGTTACGGGGGGGGGGGGCCATTTTACCACTTTGGAAGTGTTTCTCGCGCAAACTATTCAGTTTAGAAAAAAATGATTTTACAAACCTCAATATCATTTTTGAAGACCTATCCATAAATACCCCACACGTATGGGTTTGATGATTTTTTTTTTTTTTTTTGAGTTTCAGTTCTGTGCAGGACGCCCATAGATTGATTAAGTAATAATGTGTATTGTACAGGACACCCATAGCATAGATCGCTTATGTGATAATATACATTCTATGTACTGTAATAATATGTAACTATGTATGATCAATGTAAATAATAGCACCTATAAGTTAGTTTAGATATAGTTTGATTCTATTCAATTTAGGAACTAAGAATCTTTGTAATTGCGATCTATTCCGGAGTCAAGTTTGGTCAAATCAGAACGTGTCGAAACCTGTCCAAACCTCGAGACGCTCTTGCCTGCCTCTGATTGGTGGACTCGGAGTCGATCGCAAAAACCTAAAACTTAATTAGTTATGTCATTGGATAATTTAAAATTTGATAACTCGGCGCAGTCGGCGCAACTTGCACCTATGTGTTTTAACTATAAATATAGGCATGTTCGAATTTTAAGTTAGTTGTAAGAACCACGCCATGGGCGACTGATTAAAGAAATAAATACGTCTTCAAGTTTTAAAGTGAGTTTTAATAAGTGAACCGAATAGTAGTTCCTCCAATCCAGCAAATAAATAGATGTGAGACCTATAAACCTCACATTGTCTGGTCCTTCGCGAGCCGGATTCGAGTGAAAACGCTATTAAACAAGACTCCAGTGTGAACTTATTTGAAGAATATTTATAACAACTCATCAAGAACAATGCCAGTTACGAGGTCTACAGGGAAAAAGGGTAGACAACCGTCGACTACAGCTACAGAACGAACCGAAACCGCTACTGAAAACGCAAATGAAGCAGCGACTGAAACCACTACGGAAGCCACTACAGAAGCCACTACTGAGACTACGACTGAGACGACCACTACGGAGCCTACGATAACGACAGCTGATACATCGGAGGCCCCCGCCGCGACCGAGTCAACAGTTAAACGCACAGCTAAACAAAGTGGTCGCCGTATGAAGTCTACGAGTGAAAAAGTGTCGAAATCGCGTCGCGTAGCTAAAGCCAAGGCGGAGCTAGCACAAAGGTTAGTAGAACTAGCAACCGCACGCCTTGCCGAGGTCGAAGCTGAATCTACCGATGAAGATCTATCCTCAGTGGCCTCGGAAGCTGGCAATGATCAACGAGTGACTACGTGGCTACAAAGAAGTCAGCTACTCGCCATCGCCGAACGACCACATGAATCTAACGTAAAGTCGTCGACCGAACCTGCAGTTCCAGTGAACGCTGCCGTGTCCTGGAACATCCCGGCGACTTTACCGGCGGGAGTCAGCACTACTGAACCCGAGAACATGCTGCCAGTGAGCACTGCCGCCGCCTGGCAGCCGAACCTTGCGACTGAACAGCCGCACCTGAACCCACCGCCAGTGATCGCCGCCTGGCAGTCAAACCTTGCGACTGAACAGCCGCACCTGAACCCACCGCCAGTGATCGCCGCCTGGCAGTCGAACCTTGCGATCGAACAATCGCACCTGAACCGGCTGCCAGTGAGCGCCGCCTGGCAGCAGAACACCGCGCCTATGCAGCCACACCCGAACCTACAACCAGTGTACACAACCGCATCCTGGCAACCGAACTATGTGCCTGCGCAGCCGCAACCAACGTCAGCGTCGGCGGAACCCGCCGCTTCTTGGCCACAGAACTCGACGTACGTAACTACGAACACATCATGGCAACCGATCTACACTACGGCACCACATCACGACTACACGACGGGCTACGCCGCCGGGACCCGGGTGCCACAGTCTATGCCATCTACGCACACCGCACGTCAGCCTACAACAATGACCGTCCAAGAACCAAGGACGGACTTGAAAGAACTTGCTGCTGCGATCACGCACGCTGTGCAATCTACACAGTACCAGCAGCCCACGAGATACACCGAACTACCCTGTTTCAACGGAGCTCATCAAGACTGGCTCACGTTTCGCGCCGCCTACTATGAGACGGCACATAGACTAACAGCAGGGGAGAACATGTCCAGACTTAGAAGAAGCCTTCGAGGTCTAGCCAAGGAAGCTGTACAGGGTCTATTAATAGTGAATGCAGACCCAAGTGAAGTTATGAAATCACTCGAGCTACGCTTCGGACGTTCAGACTCAATTGCAATGGCTGAGATAGAACGTCTACGAACTCTACCGCGCCTCACCGAATCTCCGCGTGATGTTTGCACCTTCGCTACTAAAGTTGAAAGTATAGTTGGAACTCTGCAAGCACTGAACTGTGGACATTATCTTTACAATCCCGAAGTAACTAAAGCTATTGTTGAGAAGCTCACACCTACCTTGAAGAGACAGTGGTACCAGTTTTCAGCGATGAACTCCAGAACTGAACCTGATCTACTGAAGTTCACCCGATTCATCAAGATCGAAGCTGAAATATGCAGCCCGTACGCCCTGCCTGAAAACATCGCTGCAACCGCACAACCTACTCAACAGAACACGCAGCGACGCCAGCAACGGGTACATGCCACGCAAGAAACTAACAAGCCGAAGTGTGGTTTATGTGAACGACAGGGACACAGCATCATAGAATGTGAACAATTCAAGAAAGCAACTGTCGATGTTAGGTGGGACATAGCTAAGAAGAATCGGTTGTGTTTTCGTTGCCTCAAATACAGAACAAAGCAACACAGCTGTAAACCAAAGAAATGCGAAATAAACGACTGTGTCCACCTACATCACAAGATGTTACACGCCGACAGGAAGAAAGAAGAACCCGAGTGCCCCAACGAAGAACAAGAGAAGGTACATTCAGCGTGGACCCCTAAGGTGTCATTCCTGAAAATAATACCAGTACACCTTTCTGGACCGGCGGGAGCTGTGGATACCTACGCGCTCTTGGATGATGGCTCCACGGTAACACTTATCGACGAGAGCCTGGCCAGTCAGATCGGAGCAGAAGGATCATATGAACCACTACGTATATCATCCTTCGATGGCGAACCCACAATCGACGTGACATCTCGTCGAGTGAACTTCTGCATCAAGGGACGTCACACAGTTGAACGCAAGTTACAGGCAAGAACGGTGAAGCAGCTAGAGTTGGCTGCACAGAGGATACCTGGAGAAGCAGTCAGGGATTGTGAACATCTTCGAGGCATAGCCAAAGATATAGTGACTGAAGATGCAAGACCCAGACTCCTGATCGGCCAAGACAACTGGGATCTTCTCATCACAATAGAAATCAAAACAGGAAAGAAGAACCAACCAGTGGCATCACTAACGCCACTCGGTTGGGTCCTGCACGGCAGCCACACACGAGCGCTTGGCCACAGAGTGAACTTCATCAGACATGCTTACACAGACGACGATCTTCATGAACTTGTGAAGGAATACATCACAATGGATAACATGCAAGTCAATCCAAGGAAACCCATCAATGATCCAGATGAAAAAGCACTTCGTATTCTACAGCACCATACGAGGAGGACCACAGAAGGACGGTATCAAACCGCTCTATTATGGCGAGAGAAGAACATAAGAATGCCAGACAACTACGATAGCGCTATGAACAGGCTCATCAGTGTGGAAAAGAAAATCGATAAAGATCCAGAACTAAAGAAGAGGTACTATGAACAAATGGAAGCACTAGTGTCAAAGGGATACGCCGAACCAGCTCCATCGACCACGTCAGAACATAGGACCTGGTACCTACCTCACTTCGCGGTTTTCAATCCAATGAAACCGGACAAGTTAAGAATTGTCTGTGACGCTGCAGCCAAGACCAGAGGAATATCGCTAAATGATCAACTGCTCACTGGTCCAGATCTTCTGCAATCATTACCAGGAGTAATAATGCGCTTCCGTCAGCACTCAATCGCCGTGACCGCTGATATTACTGAGATGTTCTTACAAATAGAACTTCGACCAGAAGACCGGGACGCTCTCCGCTACTTATGGCGAGGAGACCGAAGAGACAACCAGCCACCTGAAAAATACCGTATGAAGTCGCTGATCTTCGGAGCCTCTTGCTCGCCAGCTACAGCGATATATGTGAAGAACACAAACGCCGAGAGATTCCAACATGACCAACCAGAGGCAGTCGAAGCCATCAAAAGGAAACATTACATGGATGACTATTTGAACAGCTTCGACACGTTAGAAGAAGCAGTAAGAGTCTCACAAGCAGTGCGTAGCATTCACAGCGAAGCACATTTCGAACTCAAGAAATGGTCATCAAACTCTACCGCCCTTCTTGAAGCACTAGGGGAGATAACCGAGACTGAAAACACCATCAAGCTGGAAGACGACATCCAGACAGAACGAGTTCTCGGTCTGATATGGAGACCAATAGTAGACTCACTTGCCTTCAATCTAAACCTAACACGCATACCTCAGAACGTCCTACAGAACGACACGCCTACTAAAAGGGAAGCCCTCCGAATAGTCATGTCCTTATTCGACCCATTGGGACTTGTATCGCCGGTGACCATCAGAGCCAAGCAAATACTGCAAGAAGTTTGGCGTCGTGGAACAGCATGGGACGAAGCCCTAGACAGTGACCTAGCCGCAAGCTGGAGGAAATGGCTCGCTCATCTCAGAGCACTTGAACTTGTCTCGATTCCCCGAACTTATCCAGGCTTCAGCGCTACGGAATCACTACAGCTGCACATATTCACCGACGCAAGCGAATCTGCATACTCAGCAGCATTATATTGGCGAACGGTCACCAGCGACGAAAGAACCTACGTCTGCCTGATAACAGCCAAAGCCAAGGTGGCACCACTGAAGCTAATGTCAATTCCAAGATTAGAGCTGCAAGCAGCAGTGCTTGGTGCAAGAATGGCGACAGCGGTTAAGGAAGAACATGAAAGAGTACCAGAATCAACCACGTTCTGGAGCGACAGCAGAACTACACTGTCATGGATCAGGACTGGAGCCAGGTCTTACAAACCATATGTCGCTCACCGCATTGCAGCCATCGAAGAACATAGCTCCACCAACGAATGGCGCTGGATCCCGACCAAATTGAACCCAGCAGATGACGCTACGAGAGATGTACCCGAACACTATGATGCAGATCACCGCTGGTTCCACGGTCCCGAATTCCTCCGAGGACCCCCAGATACATGGCCAGCTGATGAGAAGAACCCTGTCATAATCACAGGAGAAGAAAGAACCTGCAGCGTCGTACACAAGAAAGTACAGCTCAGCGAGGCTATACCAAAAGTCAATAGATTCTCGCGCTGGGAGAGGTACCTACGAGACACAGCACGAGTTCTACAGTTCCTGCAACTCTGCGGCCAATCAGGGGAGAATATTAACTACAAGAGAACCAAGAAGAACAATAGCAACGACCCTGATTGGAGAAGGGGTGAGCAGATGGTGCGGGTCAAACCGAAAGAGAGACTACAGGTCACAAATAATCACCTACCTCTCACTGCTGAACTCTTACACCGCGCCGAAAGTTTGATCCTGAGAGCTTCACAACAACAATCCTTCCAGGAAGAAATAGAAGCCCTGAAGAACAAGAAGCCCATCTCACGAAGCAGTCGCCTACACCCATTGTGCACAGAATTCATCGAAGGAGAGATTCGTCTGAAAAGCAGAATAACCGCCATGACGGACATCACAGAGCGCCTGAAGAAACCCATGATCCTAGATGGAAACCACGCCACGACACGATTATGGATCGAACACGTCCACCGTAAACTACATCACGCGGGTACAGAGACCATAGTCAACGAGTGTCGTCAGCAACATTGGGTGCTACGTCTACGACCAACCGTGAAGAACATTATAAGCAAGTGTCTGCGATGTCGTATAAAGGCAGCCTCTCCCCCTCAACCAATGACAGGGGACCTCCCTTCCTGTCGATTAGCACATCATCAGAGGCCATTCACTTACACCGGCTTGGACTACTTCGGACCATTAACAATCACAGTGGGACGAAGTCATCAGAAGAGGTACGTTGCCTTATTCACGTGCCTGACAACGCGCGCCATACACCTTGAACTTGTGGTATCGCTCAACACAGATTCAGCGATCATGGCTTTACGACGTATGATGGCACGTCGAGGATGTCCAGCACAGCTGTGGTCCGACAACGGGACGAACTTTCACGGCGCCGAAAAGGAACTGCGAGCAGCCATCTTCGCAGCTACAGCAGAGGAAGCGTCGAAGAAGATGATCGACTGGCGATTCATCCCACCTGGGGCACCATTCATGGGGGGCGCCTGGGAACGTATGGTGAGGTCGGTGAAGACAGCACTAGCCACCACAATGAACGAGCGGTTCCCGAGCGAAGAAGTGCTCAACACACTCCTCATCGAAGCCGAACACACAGTGAACAGCCGACCACTTACACACGTGTCAGTGAACCCCGAAGATCCTGAAGCATTGACGCCCAATCACTTCATTTTGGGCGGTCCAGGTCGCATCGCGACTCCAGGGGAATTCGACGACAGTGACTTACGTCTACGAGCCAGTTGGCGTGCAGCTCAAAGGCTCGCCGATATATTCTGGGCCAGATGGCTGAAAGAATATCTCCCAGAACTAAGGAATCGCAGAGAGCCACACACTAAAGGCATAATTCCCAAGGTCGACGACCTAGTGCTCATCGTAGATGGCAACCTCCCAAGAAACATGTGGATCAGAGGACGCATCTGTGCTACATTCCCCGGCCCTGATGGAGTGGTGCGCACAGTGGACGTATCGACGAAAGGAGGTATCCTGCGACGTCCAGTGAAGAAGATAGTGGTGCTATCAATAGACCACGACGATCCTGCACCGGAAGCTACGACTGCGACGCCAGCAGCGGACGACGCACGGCGGGAGGAATGTGCAGGACGCCCATAGATTGATTAAGTAATAATGTGTATTGTACAGGACACCCATAGCATAGATCGCTTATGTGATAATATACATTCTATGTACTGTAATAATATGTAACTATGTATGATCAATGTAAATAATAGCACCTATAAGTTAGTTTAGATATAGTTTGATTCTATTCAATTTAGGAACTAAGAATCTTTGTAATTGCGATCTATTCCGGAGTCAAGTTTGGTCAAATCAGAACGTGTCGAAACCTGTCCAAACCTCGAGACGCTCTTGCCTGCCTCTGATTGGTGGACTCGGAGTCGATCGCAAAAACCTAAAACTTAATTAGTTATGTCATTGGATAATTTAAAATTTGATAACTCGGCGCAGTCGGCGCAACTTGCACCTATGTGTTTTAACTATAAATATAGGCATGTTCGAATTTTAAGTTAGTTGTAAGAACCACGCCATGGGCGACTGATTAAAGAAATAAATACGTCTTCAAGTTTTAAAGTGAGTTTTAATAAGTGAACCGAATAGTAGTTCCTCCAATCCAGCAAATAAATAGATGTGAGACCTATAAACCTCACAAGTTCTATGTATGGGGAACCCCAAATGTTACTGTTTTTTTTTTCTATTTTTGTGTGAAAATCTTAAGGACGCTATAACATTTTTGAATCGCTCAAGTTTAGGTATCTGAGTCGCCACACAATAACATTACGCGCACGCACACATTGAAACCATTGTCTGCTCGATTTTAAACATTAGTTAACTAATCTTGATACTCGAAGGTATTATTTATTTTATTTTACTAGCACTGTTGAGTAAAATTTGTAGTAAAGTAACTTTACTATCTGAATTTAGTTATAGTAAATAACTTTTACTACCATGATCATCAATATTTTTGGGGTAACGTATAATTTGACAATTAAAAAAAACGAGGTGTAACAATAAAATACTTTAACAATATTTTTGGATAATAAACAAATATAACTGATGGTGATCGTAGAATATCGTTGTAATCGTTGAAAATATACAGGATATTCCTTAAAGAAAACTAAGCAAAAATTGTGTGACGCGCGACCCTCACCTTTGAGATTGCAGCGCGTATTCAGAATTTTTTATTTATGTAAATAATTAAAGTTACGTTAAATATTGTGACTACATACTAGCAAAACCTCCAAAATTGATACCCATGTCGACATTTCATCATAACAGTACATCCGCCATTTTAAATTAAAAAATCGAAGATTTTATAATCCCTACCCCCAATATGGATAAAGATCTTTTTATAAAAAAACAATACCCGCCGTATTTGGATCAAATTTGGATGAATCATTCGTAATAACTATCCTAAAATTATCCAAATTTGATAGCTATGCCCACTTTTTATTTAAAAAGTTAAAATATTCGTCGTTTTGAATGAAAAACTTGTAGGGTCGCCTTTTTTTGGCTCCAAATGTAATTTGTATGGAGTTTTCGGCTTCAGCACCTTCGAAAATCTTGAAAACGACACCCATGATGAAAATTTTGAAAATTTTCGTAACCACCATTTTTGATTTTGAATCAGATTCAGCACCCTTGTTTACCCCTACCGCAAGCTACATTAAAGAATTTCGTTCCAAAAATGGACGACACTTGCATAATTTAATTACCACGTTGAAAATATAACTTTTTATTTAATAATTATCCGCCATTTTGAATTCTTGAAAATGAATACATAGTCATAATTACCCTACCTCAATAATCCCAACAGAATTTGATATTGAATTTGTTATTTATTTCTAAATCAAGTTCTGATAATAAGTTTGGTACTCATAGTTTTGGTCCGAAAAGTATCAAGATTTTTCAACCACAGTATACAGCACGGCACTCACTTTATTATTATTTTGATCGTATTTATTTTGTACAAAAAAGTGATACGCCCGTGCTTCCTAGGGCGCGTCTGAGCGCGGAATGAGAAGCCGCGAGCTTAAAATGTATGAAGAAAGTTGAGAACGTTCTTTATTTTTCTCATAAATAAAAAAGTTATGTATTTAATTACAAAATATTTAGGCAAAACGTAGGAGATTATACTAGCCACAATTTGTTGTCATTTTGAAGTTAAAATATGCAGTTGATCTCACTATACAGGTACCTTTCCAGACCCTATTATTTTTCATTTTCTTCGATTATTGCGGTGGGGAAAACGTATTTTTGTGAAAATATTGTATGGGACTATATAATTTTTATGGTACCATAATGGAGATGAATAAATTATCTTTAATTAAAGACCATAATTGACTTCGCAGTTGTGATTCCTCTTGATGTAATTGGTACTGGAAAACCACCGATATTTGTAGAAAAATGTTATAGCGTCCTTAATGCGGTTCACAGAATACATCTACTTACCAAGTTTCAATAGCATAGCTCTTATAGTTTCGGAAAAAAGTGGCTGTGACATACTCGGACAGACATACAGACAGACATGACGAATCTATAAGGGTTCCGTTTTTTGCCATTTGGCAACGGAACCCTAAAAAGACCCTCCGTGCCTCGGAAAGCATGTTAAGCCATTGGTCCCGGCTGTCATTTGTAGATTGACAGTCTTCTTTGACAGTCGTTACGGGTCGCTAGAAATCCGAAAGTCTGATAACTAGTGTAACCAAGGGGTATCTTATGACCAACCCCAACATATATGGGAAAAGATTAGGCAGATGATGATGGTAATATGTAGGTCAGTAGAAAGACGTTTACTGCTGGACAAAGATCTCCTCCTAGCTCCACCAACACGCGTAGCATGACCATCGTCGAAATGGGTTGTCGACGGAAGAATAGACAAAATTACAGATTGTAGAAAGATTAAAGACAGAATTAAAGATTGTAGAAAGATATGTACCGTTTTATGCGGGCGTAGCATGACAATTCTATCTCTATTCTACCAAGAATAGACGAAACCCATTTCTACGGTGGTCATGCTACGCGTGCAGGTCATCGGTTCTGTACCTCAGTGGACGTCGGTAGGCTGAAATGATGTTGTTTATTATTATGTAGGTCGTTAAATAGTTTATGTTTAAGTCCCATGTAATAGTGGGAGAGCATAACATAACTAGGGAAATGTGGGTGTACCTACTATAGGTATTTACCTTTCGGCTGCGCTACGGAAAAACAAAGTAATTGCAGTCAAGCAAAATTATCAGGAGGAGCAAAAAACCGAAAATCACAAATTTAAAACGTACTGGCGACAACTTCAGTACTTTTGTTATTTCATAATTTGTAAAATAATTAGCTCTATCTGTTTCAATGCAATTTTTTGAGTAATTTTTGGTAACTTTCCTTTAAATTGAAAAAAATATTTTTCTATAGACATAAAATTAATATTAAATAAAAAGAACAATTCAGTAAGAAAGCAACTATAGTCACTTTGTTTTTTAAATAATTTAATAAGAGATGGACGTTGAGTTTTAGTTTTAATAACAAAGCAAATGCATTTAATTGTTTTTTAACAAAGACAATGAAGACATTTAATACATTTGTCATTTTACTTGCTTTATTTTTACGTTAACAAATTTGCCATTTTGGCCATTTTTAACAATTCAAAAACAAAGTAAAGTTGTTTGATTTTCTTATAGCTAGATAAAGGGGCTTAAAAAGAAATTTATATCAAATGAAAAGCCAATTAAATCATTTCACAACGTAAAAACAATGTAATCGACGTGCAATTACTTTGTTTTTGCTTAGAAATTGTGGTTTACTTTGTTTTACCGTAGATATGTTAGACAAGTACCTGCAGTTACTTTATTTTACAAACTTTTATCTCGAATAATAAAGCCTTTTCGATGATTCTGTGAATGTAGAAGTGTCCGTTATAGGCAAAATGTTCCAAATATGTAAAAAAACTGATTTTGAAAAATACGTTAGTTGCTTTGTTTTTCTGTAGCACAGCCGCTTTGCCTAACTCTTTGGGGAATAGCGGCGTGACATTCAATCGTTTTGTCACGTTTATTTTTGCAGTTTAACTGTCGTCAAACAATGTTATCTGCAAATAAATACCTCATCATTTTAGGGGAGCCTCGTCCATCGCTGGATATAGGCTTTCCCCGATTTGGTTTGCCATAATCGCCACGCTTTGCAGGCGAGTTGGTGATCGCAGTATGGTGGTAAAATGCATAGAAAACGTTGCCCATTCCCTTAGTCGCATTTTACGACACTCACGGGTAGAAATGGGAAGGTACTATTCTTTATTTATTTTGCTAAGAATTTGCACAAATATGAAACTGATGACCAACGGCAAGTTAGAGTAAATACACGCAGGAAACACTTACCTAACACAATACAACCGAAAATAAACGTGGCTCATCACAGTCCTAGGTACCAATCAGTATTTCTATACAACAAGCTTCCCTTAGAATTTAAAAGCATAAATAGCGCTAACTTATTTAAAAACAAATTGAAGACATATTTATTGAGGAAGGGCTATTACAGCGTCGATGAGTACCTAGATGATAAACGACAACCATAATATTATTATTTAGAATGGAATTAAATTTTGATGATTATGAAAACTTTGACATCATTTAAAATCTGAAATTTCTTGACATCATATTTAAAACTGTTTGACATTATATTTAAAGCTTTTTAGAAATCGTATTTTTAAAGCTGTTTGGAATTTAATTAATAGGTTGGGGAAAAAGTTTCTTCGCATTTTTTAAGAAAATTCAAAACATTTTTTAATAAAGTTTATTTACATTTAACTAAAGTATGTAGGTACCATTTTGTTCGATAACTTTTTGCCATCTTGTAGGTAGGGACATGATTCCATTGCTATAGAAATTTTGGGACTTCTAGTCAAAATACCGCGACAAGTGGTTTTGGCAGTCCTCTCGTGATGTTAACCTGACACTGCCTAAAGAATTCTGAAGAGACCGAAACAGGTGGAAATCTGAAGGTGCAAGGTCAGGACTATACGGCGGATGCATTAACACCTCCCAGCCAAACTCTCTTAATTTTTGTTGGGTGGCTAAAGATGTGTGAGGTCTAGCGTTATCATGATGAAAAACCACACCCCTTCTGTTGATTAATTCCGGCCGCTTTCTCTCAACTTCATGCTTTAATCTCATCAGTTGTTCGCAGTAGAGTTCAGAATCGATGGTCCTGCCTGGTGGTAACAGCTCATAATGAATAATGCCCTTCCAATCCCACCACACACACGGCATCACCTTGTTGCGAGTTAACCCGGGTTTCGCCACAGGCTGTGAAGCCTGACCGGCCTTTGACCACGACTTTTTTCACACGTTCTTGTCATACGTGATCCACTTTTCATCACCAGTTATCAGCTTCTTCAAAAATGGTTCGGTTTCATTACGTCGTAATAAAGAATCACAAATGAGTACACGGTTCATTAGGTTTCTTTCAATGAGCTCGTGAGGTACCCAAATGTCGAGCTTTGTTGTGCACCCAGTTTTTTTCAAATGCGCCAAAACTGTTTTGTGGTCAATTTCCAGTTCTTCAGCTACGTCGTAACTACTGGTATGCCGATCTTGCTCCACTTTTTCAAAAATGGCATCCATTTTATCCGTAATAGGGCGACCAGAGCGACATGCATCTTTGACATCAAAATTTCCGGATTGAAAACGCTTAAACCAAATTTGTGCTACTCTCACAGACACTACACTAGGTCCATAAACATCGCAAATTTTTTTCGCGGCTTGCGTTGCGTTTTTACCTTTTTTGTAGTAAAATTTTAAAATGTATCGAATTTCTTCATTAGATTCACTCATCTTGACGGTACGAAAAACAAATGAAAATCACACATTTTCCTAATTTGAATTTGGAATTATGTTCTTTAAAATTTAAACTTTCAATGATACCAAAACCAGCCAGATACAAATAGTATAGCCAAAGAGATTTTATTACAAGTTCATACATACTATAATGCGAAAAGACTTTTTCCCCAACCTAATATATTGTTTATTTTTTTATTTTTTTTGACATTGCACTAGACGTTATAATTATATTATTTTCGAACTTTATTCTTGAAACTGTTAGTATTATATGTTTTTTTTTTTTTTGGCATGTTAGTGAATAATTCTTAGTTCTTATAATTTTATGTAAATTGCATGTACATTCAACACAATGTAAATTGTTCAAGAATAAATGAAATGAAAATGAAAATGAAATTTACGTTCGGCACCACGGGGAACTACGAAATATCTATTGCATGTTATTTAGTTATTTATCACAAATCATGTTGAGTAAATTTTGGTCCTACAAATCTAGTTCTTGATGGGATTTTCCATCGTCAAAAATTAATAAAATCCATCCAAATTTTCAACCCCTAAGTTACTATTAATTTAGCCGACACCGGAGAGGACGTGGTCGCTCACAATGGGCCTTATTAGAAGGCTGAAAGTCACCCAAAAAGCGATGGAGACGGCTATGCTTGGAGCTTCCCTACACGATCGAATCAGCAATGAAGAAATCCGTAGGAGAACCAAGGTAACCGACATACCCCGAAGAATTGCTAAAATGAAGTGGCAGTAGGCAGGGCACATTGCTCGCAGAACAGATGGCCGATGGGTTCTGAAGTGGCGGCCGCGTACAAGAAAACGTAGAGTTGGAAGGCCTCTCAAAAGGTGGACCGATGACCTTATGAAGGCCGCGGGAATCCGCTGGATGCGGAAAGCACAAAACCGGTCGAAGTGGCGGAGCTTGGGGGAGGCCTATGTCCAGCAGTGGACGTCTGTCGGCTGAAATGATGATGACGGTGGTGATGACACTGGAGCACTGCTAAGCAAAGGTCTCCCCCACGTATTTCCAAGCATCCTTTTCTAGAGCCACCTCTCTTCAACCCTTGCGGTTTGTGACTAGGTCTTCACGCCATCTCTTTCTCTGCTGGCCTCGGCGTGCTGACCGCACTGAAATGTATAAAACCCTTTTGACTCACCTTAGTTATAAGGAGTTCTTGTGCAAAATGTCAAAGTCCAGGGATGCCGAACCTTCATAAATATTAAATGTCCCATGACATAACAAATAATTTTGACTAAGTGACTACTCTGTCCCGTCCGGTGTGGTGCCAGACGTAAAGAATAGCATCACGCCATTTCTTCCCGTGGGTGTCGTAAAAGGCGACTAAGGGATTTACTAGAGAATGGGCAGCAGCGTTCTCTATGCATTTTACCATCATACTGCGATCGCCAACCCGCCTGCCAAGCGTGGCGATTATGGCAAAGCCCCCAAATAGGGGGAGGACCATGTCCAGCAGTGGACGTCTTGCGGCTGAGAGGATGAAGTGACTATTAGAGAAAAACTATATACTTTCACAATAATTTCTTTACATAGTGCTGTTAACATAAACAGTTTTATTTATATTCAAATAAAATAACAAATTCGCCGACGTTTAGATTCGTCTTCTTTTTTAATGGGCACAGGCACAAAAGATGAATAATGTTAAATAGGTCCTTCATACTACAAATACTATAAATGACAAAAAAATAAAACTGAAGTGTCACTTTGTAATATCAAAATAACAGATATTTACTATGAATATGATGATGAGGTTGATACGGCAAATAAAAATTTTTTTTTTCTTTGTCTGTTTGTTTCGGCTTATCTATGAATCGTCTGGACCGATTTTGACAGAACTTTCACTGGCAGATAGCTGATGGCATAAGTGCATGCCGACCTCCACGCGGGCTCAGCCGCGGGCAAAAGCTTGATAAATCTACACTATATCTATACTTATATTATAAAGCTGAAGAGTTTGTTTGATTAAACGCGCTAATCTCAGGAACTACCGGTCCGAATTCAAAAAATATTTTTGTGTAGGGTAGTCCATTTATCGAGGAAGGCTATAGGTTTATAACATCACGTTACAACTAAGAGGAGCGGAGCAGTAATGAAAAATGTTGCAAAAACGGGAAAAATCGCACGGGTAGGCTATTCGACGCGACGGGAAGGGTCGGCGGAACAAGAAATTTAACGGGGATGAAGTCGCGGGCAGAAGCTAGTATACTATGTATTTCAACTTAGTCTCTCAGACACGCAAGCCTATTTGTTGACATTGTAGACCCGTTATCACCGGAATACAGGTTAAAGGATTAGGCAGAGGCGTACTCACATGGCTACATTTCCCCCTTTTTAGGGTTCCGTTGCAAAATGGCAAAAAACGGAACCCTTATAGATTCGTCATGTCTGTCTGTTTCTCTGTCTGTCTGTCCGAGTATGTCACAGTCACTTTTTTTCGAAACTATAAGAGCTATGCTGTTGAAACTTGGTAAGTAGATGTATTCTGTGAACCGCATTAAGATTTTCACACAAAAATAGAAAAAAAAAACAACAATATTTGGGGTTCCCCATACATAGAACTGAAACTCAAAAAAAATTTTTTCATCAAACCCATACGTGTGGGGTATCTATGGACAGGTCTTCAAAAATGATATTGAAGTTTCTAATATCATTTTTTTCTAAACTGAATAGTTTGCGCGAGAGACACCTCCAAAGTGGTAAAATGTGTGTGTCCCCCCCCCCTGTAACTTCTAAAATAAGGGAATGACAAAACTAAAAAATCATAAACCGTGAATACCTGCAGGTTTGTACGGAACCTTCGGTGCGCGAGTCCGACTCGCACTTGGCCGGTTTTATACCAGTTATGTTTAAGCACAATACAGCACGGGAGGCAAATACCTAAAATAAATTTTAAGTTAATTTTTAAATCTAACGTTGTTTTTAAGTAGCACTACTTACAATATTATGGGCCTAACGTCTGAAATAATTAGTTTATTTTTATTTTTTTATTCCAGATTCCGGGCTGCTATTGGAGAAATCTTTTAAGTTTCTATGTAAACATGTGCAATATTGCATGTTATTTAGGCTAACAGATATAGGTAAAATAATATTAATAATATGCATGTATATAAAAACAGAAATAATAGAATTACAGGGCATCCAAAAAATCGTCCTCACCGTTGTCAATGGAAAAATTGTACAAAAGGCTGGCAGCATTGCCACGTTGTATGGCGATGCTGATTCTTTGGCCAAAAAGGCTAGCCCTCTGTGTTCACGTGAAGAGTTGACCAACCGCTTGGCTATGTCTCGAAAAACCAATTTGACACTCGGAACCCCAAATGGCTCAAATGTATAATTCCCAATGAGATTGAAATGTGGGCTGCTATTGAGTTTTTTTTTTCTTATAACATTTTTCCTGACCCAGTACTCGAACACAGACCAACCCAGGGCTTAATGCTCACCAGTAGACTACCGAGCTAGTGTGTTGATAAAATGTATTTTTATATAAATAAACAAAAAGTACATGCCGTACCTTTACAGGCAAAAAATCCTTTGTTAGGTAAATTCCCACAGACAAAACCACCAAGTTATTTATCTTCTGACTTCCTCAAACTTATTTTTGATAACAATCTCAAAACTTAAAACAAAGTGATGTCGTTTACCAAAGCGTTTCATCTCTAATTGGTCTTCAAAGCTCCGTTTCCGTATTGACTAAGAAAAACAAAAACCGGCCAAGTGCGAGTCGGACTCGCGCACCGAGGGTTCCGTACAAACCTGTAGGTATAAAGTTTAAAATTTAATTTAATTTTTTATTATATGATAAAACTAAAAATTTACGGTTTTCGCAATTTTTCCTTTATCTGTGCTATAAGACGTTGCTTCGTACCAAATTTCAAAATTCTAGATCGACTGGAAGTACCCTTTAGGTTTTGATTCCCTTGCGAGTTTCGAAAATTTGCGGAAATTTGCGACATAAACGGCTATATCTTTTGATTGCGTTAGCTTAGAAGTTTGATTTTTTCACTGCTCCAAGAGACAGTAGACCTGAGTATTTGATATGAATTTCAGCTTGATACCTCCATGCGTTCCTGAGAAAAAGGGTCTTGACAGACGGACGGACGGACGGACAACAAAGTGATCCTATAAGGGTTCCGCTTTTTCCTTTTGAGGTGCGGAACCCTAAAAACGAGACTTTAATGACCTAAACCTAAATAAAATCACGCTGTCAAGATTGTCAACATTCAGGGGATAATTCATGTCAAGATAAGTGTAGAAAATCCAACAGCGCCATCCAGCTGCCTAGTGTTGATGAAAACTGGCATAAGCATATTTTTTGTCACTGTGTGTGAGCCCAAGTATTTATCAATTCGTTTGGTCAAGGCAAGTTGACCATAACAAACCTTTTGACTTCCAACCTATAGCTGCATTTTCAAAGGACTGCTGTGATGAGCTGAGATGTGTGAAGTAACAACAGAAGTTGTTATGAATCTGTTGAGTATTATTTTAGTGCTAACGTACTCACTGGACGCCTGAGGAAGAACATCGCCGTTGAGTTTGACCACGGCGAAGGTTTGACGATCTGATAAGATTGGCAAGTCCAACATGGCTAGCGATCGCACAAGACAGGGAGATTTGGAAAGAAAATGCGGATGTTTTTGCCCAGCTGTCGGACATAAAATAGGCTAATATTTTTATGAGTGTTTTGTATAATATGGCCCACGCAAATGTACATCAGTCTGGTGGAGTCTTGTGACGGGTCGTTAATCATCCTAAAATAGCGTTGAGCTACACGATGACTGATACATAGACGACGTCTGTTGAGACAAGTCATCTCAAAGTTGCAATGGCTCTGGGCATTTCTTCTCCGGGAACAGTTAGTTAGCAAATACCGGCGCCATATAGTTTTATAAATATTGACATGTAAAGTTCTACTTACATAAATAATATTTCATTTCCATAAAAAAAGTTGCTTATTGTTGCTTATGTTTTCAATGCTCAGTGACTTAAAAATGCGGTTTTGTTTTTTGGTAGATAGATATGTGTAATTTTTCAGCTCATAACAAAACCAAGTTATCCAAAATTAAATAAGTTAATAATAATTTTTAAATGCAGCATTACAGTCCTACTTTACGCAATGTATCCCAAACAATACTTAAAACACAGTACCTACTCATCATGTATTTGTTCTATGCTATGTGTTGCGACTTAAGAAGATCTTGGACTGATAAACTGTCCAACAACAAGTCTCACAGATTTCGTGACGTCTTATGCAAACTACGCATCCATCTGACTTTTGACTGGCTAGTGACCCAGACTGCTAAGACTGAGGTCGTGGGTTCGATTCCCACCCAGGACAAATCTTTGTGTGATGAGCACAATCATTTGTTCTGTGTCTGGGTGTAATTTATCTATAATATGTATGTATTTAGAACTATATAAATATCAGTTGTCTGATTGCCATAGTACAGGCTCTGCCTAGTTTGGGATCAGATAACGTTGTGTTGGTTGTCCTAAGATATAATTATTATATCTACTTGCCAAATTCTGCATCGCACGAGCAGAGTCTACCGTATATCATCAATTGTTGGGCAGTTGCTGTCCAGACCTAGGTTGGAGGATCCTTCTTTTTCTAAGGAGTTTGAATGAACTTTATACCCTGTTCCTCATCCTTTATACATGGAATGGAAGGTATATGGATTGGCGAATAGGGTATTTACTCGTATAGGTTAGTACCTTTTTTTGATCTCGAGATGGAAATCCTCAGTGATATCATCCGCCCTGGAGTGGGTGGAGGGATCTGTCAGACTCTCACTGACTAAAACCACTCCGGTGATCCATCCCACATCGACGTCGGGGACCACGAGAACCAATGCGTCTTCTGCGATCCCCGACTGATGCCGTCTTTGTGGGCCACCTCAAGTTAGGGGGGGAGTGAGGTAATAAACTCCCCCCCGTACATCACAGAGAGGCGCGCGTGAAACACTACGCACCACCATCTCGGGTCCGTAGCAATAGGGGGCGACGGATGTCCCCAGATCCGTCGCCCCTGGACCCATTTAGGGAGGCTGGAAGAGGGCGTTGTCCGCCCTCCGCCGACGCCCGGTGCGTCTGCTGCGGGCTGGGTGGAGCGGAAAATATCTCCCGCTCCCTTTCCGCAGCCTCCTTCTGCGACATGACTGATTCGCAGAAGGATACCACCGCGTCCTAGGACTCCTCACTGCCAACCATGAATTCGACCACGGCCGGCAGCGATAGGTCACTGCCTACTTCTGAGACCAGGACACGACGCGGCTCCTCCCAAGCGGCACATTCTGCCAGCGTATGCCGCGCCGTGACCTCCCGGCAGTCGACGCAGTGGTGACACTGTGTCGACTGTACTTCTATATCTCCTCCATCTATCTATATATCTTCTATCGTCATCATGTTTTTTAGCACATTACCGCTCTCCGTTTCGTTCATCTTGACTGTTGTAATATTACTAACTAATACTTGATGATTGTGTTTCGATCAATAGTTAGGAAGCATTGTTTTGTGACTTAGTTACCAGTATCGAATGTAAAGTTTCGTAATAGTTTACTGATTTCATTGGCTGTTTCATCATAAAAATTTTACATAGTACCCGAACGTTTTACGTTGTTTTAAAATATTGATTTCATTGTATACTTTATTTTGTTGTGTGTGTTAGTCGTTTAAGATTTTTTTATTTGTAAACAGTGGTCCTGTTTTCTAGTAGGTACGTCAAATCAAGAAACGTAGAGAATTATCTACCTACTTAAAAGCACCAAATAACCGAGTATGAAATATGAGGGAATATTTATTAAAAGTCAGTAAGTATACAATTTTAGAATCACCACACACACACGTCACATCATGCACCTAAACTCCGTACGCCTGCCAGGATTCTTATAGCAAGCCACAAGAACGCAGAAACGCTTAGTTACGACTACAAAAGAAAAGCCAAA
This sequence comes from Aporophyla nigra, assembly GCA_947507805.1. NCBI lineage: Eukaryota > Metazoa > Arthropoda > Insecta > Lepidoptera > Noctuidae > Aporophyla > Aporophyla nigra. Next base: position 24,697,704 of record OX382295.1, read on the forward strand.
TGTTGAGTCTGTTTATCAAATATTGCCTAGAAACTTTGTTTTTATATAAATGTGTTATGCGAAGTTACCTTATTTACTTAAAAACAAAACCATCTTCTCCGAAGCTGTTTACAAAGAAAACTAACAAAGAATAATAGCAACAAGTTGTATAATTGCCAAAATCTCGGAGCTTAAAGTCAGGCTTTATTTCCTAGTTGTAGTAGGTAATCATAAAAAAACAGTACTTGCGTAAAGTGTGCACCTGGAACATGCCAGTCTGGCTGAAGAAGATACCTCTATTCACTTTATTTCTCAAGTTTTTGTTAAGCTGGTAGAGATTTTAACCCTACTTGATCAATTAGGACCAGCCGCTTGCGTCTCCAGCAGAGCAGTCTTCAAACATACCTTTCTACGCTTAATTCGCACCCTTCATAATGGTGATGCTGTGACGATGCAGCATGTTGACTCATATCTATACTAATATTATAAAGCTGAAAAGTTTGTTTGTTTATATTATGTTTGTTTGTTTGGTTGAACGCGCTAATCTGACGAACGACTGGTCTGAATTGAAAAATTATTTTTGTGTTGGGTAGCCCATTTATTGAGAAAGGTTATAGGCTATATAACATCACGCTACAATTAAAAGGAGCGGAACAGCGATGATAAATGTTCGAAAACTGGCAGGCAATTTGATGCGACGGGAAGGGTCAGAGGAGTAAAAATTTGACGCGAACGATGTCGCGGGCAGAAGCTAGTCGTATCATAAACAGCATATACTGTCCCCACTGCTGGGGCATGGGTCCTGTGTGCCTAGTCCCAGTGAGAAGGAGTGGGCTAAGTGCGAGTTGGTAGATTTCACATGGTTATGTGTATGTATGTTGACTCGAAGTTGACCAATCCAATTCAGGTACACTGGTACACCAACGTAAGCGATGAATTTTCAGGTAAACGACATTCTACCACGTGTTTGTGTTACATGGAATTGCTGGTCTTTCGACTCAAATTACTCTTATACCCAAGGCTAAAATTGTCATATTTTTATTCTATACATTTATCCTTGCAACGCATTCAAATATAGTGATCGAAGTCAAGTAAACGATAAGAATAGTTGGTCGCTGTAATTAACTCAATGTTTATGTTCTTTCAACCGAAATCAGAATTAGCTTTCCTCATCGTTGTGTATGTAAGCGGGCACGCCCTTTATACCCGGAGGCTCTTATTTAGGTTTTAAGTTCTATTTACGATTTTATTATTTCAGCTTGAGTTTAGTTTTTAAATGTTTTGTTCGTATATTGGCGTGTGCTAGCTGACATATGACGCATAATTTGATGTATGTTTTGTTTTGTTTTATAATATTAATTACTTACATAATACTGTATAGAATCAAGTTCTTCTAACTTAACAGACAGCTGTGCTGCTGGGGAGTTTGTTCCGCCACTTCTTCTTCCCAGCTAAAGCACGAGGAAGTGTCGAAGGGCGGGCGTTTTGGGGGGACCGTCTCATGTAACTTTGACGTTCAAAAAGTGCTGACTCTCAGCCTAGTTTGAATAAATGACTTTTGATTTTGATTTTGAAACTGATTAATTAATTTATCGTAATACATCGGAACAGACCCGGAAATAAATTCTGCATTACCATATAGGAACAGTGACTTCATGCATGTATAACAACCTATTATTGCGTTCTTTATACTGTTGTGTCATTTCATTTAAACATGAACTGATTTACTTGTACTTGATACATACTTTCTTTGGAATTACTATTGTGTTTGTTACTTACGTTTTCCTCTGGATGTTCTCTTCAATTATCACTTGCGTACGTATTTTTCTGTTAGGGGTCTCGTATGTTTATATTTGTGTGCATACATGGAGTAAATAAAAAATGATAAACTTCGATTGTTTTACTTCAAGTCTAGTTTCTTTCTGGAATTCGTCACAAAGGACCAGTTCAGCAGAATATTAGTATTTCTTACAATAAAAATACTGCGCAATGGACTGCTTGCAGATTGCAAGGATTAAAAAAGTTGAGGGAAAGTACACACGGCTACATATCAAGCTATGCATTTCCAGTTTAAACTGATGTTAGCTATACAGCTGAAATCAGTATCAAGTATCAAAGTGCATCCCATCCACCCCGGTCGTCCCGCCCCGTTAACGGGGCAGTTGGGAAAACTTGTGCCATCGACCCCGGTTGAGCCGACCCTGTCGTTTACCGGGGTGGATGGCACAGATCTAGTCGCAACTACCCCGGTGTATTTCTAACGAAGCGGACAGCACAGATTGAGTAGCATACGCGCCGCATAGTAGACAGTACTTATGTTCCAGTATTTGTTTCTTGGTGCTTACTAGTAATGAACATGTTGGTCTTTAATTTTAGATGGTATAATCCATTATTAATAAAAAAAGTAATAAAAATTCAATTAAAAATAGTAACATAACATTTTCGAGAATATTAAATATTATAATTACACTTCATATTTATTTTTATACCAATAACTAGCTGACCCAGCGAACTTCGTACCGCCTCAGAATCAATTAATTGTACGTCGAAGGCATAAAGCGTTTTCTAGCTGACACTACTTTGTCTGATAAGCTCCAGCCAAGTTATGACTACCTGGTACTTTGAAGGCATACAGCGTTTTCTAGCTGACACTCCTATGTTTAGCAAGCTCCTACCCAGTTATGACAACCTGGTACTTCGAAGGCATAAGGCGTGTTCTAGCTGACACAACGGGTTAGGTGAGCTCCTATAGAGTTATGACCACCTGGTACTTCAAAGACATAAAGTGTTTTCTAGCTGACATACAAAATGTGTAAAAGAAAATGAAAAATCTCTTTATACACTACCGGGGCGTATGCTACTCAATCTGTGCTGTCCGCTTCATTAAAAACACACCGGGGTAGATGAGAATAAATCTGTGCCATCCACCCCGTTAAACGACCGAGTCGACACTACCGGGGTCGATGCAACAATTTTTCCCAACCACCCCGTTAACGGGACGGGACGACCGGGGTGGATGGGATACACTCTTTATATCACACGCGATTTCCGTATAATGAGAGGTCACGTTAAACTGGAAATGTATAGCTTGATGGACAGCCGTGTGTATCTTCATCAATTTTGAAGATCAAATAGAGAATGCAGCCGATCATGTCTATTATCGTTACAAACTGTTTGTGTTAACCTCGTGTATAGAGAAATATTTCCACTACATTAATGTTACATAAAAATGTGTATTCTCTACCTGCGATATGTAAAGAAGTCATCATGAGACCACTTTGGTATTTGTACATTTACACAACATGCAGTACCTTGAAATCGGTTTTATGGTTTCGCACCAGTAGTAAATTGTTTGTTTATAGAAATAAATGGAATGAAACACTACAAATAGAAGGAAAAAGAGAGTAGGTTTAGTAAATATATCGACGAGAAATCATAAGAAATGCACTAGTCCTTGAAAACAATAGGTCTTTTCTTAAGTATTATATTATGAGTTATCAAAATATTTTGATTGTGTTTAACAAGGACTGTTTGGGAGGTAAAGAAAATCAAACAAATAGCATAGCTACCGCTGTGGTGGCCATTGCTATCTACGTGTCGTACTCATAAGAGCAAAGCAAGTAAAATTGTTCTGAAATATTTTTCTGCATCCAACAACGATATTATGCGACCAAGAACTATAAAGGTAAGATTTATGATTAAATATTCTCCGACAGTAATTTTTGACTTTTCATTGAATGATCTCGTGTTTCATCTATTGCAGTGATGGAATAAAAAACAGCCCAATTAATTGTTTATACTGAACGGAAACTAGAACTCACTCTATTAGAATACAATAGATAATGTATGTTGCACCTGTTAACAGCTGAATACATCTAATTGTCATAGATTTCTTTATTTCTACGTCCTTTGATATCTTCACTTGCAGTGTTAATCGTGATAAAGCAAAACGTGGTATGGAGTAAGCTGTAGTTGCAAATAAAACAAGTGAAGATCGTAAAATGGATGCAGGATTGGAATATATTGTGGAGGATCTTGGCACAAACAAAGCAAATCGTAAGGAATTTAAAATAATAATTTAAATTATATTGCTATAAAGGAACCTAAATTTATTTATTGTTTGTTTGTGCACAATTTATTACCTGAAGATACTGTTGATATTACAATATATAAATAATAATATAAAGCTGGAAATAGTGAATCGATAAAGAAAATCCAGTAAATTTCATTCAATGCATAAAAATAAATAATTGTCCTTTTTTTAAATCACTTCAAACCCCAATATTTTGAACAAAAGTTAACTCACGCAAAAGAAAATTACTTTCTTAATCTAGTAGCCAACATACGTTGATCGTTAATTCAATTTTTATTCATTAATTTATCATTGTTACTATTGCTTCTAATTATGTTATTCAAATAGATTTTTTGGAATAACTTTGAGTTGAAACTAAATTCTAATACAGAATTCATTTTAGTTACAGGCAAATAGGTACTAGTGAAATGTTTAGTTGTCTGTTTTTCATTATAAGATTATCGCAGACTATAGGAAATTGTGACATTTGGCACCGTACTCTTTGCTGCAGAAAGACTTCAGTTATCATTTTTGAATTTCAATATTATTTGATCTTTCCCAATATCTGGTCACGGGTGTACCGCAAGGTCGTCTTATGAGTCCAAGTCGTTTATATCAATTATTGCTATATCATATCTAGAATCATTATCATTTCAGCCATAAGACGTCCACTGCTGGACTTAGGCCTCCCCCAATTTGGGGGGCTTTGCCATAATCGCCACGCTTGGCAGGCGGGTTGGCGATCGCAGTATGGTGGTAAAATGCATAGAGAACGCTGCTGCCCCTTCTCTAGTAAGTCCCTTAGTCGCCTTTTACGACACCCACGGGAAGAAATGGGGTGGTGTTATTCTTTACATCCGGCACCACACGGTACAATCACTAGAATCATTATATAACTAAAATACCTGTGATGCTACTAATAATGTTACTGCAATGAGTATCAAAACATATTGTTAACAAAACGTAAACATTTTTAAATTCCAGTGTCAATACCAACATGGACTTTACAAGAGACTTTGACATGGTTAGTCATAGTTCTTGGTCTATACCTGACGCTGGTGGTGAAGATATTACCAACATTCATGAAGAACAGACAGCCATATCAACTGAAGAATATAATGTTAGCTTACAACGCGTTTCAAGTCGCCTTCTCTGTATACGTAGTGTTCATTGTAAGTGGTTTTAGTTGCTATTATATTTTTTGTCGTCTGTGTCAATTGCGTTACTATTTATTTATTGTTGATAATGACCGTGGTCCAGTTTTGTATTATATTCCATTTTTCAATCATACTCAAGTCAACCTTTTTTTTATCTCGACGTGGAAATCCTCATGGATGTCCTCCGCACTGGAGTGGACTGTCAGACTCTTACTGACTAAAACCACCCCGGTGTTCCGTCCCATGCCTACGTCGGGGACCACGGGGACCAATGTGTCTTCCGCAATCCCCGACTGGTGCCGGCCGGCCCCTGCGGACCTCCTCGCGTTAGGGGGGAAGTGAGGTGTTTAACTCCCCCCCTCCCCCGTACATCACATATATTCTAGTTACCCTAACACAAGCGTTTTAAAATTCATGGACTATATACCTATCATTGATACCTTTCTGTAAAATGTTAGAGAGCTGCACCTAGCTTCTGACGTTTCATAAGTGCACTTGTAGGTTTATGTGAAATAAAATATTTTGATTTGATTTGATTAGAGCTTGAGTAGGGCGGTTAAGCTCTGGAGGTGGCCCTCAAAAAGTTGGAGGCCATGGTTTTTCATGGCCCTCGGCTGGTGCCGCCGGCCGAATCACACATCGTGGTCAGGGGTCGGATTGCTGTAGAGTCTACCATGAAATATTTAAGATTGGTGCACGGCTGGAGCGTTGTCAACGCTGCTTCCCAATCTGGCAGGCCCGAGCGCTGCCTGTAGGTGGCTCAACGTGGGAATCGTGAGATCCAGGGCCCCGATCTGAGCGGTTGACCTGACAGCCGGCAACATCGCTGTTCTGCGAAGACCGCAGAGAGAGTCATCAGGAGATATTGCAAGATCTCCTACGAGGCGGCCTGTGTAAAGGCTGGATCCCCACCGTGGGACCTCAAGGCGAATGTACTCGCGTCACTGTATCGGTGGCGTGAGGAAGCGCGGGAGCGATCGCGGGGGCGAGTGACTGACGGAGCGACACATGGAGCTCCGTCGGTCGCAGCTTCGCGCAGCCCTGGTGGCAAGCTGGCGGGACAGGCTATCATGCTCTACCGATGGCCTTGCCACTGTCGAGGCGGTCCAGCCAGTTCTTGGGCGCTGGCTCGAGAGGAGGCACGGCTCCCTGTCGTTTCGGGCGACGCAGGTGCTCTTGGGGCATGATTTCTTTGGGAAGTACCTGTGTTAAACAGGGAGCCGGACGCCCGGTGTCACCACTGCGGCGACTGCCGAGTGGACACGGCGTGGCATACGTTGGCAGAGTGTGCTTCTTGGGAGGAGCCGCGCCGTGCCCTCATCTCAGGAGTAGGCAGTGACTTGTCGCTGCCGGCCGTGATCGATGCGATGGTCGGCAGAGCATCAGTCTTGGGACGCGGTGGTATCCTTCTGCGAAACAGTCATGTTGCAGAAGGAGGCTGCGGAAAGGGAGCGGGAGATACCTTTCGCTCACCCGGCCCGAAGCAGGCGCACGGGGCGTCAGCGGAGGGTGGACAACCCCCTCTTCCCTAGCCTATTCCCGAGCCCTATTCCTTAGAACCCAAGATGGCGGCGCGTAGTGTTCCACGCGTGTCTCTCTGTGATGTACGGGGGGGGGGGGGGAAGTTTAACTCTTCCCTTCCCCCTTAACGTGAGGAGGCCCGCAGAGGCGGGCCGGCACCAGTCGGGGATTGCGGAAGACACATTGGTCCCCGTGGTCCCCGAAGTAAGCATGGGATGGAACACCGGAGTGGTTTTATTCAGTAAGAGTCTGACAGACCCCTCCGCCCACTCACTTTAGAGTGGAGGACATCCATGATGATTTCCACCTCGATATAAAAAAGGGTGGTTGTTAATTTTAAAATAGTGTTTTCATCATCTCACATTAATTATAAATTCAAAATTAATGATGTAACAAATATATTCGTAAAAATATAATTTTAAAGAGTGCTCTTAGAATTTCTTGCCATTCTTCTTCATAAGTTGGTATGTATCTACCACGCTTTGGGATGGGCAACTTGTTTCATATTTCTAGCATATCAACTACTTGATCATTTAAAATAGTTTGACTGAATTTAAACATCGCTTTACGTATTATCCATTATATAATATTATAGACCATAGAATTGAGCCAATTGCATTTGTGATGTGACTTTACACTTGACAAAGGTGGAATAATGAACTAATTAACTATATTCTAATCAGGCGATTTGTAAACAATAGCCATGTCACTAAGGAAGTTATAAGTAATTTGAAATATAAATACATCTCTCAGTGCAATGGATCGTAAATCGTAATTGCTAAACCAATCGATGACCCATCAGTATAATCTACCTCTACCGAACCAGGTCATTTGCACTATTGATTTATAACCAAGTTGGATTCTAAATATTTTAGTTTTGTTGAAAACGGTTCAGTTGTGAATTCAAGGACGCTCATTCGCAGTGGACGTTTTCAGGGAGCGATAAAGATTTAAGTGCTTCTATGCAATGTTTTATATTATCGTTAATACTTGTTATTTTTCTGTTTCAGTACATGAGATACATCTATAGATTTAACATAATAACAACTAGATGTCCTCAAGGCGACGATTTACAAGGGGTAATTATTAATACATTATTATTGTCTGATAAACCAAACCGTGTGATACAAGGCATAAAGAATAACATCATCCCAATTTTTCGCCGGGGTGTTGTAAGAAGCGACTAAGGGACTTACGAAAGAATGGCAGCACTGTTCTCTATATATTTTACCACCACACTACGATGGCCAACCCATCTGATAAGCGTGGCGATTATGTTAAGCCCCCCCCAAAGGAGAAGGGAATGAATCCATAGATTCCTGGGCCCAGGTGTTAACTGAATCAAACTGGCCTTATTTGTAAGACGATATAATAACAAGGCCTCACTGAAAATTTGGTGAAATTTGGCTATCCAGGAACCAAATTATATGAATTATAGTAAAAGTGAGGTTTACACAGCAATCCATATCGTCAATATTCAATCGATAGGCGTAAACAGTTGTCCAAAATAGAGCCAGGTAATTTAGAGTAGCAAGATCCGTCAAATAGTCCGTTATAATATGCAAAACCGAGGTCGTGGAGTTAAACAATAAAACAAGGAAAGTACATACGCACTCAGAACGAAAGAAAACAACCGAGTGCATCTGTCAGTCAGTGACTGACGGATGTCAGGCACAAGTGTTGCCGGAAGAAAAAAAATCACTATGAATCGATTCAATCGATTCCACGAAAGCTTGATATGCACTTGTCACTCGATTTTCATACATATTCTCAGATTTTCGAATCGATGAATAGTAATTCAGGCATTATTTAATCGATTATTTAGTTTCATTAACTTAATTAAAGTTTTCTCGCTTTCTAGGTAGAAACATGGTACCATATTCTGTGATTTCCTTTAGAAAAATATAACGGTGTTTTTAATACACATTTCAACTAGTTAACTGCTGGGCCCAGAAGTCCCCTTATCCTTTGGGGAGGACTACGTCCAGCAGTGGACGTCTTTCGGCTGAAATGATGAATAAAATAATAATAAATAAATATCTTAGGACAAGCAACACACCATTATCTGATCCCAAACTAGGCAGAGCCTGTACTATGGTAACCAGACAACTGATAAATATACTTATATATTTCTAAATAAATACAAATTATAGATAAATGACACCCAGACACAGAACAAATGATTGTGCTCATCACACAAACATTTATCCTGGGTGGGAATCGAACCCACGACCTCAGTCTTAGCAGTCAGGCTCACTAACCACTAGACTAACAGGCCAGTCAAAAATGATAAACCATACTTGTATTTCTGACCTTATTGTCTAATTTTTGCAACCCTACTACGTCAATAGATTGCAACCTCGCAATCGCAACATTCAAACTTCGGAAAACCCAGAATCATATGAACTCGGCCTATCACAGTCCACTGTCGGACACAGACCTCTAGTATGCTGTATCACAACACCCTATCCTCAACCTTCCGCATCCAGTCTGTCCCAGCCACTATTTCGACGTCGTCGGTCCGTCTTACTAGAAAGAGTCCCACGATACACGGTCTCCAGTCTAGGGCACATCTACACCACCGGTCATCGAACCTTTGACGAACAACTAGCCCACTGCCACTTCAACTTGAATAATCTACAGGCTATGTCGGTAACTTTAGTTCTTTTCCCGATAATGGTACCGATTCCCTTGTTCACAAACTAAACTAAATTTAAGTTCAGTGCATCTTTTTCTTTGTACTTCATTAAGAAGAGGACAAAAGATAAATTTTAGTTCAGTTCTGTCAAATTAATCAGCGCCTGTCACTACTCCATACAAGTTTAGACGTGATTAAAAACTTGCCTACTAAAATTACGTCAATTTACGTCAAGCGCCGATTAATTTGACAGGACTAAACTAAAATTTATCTTCTGTCCACTCCTTAATGAAATAGAAAGAAAAAGATTCACTGAACTTAAATTTAGTTTAGTTTGTGAATAAGGGAATCGGCACCAATATCGTTCTCATTTTATCCATAGCGCGCTGACCGGCTTTAAGTGACCAGAATAATAGTCATAGATGAAATGGTACCTACAACCAGACCTAGATATTCTATCAGCGGTAACAATGATGGAAAACGATTAAAAGTGACATCCTACACAAGAGCTTATATCAATATTGTTGAAAGCCATCGTACAATTTAAAAAAAATCACATAACCTGCTAATATTGTTTCAGCATAATTAAGATTTTGAACGCCCCTGCTTGGAAATTTTTCTTCAGTTATTTATAGCAAAATTGTTGTTCCATACGAGTACATTTTGCCCATGTAGGCATTGCACTTTTGTAGGAAATAGCTGATTTATTTTTAAATAAGTGCCTATATATTTCAACGCGTTAAGGCATATGTTTAATTGTACACTCCGTACACTATGTATTTAGTTATAGTCATAATAAAACACTACATTTTATTATTTTCAGGTGGTCTACGATATCTACCCTTACTTCATAGCGAAACATCTTGACCTACTCGATACCGTATTCTTCGTTCTTCGCAAGAAAGACAACCAGATTACCTTCCTCCATCTCTACCACCACACATCCATGGTCACGTGGACCTGGCTTCACTTCATGTACCATCCGACCGACAACTTCGTGGTCGTTGGCATGCTGAACAGTTTGGTTCATGTTCTGATGTACGCGTACTATGGGATTTCGTCGTTGGGTCCTGAGTATGCGAAGTATATTTGGTGGAAGAAGCACTTGACTAAAGTTCAGCTGGTTAGTATTTTTTATTCATTTTGAATTCCTAGTTATTTTCTTGCTCCAACAGGGTGAACTTATTTGACACCCCTTTCAAAAGTTTTAACATTATCTGAAATAGACATTGTTTTAGAGTTTCCATATAGGTACTAAACCCTGTTGTGTTCTCAAAAAAGAATACAATTATTTACTTATGGCTTATGTTTAACTTACCATCAGATATAGTAACATATAACAGACAAAAATAGTAAATGATCACCAAAATTAAACCAGCATTTCAATGTAAATTCCTATTTAAGCAAACTGACTCCAAAAAAATCATTGTTAACCCAAAAATAGTTAATGAACACCAAATTATTACGAGTGTACTACGTGAGCTCGACAAATGGATGTGCGAATAACATTTGTGCGACAAAACTGTACTGCAATTCACCATAGTTCGAATGTAAGCTTGTGTGACACACTGAATCTAGTCGTTATTAGCACTCGCCGGCCGCTGCCGCGGCACCGCTCACTTCGCTCGCTCGGCTCGTGCGTAGATCACAGTTTTAACCTAACCTAACCTAGTGTACTATGTGAGGTCGAGTGTGTCGTACAAGCATGCATTCGAACTATTGTGAGTCGCAGTTTTGTCGCACAAGTTATGATTTGTCGATCATTTACTACATTTGGTGTTCGAATACAATTTGAAGTGCAGTCGTAACTAAAATAGCTAGTACTATTGTAATTTTAGACTTTATTTTTCTGGTGTCAAGTATACATTTTTTGTTAAAGAACTAAGGGTATCAAAGCATTTTATGGTGGTCATTATATTTAATCCCTTTACTTATATTGAGAAACACTAGAAGTTTCTTGGAACGAGTATCGAAACGGAATGTTTGTAGTTAGGAGTAGGTACAATATTATTACTCCGTGTGTTGCTGGCGTAAAGAATAACATCGCCCCATTCCTTCCCGTGCGTGTTTTAAAAGGCGACTAAGGGACTTACTAGAGAATGGGCCACAGCGTTCTCTATGCATTTTACCACCATACTGCGACCGCCAACCCGCCTGTCAAGCATGGCGATTATGGTATGGTGGTTTGGGGCACGCTTATGTCCAACAGTGGGCGTCCTTTGGTTGAAATGATGATGATGATAATATTGTTAGACATTAATAATCACAGTGGTCGTCTAGTGGTTATAATTCGAGCATAATTCATTTAAATAGAAATACATTTATATATGAAAATATAAGCTTTCTGTACTCCTTCTCCATATAAATTTTAACTGTGCCATATGTCTCCTCAGTCCTCGTAATTTTTTGTGAATCAGTGAAGAAAGTGTTTGTTGTACGTTCATACGTGAAACAAACACTTTGTACCCCGTTTCTACTAATTATAAATGATAAATGATTTTATTTCTGTAAGTTAGTTTGTAAAAACACTTTTAAACGTCAATTAAATATTTTTGAACTAGATGAGGTCGGCGTTTCCTAACTGACTACTCTGAAAAGAAAGGCCGGAACAAACGATATAATATATAATAATAATATAATAATATTCCACAATATAGATTCTGGTATTAAAATATATAACGCTAGAAGAGATTAAGTATAGAGTTTTTATTTTTTCTTGATGTTGGTAGCTAATCTACAAAATATATTGAGACTATGAGTCTATATTACGGGATACAGTACTATTGGGGGTAGTTTGATTTCTTATGATGAGTTTGCCCTTAGGTATAAGCTCAAGACCCAGTTGAATGGGAAAATAGGGTGTTTTTGATCTGAAGCGAGACACATTGTCTGAAAATAAATAAAAATGTAAAATTAAATTCTTATAAAACTATAATTACCTTCATTAAGACACATGTTTTAAAATTATTTAATGTTTGTTTTATAAACATTGTGGATGTAAAGCGAAGTTGGCGTTGTAATTCAAATATACAGCAAAGAGTTACTCCAGCAATCTATCAAGTGTTTGTACAATGTTATTCTCACAGTATTACCGTCATTTAGTAATAGCTTGACTTCTTCGACGCATATCGAATTACAAATCTATCTGACCTTATCAAATGCTGTTTTCTTTGATTGGATTTAGTTATTAAATAAATATTGCACTTGCTTGACTGTAATTTTAGAGATACTTTTACTTTATTAAATGTCAAATATGTCTCAGGTCAAATATGTACTCTAAGATCATTCAAGGTAAAGTTAGGGTATCGATCAAAAGTGAGTCCATGTATAAATCTTGTGTTGTTTACAGTCGAATTAAAAATAAAGATAATACATATCAAATTGTGTCGATAAAAGCTATGTTATGCATTTTAAAGCAGAATTCTATTTACTCTTAACAGAGAATCATTTTGACGACATAATTTTAATACTGTAGGTACAGCAATATCATCGTTTAGTTGTTAAAAGTGTTTTTTGTATCTTTCAGATACAATTCATCCTCGTGGTGTCTCACCTCCACTACCAACAGAAGCTATCTCCGTGCCCGATCCCCAGCTATTTCCACAACTTCTGTATGTTCCTCATCTGTTCCTTCTTCGCTCTCTTCATGAACTTCTACATCAACAGCTATAAGAGCAAATCTAAGAAGAACAAAGAAGGAGAATTGGTGCAAAAGAATGGCAATTCGGATATCGTTGCTGACGAGAGATTAATTAAAACTCGATAATTTAGTGATAACTGCTGTAAGTGTGTGCTAGTGTAGTTTTAAGAATAAATATATTTTTTAACTAGCGTCCGCGTCAAATTTTTGCTCCCCTGACCCTTCCCGTCGCATGGAATTGCCTGCCATTTTTCAAATATATTTCGTCGCTGCTCCGCTCCTTTTAATTGTAGCGTGATGTTATAGAGTCTATAGCCTTGGTCAATAAATAGGCTACCCCACACAACAAAATTTTTTCAATTTGGACCAGTAGTTCCTTAAAATATATAGTTGTTGGATGTTTATTGATACAAACTTCCATTAAACCTGTAAAGAAACTAGCCTAAACCATTTTACAATATTTTAGGTACTAGTTACGGAAATAATATGCCCATGAGAATAACAGCTGAACGTGCTTTCTGAAACACGACAGTGACTGAACTGTGGAAGGTCTGGCACCCAAAGGATTACTTTGAGTTTAGTCTTAGATTTAGACCCTGGAAGAAGTTGTGTGAAGCTGTGTGTAGCTGTAATACTAAAAACAATCATAAATTTCGTATCGACTGGTCGACACTTCACGTGACCAGAGGGCTGGGTAATTCTTTAGCCGAAGAATGAGCATTGCCGTTCAACGTGGCAATACTGCCAGTCTTTTGGACACGTTTCCTGATGACAGTGATGCGGATGAGTACTTCGACGCCTTAGTGACATTTTGTTTTTTTATTGATTTGTATAGTTACTCATTTATTTTATCATCTTGCCTGTAAAACTGTTGATAATAATTAAATAAAAATTCTACTGTATTAAAAACACATAAAGCATGCAAGTAATTTTAAAGGTTCCTAAACTAGTAGTACTAGGGAGAAATCCTGCGAGCAAAACCGCTTATACCTAAGCAATTACAAAATCAAACAAAGTCAGCAGCATTGACCTCATTATCACTAAACCGTGTTTAAAATACCTACCTATAGTTAGTGCACTTTTAGTTGCACACATCGTGTTTATGAGTGAAGTGTTTGCGATGCATAAAAACGTCAACACCAAAGACACCTCTCCCTTTTGATAAAGCGAAAAACTAACTACTTGTTCTTTTGTAGCTATTTGGCATTCTAAATACTAGTAAGGGTCGGCACTGTTGAGTTAGCAGTAAGTAGCTGTTTTATAAAAAAACCAACCCGCAGCAGTTACTACGTATATTTGACGCGCGGCTGTGCCGATTGTTAACCGAAAATATCAATTTGAAATGAATTCTAACAATTGCTTTCATCATCATCATCATTTCAGCTGTAAGACGTCCACTGCTGGACTTAGGCCTCCCCCAATTTGGGGGGCTTTGCCATATCGCCACGCTTGGCAGGCGGGTTGGCGGTCGCAGTATGGTGGTAAAATGCATAGTGAACGCTGCTGCCTTAATTGCTTTAGTTGCTTTAAATTAAATTGTTAGATATCGGAACCACTTTTCCATGGAAAAGTGGTTCCGATATCTAACAATTTAATTTGCATTGACATTTGACATGTCATATTATGAAAAAAATAAGTAAGACTGAGTTGATTCCTGTCTGACTACCTTTGAGAAGAAATAGCGGAACAAACTCAAGGGTCACAGTCTATTTTTAAGTCCAAGCATAATCTTGGTCGGATCACATTATCTGACCTTTTTAGGCACTAATTTATTTTGTCTTCATATGAAAACAATGTATGAAATGGTATTTTGAGGGAACAACAACACATATTCGGGTTGGAAAGGCCAGTCAGTTCAAGGATTTCTCAGTAATCGTGTAGCTGAAATCAGATCTTGAGGACCTCAACGAGTCGACGAACAATTCCTAAGAAAGGACATATGGGTAGGCCGCATAACGTAATCAATCTAATCTGCCAGACCAACATTAAAACGGACAGAGGAAGAAAAATAAAATGTCCCACATAATACTCACATTCACATTAAACTAATAAAACAATTTACAAAGTAAATATATACCCCTAAATCTCTTAGCTGTAATAGATCGAACTTTAAAAATATGGAGTTGTGGAGTGTCTTGCCCATCTTCTTCATACGAAATTACCTTTTGAAAGGGGCGACTAATACTCGTATTACATTCTATTTTTTTGTTTTAAATAAGCAGATGAATCTGAGTAGCCCTGTTAAGTCTTACCAACTGTTTCACCTTTGCTTGTTAAGAAATAGTTACAAACTACAGAATTTCTTCGATTGTAAAAAAAACTGATATGCATTTTTTTACTCCATACTAATTAATATCAAACGCCTGGTACAGACATATACAAATTAATCTATATAAAATAGAAATACGTAAGTCCCTTTTTTTGGATGGGACATTAGTGTCAGACATTTATTGACTTAAACCAATCCATCCGTGTTCTTTCAGTTGCCATTGCCAGGGCCACGGTAACTCTTTCGAAAGGATCTGCGGCCCTGGCAGGCATTAGCCCTAGCAGACCCCTTTAGTGTGTACTGAAATTTCTTTGAGGCACGCGTGGAACACAACGCGCCGTCGACCCGGGCCCGAAGCCCGTGCCTACGGTGGCCGGAAGTCCGCTATGGATTCCTGATACCCGGGGCAACCCTTGCGGTGGCTAAAACCATGAGGGCGCAGAGATTGCCTCCTTCTCACGCGCTCAGTCTCCTACTTTGCGAGCATTACTGTTTCGCAAAAGGACGTGACGGCTACCCATGTCCAATCTCTCCGTACCGTGGCTTGGACCAGGGCCGGACGCGACAGATCGCCGCCGCCGATCACCTCCACGAGGACGCAGTGGTGCTCCACCCAGGCAGGGCAGGCCTCTACCGTATCCTCCCGCCTTAACTTGAACAGGAACCTCCCGAAGTAGCCATGCCCGGTGAGGACCTGCGTAAGGCGGAAGGTGACGACGCCGCCGTGGCACCTCTCCAGGTACTCCTCAAAGAGGGGACTTACTGCCGCAATTGTAGCCTACGAATACCTAAACCCTAACGTAAAAATAATAGTTTAAAAAAAAAAACTAAAAAACACGCTTACATTGGTATTTTTTTATCGATATCAGGCACCCCACGCTTTTTTTCCATTATTTTGTACTTTTTAGTTTGGTTTTCAATGTAAGCTTGTTTTTTAGTTTTTTTTAAACTATTATTTATTTTCTATTTTTTAGGGTGTTTCGAATTTGAGACGTATGTCAGCGTAGTTTGTGACGTATGTCAGCGTAGTTTTCGAAGACAGTTTTTTTTGCTGTCCTGGTAACTCTGGCAAGGATAATGGCACAGATTAGTTTGTGGCGTATGTCAGCGTAGTTTTCGAAGACAGTTTTTTTGCTGTCCTGGTAACCCTGGCAAGGATAATGGCACACATTTATGAAATTATTGCATTGTCATCGGTCCTTGTCAGGTGTACAAAGTTTGAATGAAATCGGGTCGTTAAAAGTGGGTCAAAATCGCGCTATAAGGAGTCGGTTACAAACAAACATACAAATATACAAACATACAAGTGAAGCTAATATAAAGCGGGTAAAAATTTACTTTATTAAGCCTTCATATGTTTAGTCCACTATTGATGAGCAATATGCACCTTTATAATTTTGTTTATAGAAGATCGGTACTATTAAAAGACCACAAAAATGTCTGATCCTGCCAGGGTGACCCTGGATATGTTCGAAAGAGTTACCGTGGCCTTGGCACAGGCAACTGAAGAAACACGGATGGGTTTCAATCAGTAAAAGACTGATACGCCTTCCCGCTCCGCTGAGAGCGGAATAAGTCATTGATGATTTCCCGCAAAGAAAAAATAGAGAAGATTGATGGGCCCGATAGGTTCTGGAGTAACGACCGCTTACCGTAGGCCGTAGACTTAGAAGGCCACCCATTAGGTAGAACGATGACGTTGTGAAAGTCGCGGGAATCCACAGGATACGGGAAGCATAGAACCGGTCGAATTGGTGGAGTTTGGGGGAGGATAATGTCCAGAACTGGACGTCTTTCGGCTTAAATGATGATCACTATTAAATGATATAGATTTTATATCTGTACAGTCCAGGATATAAGTCCATACAATTTTTGCCCATGTCCTTTTGAAGTGCAGGTGTACTTTTTATGTCATCATCATCATCATCATTTCAGCCGTAAGACGTCCACTGCTGGACATAGGCCTCCCCCAGTTTGGTGGCTTTTTATGTACCTATTTGAAATAAAGGCTTAGACTTTGATAATAGCATAGAGCAGTGGTAACGGCGACTTACGAGTTAAGCAGGCGCTTTACTTTGTGCAAATAATTTAATCAAGACCGCTCTCAAAACGGTGAAGGAAAAGATCGTAAGGAAACCGGCATGTCTCAGAACCAAAAATTCGAAGACATGTGACATCTACCAACCCGCAATGGGCCCGCGTGGTGGATTATGGACCACTCCCTCTCACCGAGAGGAGGCCTGTGTCCCAGCAGTGGGAACATAATAGGCTGCTGATGTTGTTGTTGATAATAGGCTGCTGATGTTGTTGTTGATAATACTTATAATATCACCCTTGAATTTCAAGGAGGGGGATCAGAAGAGTTGTTTAGACACACTAAATCATTTTACCAATTGTCCCAAAAGTGGGGGCTGCTAATTGCTTTTGCAATAAAATTTTCGCAATTCATCTAAAATGCGTGTTCTTGAAACACAGGACATTGATGACAAACTTAAAATATTTCTATACATAACTTAGTCGTCATACCTATTTATCAGATACTGGGTTCTGCACCTGAATTGGTCCGCATGACATTTTCTTGTACAATATATTCTATAGCATCGTAAAGCCCGCTTGTGATCTACCTTCGTCTTTAATTAGCGAGCTTCGTGATTTTTGTTTTGTTGTTGTTTTTTTTTTATTGGGCTCCTAAGCGTCGTGGCGTGATCTTAAATAACCTAAAAGTATCCTCAAAAATTGGTATTTCCAGAGATTACCCTTTACTTACAAACGTAAACGTACAAGCAATCAAATTTTAATACCGCATAATCATTTCAGCCAAAAGACGTCCTCTGCGACATAGGCCTCTCCCATTATGAGGGGTAGGTGATCGAAGTATGGTTGTAAAATGTACAGAACGCTGCTGCCCGTTCTCTAGTAAGTTCCTTAGTCGCCTTTTACGACACCCATGGGAAGTAATGGGATGGTGCTTTCTTTACGTCCGACACCATACGGGAAAAACTTTATCTGCTTAATATATATTGGAATAGAAGTATATACCTATGTACCAAACAAAAATAAATATATACTAACGAAAAGAGAACCTCTTTTTTCAGACTCAGTTATACCAGGAAAACTTTAATAGGAAGGGTTTTCCCGATTACGTTTCTTTCTATTTTAATGACTGTTTACTAAAATATATGCATAAACGATAGACACCGTCACCTAACAGAACCTTGACTTGTTTAAATATAAACAAATAAATTAAATCAATTATTAAACGTTATTTATTTGTTTCAGTACATACAATAATATATCATTTAAATTTTCAAAAAGCTTAGTTTAATAATCTTGACGTTCTTTCAAACCTCTGCCATTAACGTATTCCGTATTCTTTTAAAATAGATTGTACTTGTTCAAACAGGCTAGCTAACCATTTTTAAGTATTACTTGGAATACGCGATGCTAATTTCTCATTTAATTACCTAGCAAGCTAGTAACTCTGGGTTCGTGTAAACAAAATTTACTTCATTTTTTAACTAGGAAGCTATTAGGCATACTTTCCGTCCTATGGTGCATAGATTTCATCCTTGACTAACATCCAGAAGTCCCAATTCAGGGAATGAAGCGCAGTATACTAGGCGTTAAATTAACCGATCGTATTTGAAAGACAATACTGCGAAACAAAACAAAGACAGCTTTTTTTTGTTGGTGGGAATTCATCAAATGTCCTCTCCCGCTCTAGGGTGGAGCGGATGGGCGTGTCAGTCTTTTACTGACTAAAACCCACCCGTGTTCCGTCAGTTGCCCATGTGCCAGGGCTATGGTATCTCTTTCGAACAAATCTCGCGACCCTGGCAGATACATATACAACGGACGTGGCTCATAGGCGAATAGGCAGGATTTATCTGTCGCATTCCGGACAAACTGTGGGTCTAAATAGCACAGAATTTGTGACTAGAAGCTAACTGACCTTTTTTATCCAAAAATTTTTAGTTTATACGTTATAAAAAAATCTGCCCTTTTAAATACAAAATGTATGGAGCAGTAAATTTTTCTTTTTAATTTATCTTCGAAAAATTTCAATACCCCTGCGTTGGTTCCGATTTGTTGACTAAATCCACGACTTAGGTTTTCTGTCGATGTCCCTGCTACTGTATATCTATATTTTTTAGAAATATATTATTTAGACCTTATAATATAGGAGGCCGGTACCGTGTGGTGCCGGACATAATGAATAACACCACCCCATTTCTTCCCGTGGGTGTCGCAAAAGGCGACTAAGGGACTTACTAGAGAATGGGCAGCAGCGTTCTTTATGCATTTTACCACCATACTGCGATCGCCAACCCGCTTGCCAAGCCTGGCGATTATGGTAAAGCCTCCCAAATTGGGGGAGGCCTAAGTCCAGCAGTGAACGTCTTTTTTTTTTTTTTTTTTCCTGATGGTAAATCATCAAATGACTTCTCCCGCTTTGGGCGGAGCGGGAGGGTGTGTCAGACTTTTAATGACTAAAACCCACCCGTGTTCCTTCAGTTGCCCATTTGCCAGGGTCACGGTATCTCTTTCGAACAATCTCGCGACCCTGGCAGGCATCGGTCCTAGCAGACCCCTTCAGTGCTGCTGACATCTCTTTGAGGCGCGCGTGGAACACTACGCGCCGTCGACCCGAGCCTGGTCCTTACCGGGCGGCGTGCTACCCATTGCTCGCCGCCCGCAAGCTCGCGCCTACGGTGGCCGGGATACCGCTATAGACTCCCGACGCCCGGGGCGTCTCCTCCTGCGGCGGCTAGGGACGTGAGGGCGCAGAGACTGCCACTCCCTCACGCGCCCCGCCTCCTCCTTCGCGAGCATTACTGCTTCGCAGAAGGAGGTGTTATGTTAGGTGGTATATTTTTATAGTTGGCATCCCTAAATGCCAGTGCCATTCAATCTTATGGTGATAAAGGAACATGATATTGACTCATCATCAAATGCCTAGCGTGTTTCCAAGTGTATTGGCGTCAGCTAGCATACTAACCGGGTGCACCTGAATAAATGAATGCACCTTTTCAGTACTTGACTGCCTACTTGTCTTATACATGGAGTACACGGTCCAGCAACTGTGTAATACGATACCCCTTAATAAGACTAGTTCTCAGATTTTCGAGCTTCTGACTGGGTAGACAGAAGCCCGAAAGTGTGAACTACTGTTGAAGATCTATAAATATCAGCCGGAACGAATGGTTTAACGTACTTTCAGAGTCACGAAAGGGTCTCGATATGAAACGGAAGGTCCCTCATCCACGGACTGGCCTCGGCAAATGTAGCTAAACCTTCCATCGACTCGTGTGACTGTTATTATTTACAGATTGTCAACGTTTTACACAACTTACTTCTTTAACATTTTAAGTGCACGTGCACTCAAAATGTTTTGCATTGTATGTCTATAGTGAACGTTATGACTTTCAAGTTTCGACGTCAATTGGCGAAAATTTTCCGGTTCTTTGTTATTATTCGTCACTCATGAATTTAAGTACAGACGCCAGCACACGACTGCTAAAGTCAGTCAAATTTCTTTAATAGGTTTTCAACTTTATCGCTACAGTATTACGTTCAAGATTGAATGGGAAAATTTGTCAGTTTCGGATAGCTTAATGTGCTGGTGTCTGTCCAGTCAGGGAAATAATTGTTAAGCAAATCGTTACACCCTACATCACTTTGCCCTGTTATAATTTTTTTTTACAACTGTATAAAAATGTCAGGTGTGATTTTAATACAGGGTTTGTTTTTTTTCTCTTATCTCCTATCGCAGGTATGCTAGAAGAGATTTCTTTTTAGAACTAAGCGTCACCTCTGTAACATTTTTTCTGTTATTTTCTTCTTGACTGTTTATGTATATTGTTAAATAAATAAATAATAGGGACAATTTTTTTAATATTAATTGGCCTAATTTTATCTATTATTAAAAAACTAGGTGGGTTTACCATATCGCAACAATAAAAAAATGTATAAATATATATTTAATCTTATGTCATTAAATAAATTACATAAACCATTGTTAGTTGATTCTCTTCACAGAATCTCTTTAGTTTTGCATTAAGAAAACATGTTCGCAAACATAAACCTGTTTTTTTGCTTTATTTTTATTAGTATATAATTTCAGTAAACGCATTTTTCTTTCTTTCTAATACATTTTATAAGCAATCTACTTACTAAAAAATATTTATCACAATTGGGCTACTATGTAAAAAGTTATGCGTGTTAGGTACATAAAAAAAACAAAAACAAAAAAAAAATATACGCGTCGAATTGATAACCTCCTCCGTTTTTTTTTCGTCGGTTAAAAACGATGTGGCAGCGCGATTCAACTCTAGTGGAACAATTTCTATAAAAACATCATTGAAATTGTTGTACCAGAATCATTACCCACCGTCTTGTTGCACCTGTCTGTGGGAGCCTTTATTTCTCTCTTTGGTCTATTGTTCCGAAAATAGATATTCATTTACATATTAATGAAACACATTCTATTCATTTCATATGGATGATTTCGTTTTTGAATTATTAATTATACAGACTTAACAATAAGTTTACATAAATATACGACTAGACGAATTAATGTTAAATTAGGCTCACAAAAAGATAAACATAAGTTAGAAAAAATATGTAGAAGTATTACGCATTAATATTAATATTTGTTATATAAAAGATTATTCAATGTTTTGAGAAAGTATGTCAAACCCAGACTAGAACATTATTTTGGGCCAAAACCTGTCATGGGTAGAAGATTTCGTGAAATTCATTGTACGATTTTAATGTCGGCCGCACATTAAAACAATCCTCATCGGAATTCTAATTTAATTCGCAGACTTTCGGATATTTAATTAATTCAATGAAGAAATCTAGAATCATAGGCATGATTTTTATTACGGCTTGGTACGCCGAGAGAAATTCACATTTCGAAAGTTATGTTTAAGCCCCATGTAACAGGGGGCGAAATTATTGCATCAAATGGGCACAGATCCAGAATTTTTCAATATCACTTTGCTCGACCTGAGAATCGAACCTTGGACTTCACGCTCAACAGTAGAGCTTTCGACTACTAGACCAACGAGGCAGGTTCTAGAATACAGGGGAAATTAGGAGATCTAGAGTCACTGAAACATATTGATTATGGCAATTTTGAGTTTCAGGAGTAGTAATAATGAATTTAGGTGTTTAATCTATGTTCTATGAAAAAAGTTAAGCGAAAAACATAGAACCTCATAGTTGCATAGTTACAGGAATGCCACAACTGTTTAATAGTAATAAGGTGAAACAAAAATAAGTTGTTTTCGACAATGGAGGTCATTTTTTGCTTCATTTTGATGTGCGCTACGAGCAAGACATTTGCGTCGTATAGATCGGTACACTTATACTTAGGATACCTACTAGTAAAAGGTTTTAGGTTTTACCGCGGACTTTGGACCATTTTTCAGTTCTGTCACTTACGGTGGATGCGCTAAAATAGCTGCGGAATTCTGATTTTCTTTCGTTTTTAGCAATTTGCAGAATAGTGTGTTCTGTGTGGTGCCGAACAGAAAGAACAGTAACATCCCATTTCATCCCGTGGGTGTCGTAAGAGGCAATTAAGGGACTTATATAGTCCTCCAGACAGTATTTTGGCCACGGCGGCCAATCTCAACGGAGACTAACCATCGGCGCGGGAGATATTATAGTGCTCAAGATTGTGCGCAGACACAGGAGCACTCGCTCTTCCCTCACTCTCATAGTCCGATGGGACGGCAATCCGACACAACCGGAGAGAGATCAGGCGTAGGACCAACGGCTTAACGTGCTGTCCCAGGCACGGGGGTATCACACCGCCAACTTCCAAACTCCGGGCTGTTACTAAGAAATTCCTAATGAAAAACCCAGTAACACTTTGCCCGACCCGGGAATCGAACCCAGGACCCCACGCTCAGCAGTCGCGCTTGCGACCACGAGACCAACGAGGCAACTAAGGGACTTACTAAGGAATGGGCAGCAGCGTTATTTATGCATTTTACCACCATACTGCGATCGCCAACCCGCCTGCCAAGCGTTAAGATCATGTTAAACTTCCCCAAATTGGGGGAGGCCTATGTCCATCCAGTGGACTTTTTTCAGCTGAAATTATGTTGATAATAAGGATAGTGTGTATGTGTGTGTGTGCATCATATCAAACTCAAAACTCAACGCATTTATTTTTAAATTAAATCAATTACAGGCTCGTACCGTGTGGTGCCGGACGTAAAGAATAACACCACCCCATTTCTTCCTGTGGGTGTCGTAAAAGGCGACTAAGGGACTTACTAGAGAATGGACAGCAGCGTTCTCTATGCATTTTACCACCATACTGCGATCGCCAACCCGCCTGCCAAGCGTGGCGATTATGGCAAAGCCCCCCAAATTGGGGGCGGCCTATGCCCATCCAGTGGACTTCTTGCGGCTGAAATTATGTTGATGATAAGGATAGTGTCATTCACGATCATAAAAAAAATATTAACAGAATTATTTTATCATTAAACCCACACCCTCGCCCACTGCCTCGTTGGTCTAGTGGTAGCAAGCGCTACTGCTGAGCTCGAGGTCCTGGGTTCGATTCCCAGGTCGGGCAAAGTGATTTTGGGTTTTTCTATCTGGAATTTCTCAGTAGCAGCCCGGAGTCTGGTGTTGTGCCCGGTTGATGGCAATAGGCTCGCCCCCTATTACATGGGACTTAAACATAACAGGCGAAATGTGGCTGTACTACAGGTAGACCCTTTTTTTTTTGGATGGGAAATCATCAAATGACTTCTCCCGCTCTGGGCGGAGCGGGAGGGCATGTCAGACTTTTACTGACTAAAACCCACCCGTGTTCCTTCAGTTCCTCATGTGCCAGGGTCACGGTATCTCTTTCGAACAATCTCGCGACCCTGGTAGGCATCGGTCCTAGCAGACCCCTTCAGTTTTGCTGACATCTCTTTGAGGCGCGCGTGGAATACTACGCGCCGTCGACCCGAGCTTGGTCCTTACCGGGCGGCGAGCTACCCATTGCTCACCACCCGCAAGCTCGCGCCTACGGTGGCCGGGAGTCAGCTATCGACTCCCGACGCCCGGGGCGTCTCCTCCTGCGGCGGCTAGGGACGCGAGGGCTCAGAGACTGCCACTCCCTCACGCGCCCCGCCTCCTCCTTCGCGAGCATTACTGCTTCGCAGAAGGAGGTGACGGCTTCCCATGCCCTCTCGCTCCGTACCATGGCTCGCACCAGGGTCGGACGCGAGAGGTCGCCGCCGCCGATCGCCTCTACGAGGACACGGCGGTGCTCCGCCCAGGCAGGTAGTAGGTACACCCCTGCCCAACCTTTCAGGGAAATGAGGCGTGATGTTATGTTATGTGTGTTATGTTATTATCATTAAAATCAACAATACAACCCTCTAAGTTCATTAAATCTCATTGAAAGACTTTTTCATGAAATGGTCTAATAAATAAAATAAATATCTTAGGACAACCAACACACCGTTATCTAATCCCAAACTAGGCAGAGCCTGTACTATCGCAACCAGACAACTGATAAATATACTTATATATTTCTAAATACAAACATATCTATATATATAAAAGAAAGTCGTGTTAGTTACTCTATTTATAACTCAACAACGGCTGAACTGATTTGGCTGAAAATTGGTGGGGAGGTAGCTTAGAACCAGGAGACGGACATAGGATACTTTTTTTTTTTTTTTTTTTGCTTTTGGCAAAGGATACTTTTTATCCCCTTCGACCGCGTTCTCGTGTGATGTGACATAAAACGTCAAAGAGAATACATTTCACTATAAAACGTGGTATGACAAAAACTTTGCCTTCGAGGTACCAGGCGGTCATAACTTGGTATGAGCTTATTAAACAGCAGTGTCAGCCAGAAAACGCTTTATGCCTTCGAAGTACCAGGTTATCATAACCGAGTAGGAGCTACCCAAACATATGAGTATCAGCTAGAAAACGCTTACCAGATCACCACCGCGTACCAGGTTGTCAAACTTGGTAGGTTTATTACAACATTTTGAATCTTAGGCGATACGAAGTTCGCTGGGTCAGCTAGTTATAGATAAATTACACCCAAACACAGAACAAATGATTGTGCTCATCACACAAACATTTGTCCTGGGTTTGAATCGAACCCACGACCTCAGACTTAGCAGTCAGGGTCACTAACCACTAGGTTAACATGTTTTGTTGACACTGACTTGCAAAATTATAAGGAAATTTGATGATTATAATTCTATAACTACATACGTCTTACAGTCGCGAATAATATTTTAAACAACATACAACCAAGCACTGGCCTGCAAATTGCAAAAAACGCAACAAATTTTGAATTTCGCGGGCTGGTTTGGAACATTCCCCTTAACTTAAATATAATCAACATTGAAAACGAAGAACGTGTAATTTTGACCGACTGTAAAACTATCATTATCATCATTTCAGCCGTAAGACGTTCACTGATGGACTCTCTCAATTTAGGCGTTAATAAAAAATTTAAAATGAATAATATCAAACAAACATTCTATCTATTGGTAAATATAAGCGTATACACAATAACTCTAGTATATTTACTACAACGATTACCAATAGACAGTGTGGAAATTATAATGGACTAACAAGTGAATAAAGGATGGTTCACAAGCGCCTATTCCAAAACAATATTATTACTAGCTTACTTTGACTTTGACTACAGAAATTTCGTTCGTACCTAATACAAACTATTATGATACAAAAACTCCAGTGTCATCTCATATATCATGTGATTTCGCGGTTCTATTACCTAATATGGGAAACTAACCTTCTATAATCTCAATGTTAATTTTCTCGCACGCCGCCGATCTGTCTCGTGGTATGTTATAACGAAATTCTATATAACATTCTTAATTATTTTTAAAATTCTCAAAACTTGTTAACCTAATTCTGCTTGTTTCAGTGTTGAACCATTTTCAACTAATCAATCTTTAGATGATGCAAAGGCAAAACATGAATTAGAAATTTATATAGGCAGATTCTTTTTTTTTCATTTTTGTAGTAAAACACTAATTAAACCTTGCACTTGCCCGAAATACCTTCAATTCGTTTAATATTAACACCATTCAACATTACTTAATACGTAACAATTTATTTAACCACTAATCTGGCTGAGCATACTTAATGAGACTCATTTGCAATAACTACCGGTTAGATCATATAATAGTACACGTGTTATGTGTAGCGAGCTAGTTCTTCAAAAACTAGTGAGCTCTACACCTACTTCTTGTAAACTAGGTTTCATTCATCCGGAGGTTTTGAGCGTCCGCTGCGTGCACGCAGGCTTGCAACAACAGCCTCAGTTGCCTTCCTATCACCGCGCTAGTCGCTCGTGCCACTATCCAGAGCGACTCGAAAATCGCGAGTGATTTTGAAATTTTATAAAGAAGGACTCTTTTATAAATTTTATTATTTGAGTTTTTTCATCTGTTTCGTCGATCGCATCAAAAAGCGAAGGTTAGTGTTTTGTTTTTCTAAGTCAATTATGTGTGCATTTGAATTAGAAAGTATAATTTGACTGAATGAGTGTCATCGATAACCTAGATTAGTAATTTTATGCTGAAAGTAAAGTTTATAGTGATGCCATAGTTATAACTTCTGTGACAACGAATTTTAGCTTCAACCTGTGGATTTAATGTTAGGAAATCGTGCTGCACCTATGTTTGTTATCGTTTGGAAATTGATTAGAACCTCTACTTGTGAATGGTAAAAAAGATATGAAGAAGTTAATTTTATATTAAAATCGCATTCAGATTTCATTAGCCTTGTCTTATTAACTTTAAAGTTCACTATTTTATTTTCCTACAAAACTATGTCGGCCTTATTAAAAAATAATGGTTTCTTTTGACATGGTTTAATTCTTTCTATTTAGTTTTTGAAAATTGAACGCAACTATGATTAAAATACAGTTCTTTTTACAAACCGGACAACGTAAACCGGTGAGGTAACCGGCTAGATCGTCAGTTCTGTACTAAGAGATCTCTGTTGGAATAGAGTTCGAAATTCAAAAATAGGTCTATCGTTTAATCCTGGGTCTGTTGATAAAACATATTTAGTTATAAGACGGTGCAAATTTAACTTACCTGAGACAAAAACTAACGACCAGAGTTTAGAAAACTACATATTTTATGACGTCATTTATTAATACCTAATATAGCTATCAGCCTCTATAGTATATAAGGAGAAACTCTTCTCACAAAGAAAAAGCTTTGATGAAATCTTAGGGTTCTAAAACTCCTGTAGTCGAATGCTTTTGAAAACTCGTAAAAATGGACGACAGACGCACTGAACTAATACGACAAAAACTACATTTAACCAAACTAAGAAATGATTTCCAATGTTCACCGTTTCTTTAAAAAGTTTTTCAGGTAATGTAATAAAAACAAACAAAAACTGAGTACCGCTGTAATTTAGTATGTGCTGGAAAAACGTTTGTCTTCTAAAATAGGGACAACAAATTAAAAAATAATGGTTGGGATCAGGCTAAGTAAATGAACAACATTTCAGTCTGGTGATAGACGGAAACATGGTTATGTAAGCAAAGCTGTGGTCCTCAAAAAAAAAAAAAAACAATAATTGAGGAAAACATTCTGCTTCCCTATCTTTGATGTACGCACGATGCGTAACTTGTCACCGTAAGTCATTGCAATCTTTAAACTGATCACTTTATTACAACTACCGACAAACTGGTACCGTATGGCGTGTTGAGCAATAGAGTATTATATGCTCAATGTTCAATGGTGCTAGCAAAAACGTTTTCAACTTGAGTGGTTGAGTGGCGCCAATGATATATTGAAGCGGAAAATCGTCGTTTGTTTTTACAGTTTACAGTTTTTGTCATATAGTCTTTCCTGCCCCATTTCTTCCTGTGGGAGCCGTAAAACGCGACTAAGGGACTTACTAGAGAATGGCAAGCAGCGTTCTCTATGCATTTTACCACCATACTGCGATCGCCAATCCGCCTGCCAAGCATGGCGATTATGGAAAACCCTCCCATTTTGAGGGAGGCCTTTGTCCAGCAGTGGACGTCTTTCGGCTGAAATGATGATGGTGATGAGTCTTCCCTGAAGGCTGAAAGAGGTGTTTGAATGACAAAAAGTTGGTGTACAATGAATTAGAATAATAATAAAACAAGGGATGATGACGCCTTTCTTCCAGAGATTGAAATATAAATTTAATCCTACTAATAATCATCATCATCATCATCATTTCAGCCGTAAGACGTCCACTGCTGGACTTAGGCCTTCCCCAATTTGGGGGGCTTTAACATAATCGCCACGCTTGGCAGGCGGGTTGGCGATCGCAGTATGGTGGTAAAATGCAAAGAGAACGCTGCTGCCCATTCTCTAGTAAGTCCCTTAGTCGCCTTTTACGACACTCACGGCAAGAAATGGGGTGGTGTTATTCTTTACGTCCGGCACCACACGATACCACCGTACTAATAATATAAATGTGAAAGTTAAGTAGGTTTTGATTTATGTATATTTATTACACAATCACAAAGATGCATATTCGCATCCCAAATGCAGAAGCCATAGAGGCAGAGCTGTATGAAGGGTTCAGAGCTCTGCCAGGGTCGGGAAATCTGTTCGAAAAAGTTACCGAGGCCCTGGCATATAGGCTTCTGAAGGAACACGGGTGGGTTTTAGTCAGTAAAAGTCTGACACGCCCTTCCGCTCCACACAGAGCGGGAGACGTCATTTGATGATTTCCAACCCACAAAAAAAAACACGCAATTACGGTTGAATGGATTTAGATGAAATTTAGCACACTGATAGCTTATACTGGATACTTTTTATCTAGTCAGTACATTCCTCTGGAATAATTGTTGACCTCCACGCACGTGAAGCCGCTGGCTTAATTGGCTGGACCTTTTCTACCGCAATAATATCCAGTCTCTCTTCTTGCCCTATTTTTCATTTCTCTGTTTCATCTATAGCTAAAATTTCGGTTACATTATTACTGATCAATCATTTTTCGCTATAAACATCACTAGTTTTTACTTGATTTGCATTTAAACAAAAGAGATTATGTAAATGCATGAAATAACTAATAATATAAACATTTATTCCATTATAACACTGTTTGGACTTTGACACTGACACGAGAGCTTAACTGCAGGATATATAATGTTTTTGTCTGACCCTAGGTTATAATTGTGGTCGTGATTATAGTCTGAATCTTGATTTTGGTCGGAAAGAGTAAAAGAGTGTTTTATGATCAAATTGGAGCATTATATATTATAAATTACAGCAGTAATACAACTTATTAAGAGGTAGTACATGTATATGGGTTGTGATTAAGATGTTTTGCTATAAGCATATATGGTTTTGTTATTTATTCTGCCCTCATCGTTCATATTTTTCGATCAGCCGTCATCATCTGTATTTACCCCATTCTAAGCAATACCGATATCTTACAATCCTGCCGTAGTTTTCCTGAATCTTTCTATATCCATTTAGACATCTACATTCCCACTCAAAACTATTCTCGCAATTTTCCATTCGTTCTCATCACATAATTTAAGTACTCTGTTTGTAATATTATTAGTAACTCTGACCTTAGATTAAATTTTCCGAACAAGAACGTCATAGTAGTTAAGGCGCGGTGTTACCTCAATATTCACAAAACACTGGTGTCTTTGACAATCGAGTATGACGTAACGCAATGAAAATATACGACACAAAAAATACAGTGGACAGAGAAGGGTTTAAAGAAAAATTCTAACCGAATAGAATAGTGAAAAATTGTTTGATATTCCCAATAAAAATTGTTTCACAAAAAAAACTTTGACGTCGAACATCTCTGTATTTTCAGCGATAACAACATTTTTTTTTTAAAGAGTTCAATAGAATAAACATTACTTTAAAATTTTAACCAGACAATTATTTAATTTAATGTGTGTAGTCCGAATAATCTAAATAAAACCCGTAAAATAAATGCCAATTCGCAGCTTAGTCACATCGTCATCCAAATATTTATTCAATTTTCAACCTTATTTGTTGGAGCTGTAGCATGTAGTTGTAGCATTTAAAATCGTAGTCAGTCCGCGCCTTAATGTAATTAGCCTGTATTGTATTGTGTAACCGATAAGATAATTCTTTACATCTAGCTCAAAAGTATAGTGAACAGAGCCTTATAAAATAGAGTACTAGAATATGTTGATTTCTAGCATTTTCTAAATCGTAACAATTTGCAATTTCAATTCTAAATACATACTTATTTGATGTCGTATTGTGTGATTTTGATTGTCATCCTTCCACCCAAAATATTTTTAATTGTATATGCTAAATAATTCGCAAATGCAAATAAAATGGTTAGTACATACGCAATTGAAGCGACTATTTTGATAAACACAAATTATTTCCTTTAATTTACAACAGCTGGCATGTTTTCTTTGTTCTAACTAATACCTACTGACCTAGTTTCTATGCGACCAGTCCAAGACAACGTTCCGAAAATAATCTGTTACTAAGTTCTCTTACCAAATAATAGAGAAAGAGAATGTTCTTTTCGTGGTTCATATAAATATCGGTTACAAAGATTCACATCTCTGGTCTTTCTTACAGAGAGCTTCTGACAGAACTTCTTGTATAAAGCGAGTTCTGTCTTCTTATTAAGACTGAAGTTTTGCAAATTTAACCTGTATTCATTATCATCTACATCCTTAACCGTCACTCTGCCAGCCTCTTCATCTAAAACTTTCGGAACTATTGGTTGAAAAAAGATAGCCTTTGATGCCGTAAGATCCGTTCCAGTTTAATCATACGCATGTTTGGATCACTGATCAGTACTTTCTCTGTAACAGGTGAATTCAATCACATTACCACGTAATGCTATGGGTTATTAACTTTCTAATTAGACTGTAATAATATCTTATTTGTGTCACCACAACACCATATTTTGGACTGCTTCAAACGATAGAAGAACCAGTTCTTTTAAAGGGGTTCCTCGAGGACTTCTTATGGGTCCAGTAGGGATGGGCCCTTGGGTACATATTTTTCGAAATGACCGGGTGCTCTTTGAAGTAATAATGTCTTGTGGATTTTGTACTATCGTAAAATAGTAACTCAGATGTTGAGGGACTAAAAATCCGTTTTATTGATTAGAACGTTTCTTAGTCAAAGTCAGATCGTTATTTTACGGAGTCATGTTCATATAATTAGTCCATGATAGACAGTTTTGAATGTCAACATTCTAAGGAATTAAATCTAGTTTAGTTACAGGAAGCAGAGGTGATCCAATAATGGTAACGGCTGTTAATTAGGAGTGTATTAGTCACAGATGCTTAACTTTGAGTAAATTATTTCATCATCACTGTTCCTCTAACGGCACTACATCTATCATTCTGCACTGGGCACGCGTGGTGGATTACGGCCCACTCCCTCTCACCGAGAGGCGGCCTGAGTCCCAACCGTGGGAACATTATAGGCTGATTATATTATATATTGAATCTAGTCGTCCCTGCCAAAAGTTGGTTCTGTATGGAGAAGAACAGACGGGAACATCAATGGCTATTCTTTAAAACAAAAAATTACAATAATTTATTTACATTTAAATATTAAATTATGTCATACGTTTGAGTATCTGTCTCTAGGTCTGTAGGGCGAGAGTCGGCGAGACTTTAAACTTGAAAACTGTTGCGTAACTACAACATTCCAAACGGTGCCACGCTCGAAATTATGTGTGTCACTCAAATGATAGCGGTATAATTATTTAGTAAGTTTTTATTAAAAGTTTCGTTTGATATTTTGTATTCTTTTTGTTGATATTTTTTCTAAATTTTATTTTCGCCGGATTTTAATTTATACGTACGTATGCACGCATGGACGTGGACTCCGTCACCCGTATTATTTACTAGCTTCTGCCCATGACTTCGTCCGCGTCAAATTTTTGCTCCCCATGACCCTTCCCGTCGCATCGAATTGCCTGGCAGTTTTCGTCCCATTTTCATTGCTGCTCCGCTCCTTTTAATTTTATCGTGATGTTAAATAGCCTATAGCCTTCCTCAATAAATAGGCTACCCAACACAAAAATATTTTTTAAATTCGGAGCAGTTGTTCTTGAGATAACCGCGTTCAACCAAACAAACAGACTCTTCAGCTTTATAATATTAAGTATTGATTACCTACCTACCAGTGTCAAAAATAAGACCTAACCTAAGCTAACCAAAATTCAAAGAAAAAGAAAAAAGGATAATACCAAGAAATGTCTAAACATATTAAATATTGCAACAACAAAAAAGTATAATAAGTGTACATCATCACTAAAAGCCACGTGCCTATAACTGCAGCTAAAGCTAACAATTACTTTCGCTAAATCCATCCTTCAAAACATTTCTATGATATTTATCTTTATTATTCACGGTTTTATTGTTATGCTGATTGTTATTTTTTTCTTGTTCTTTTAATTGTCTAAATAAAGTTCACATAATTATTGTAGTTTATTATGAAGGAATTGATACAAAATACTCATCATTATCTTTCGCCTGAGTTCACCCTTTGCTCAGCACCATCATCCGAAAGATGTCCACTGCTGGAAATAGGCTTCCCCCAGGCACCACCACCTCGACTGGTTATGTACTTTTCGAATCCAGCGGATTCCTGCAGAGCATAGGCCTCTCTTTTCATGTGCCAATCCCCGCGGTCCTATATTTAACAATGTCGTCCACCCATCTCACGGTATTAAATCAAAATCCTAATCGATTTAATCACTCAATTCAATTCATAAAGATCGGTGCTTATAAAATTAATCACCGGAATAAATTTGACAAAACGAGTTCTATAATTGAATGAAACATAACTTAGTTTCATTAATCAGTAACAGTAAAAAAAAAACATTATAAAACCTATCAAAACCACATTATGCTCACATAGAATTTTTATTATTGCCAATTTTAGTTGTAGCTACTAAATTGAATTATAAATCAACAATAATTAATAATTATCTTTCTAGTATTAGTAACATTGAAAAGAATTACTTTAATTTTCAATTCATTAAATTTTATTTCATAGTTTATAATAGTATTTTACACTTCATAATAGTATAAGGTTAGTAATACTAGTGTTGCGAGTTAGTTTTATTACTTGTTGATTTATGTTGTAATCATAATTATTATCTCGTCAATATTCTTCGTAGTTTCATGAATGAAAATGATTACCTCAATTTATGGGATTTAGCCTACTCAGGAATAGCTCAGGGGTTTTCGGAATATTCTTTTATAGTTTACTTTGATTTAAGATAAACGTTGTGTGTCAGTTAATTAGTCGCGAAAATGTTTATTTTCACTGGGAAACTTTTTCTCTTAGCTATTCCGATTGCATAGGTGTTACAAGAGCCGTTTTGCATAAAACTGATGGGGTCAAATAAATCAAATCCACCTGTAGAAGAATGCAATACGGCACACATAACAATATCTATAACATCCGCCATAGGAATGTAATATCAATAAATTTTAATATTAGGCAATACTCCTACGAATCGATTTGCCATAAATCTATAACTTTTACTACTGATCTTTAAACATCTGTAAATAATTTAGTATAGGTCTAATGTTGTTAAGTATTCGTTTCATAACAGAATTTACATTTTTATGATATCCTTTTTAATTAATCAGATAACTCACGTCAGTTTCAAAGTTGATTAAGTTTAGGCATCTAAAAAGGAAATTAAACATAATCAAGGAATTTGGACTTAAAAATTTGCAATTAGAAATATTAAAATTGGGGACCAACAGTAACGTTGTCTCATCTAATGTAATTACAAATACCCATAGATAAGTATTGTTTTTAGTCATACTTTGGAATCTGTTTGATATTTATTTTTTGCAGATAATTATAGACTGTCCCATGATTGTTAGATTCCTTCACGTCCCAATTTGCTTTATAATATATTCAGGCACTCGTACAATGAAAGTACATCATAGCTCACGATGATATTTCTGCCACATCACAAAATATCGTAAAATCTCTAACACTTACGTTAATAATGCCACAAATGACCATTAGCACGGTTTTGTGGGAATGAGAAAATGCAAGTGTTTGCCGCGTACGTGTTTTTGCTGCACCTGAGAATAATTATATAGTGTCTTGTTAGACATGGTGAATCGGCAGAAATTTGTTATGCGCGTATAAATGCATGAGGATGCAAGATGATGTATGATGTAAATGATGTAGATAGCTCTTCAAATTCTTGATTAATCTTGGGCAAGATTTCGTAATTTATTATATGAAGATCTTACACTTTAGATGGTGATTTATCGATTGTGCATCTAAATTAACATTATCATCTAAATAGCATTTTCCCAACTATGTCGGGATCAGCTTCGTGTCTAACCTGACGTAGCAGAATACCAATATTTTACATACAGCGACTGCTTGCTATCCTCCACTACCTAGTTACTTGGGGAACACGATATCTCTTGGTCAGACTGACTGTCAGATTTTAGAGTTTCCGCGTACCCGTAACTTTTGCCAAATATCTGCAAATGACAGCGGTCCCAACGGCTTTACGTGCCGACAATGAATTTACCGACCTTACAGATATGAAAAGCAGAACTGAACCCTAACTATGATTATGCATGTTTTTCAAGGTAATCAATTCCAGAAAATGTTAACATACTGAGGGGTCATGGCCCGTAACACCCATGTGCGGGGTGAATTGGCTAATAGAATCGTTTTAATAATTAACATATATTGTGATTTCCGGGTATTATATAATTATAACACTCCTAGTACCGCGATACATATTTTATGAAGAGGTTAAGAATGCCTGGTCAACGCTAAACACCCGGTAATTATACTATGGTTTGTCATGTGGTTGATAAATGGTTTGAACTTTCACAATACCGTTTCTTGGATATTTGGATGAGATTACAGGTGATCTGGTTTTGGTAGTCAAAAGCCTGAAAGTTTGACAAATAGTCTTAATATCATTACTCACTAGCAGCTAATTAACTGATGTGTTTGTTTCAAAAGGCTTGGAGATATTTAATCTGACTATTCCAGTTTTGAAACAGTTCTGTGTGGAGCCATGACAACATTTTCCGTGAGCCTATTCTAGGACATGAAGTGGTTCATAGGGATTTTCTTTGATGTTTTTAATCTTCTCTTAAGAGATATTCTGTTAAGTAAGTTGTTGAGGTCAGACAGTTAACCGCTCCATATACAATTCAGCTGCATCCAGTTAGACTGGAGGCCGACTCCAGCATAGTTGGAAAAAGGCGGATGATAACGTGAGCTGGCATTGATATATCTACACATAAATTCACACTATTTCCCTCATTGGGGTTTGCAGAAACAATAGACACCTGCTACGCTTTCACGTACTCTTATTACTTTGTTAAAGTTCGTTGATGATCCTAAACTAACAATTTTACAAAAAAGATACTTGAGTAACATTTTTATTGGGTTTAATTGCATTATTTTTCTTTACTTTTGATTAAATGATACAACATACGTCTTGTTTATTAAATTACTTTGGACGAGCTTTAATGCAATGACGTACATTTAAAGTAAGTATGGAAAAAAAAAACAACTTCAAAAAAAATAAAAATAAGTTGACAGCAGTATAAGATTGTACACAACAAGTCGTGTTAAGTTAAAATCTAATCTAAGTGTGGTACAATAATTTTGATGTTTGCGGATCTAAGTTAGGCTAATTTTGTAACTAACATCAAAGTGTGAATTGACATGTCTGGGTTACGTATCTTCACGCTATTTATCTGGTAGTGAAGGTCAAAGTCACGGAATTGGAAATTAATACATTTTTTGTGCATACCAATACTTTTGGAGTCTTATCAATTCAAATCATTTATTTCAAACTAGCTTTTGGCAGCGGCTTCGCCCGCGTGGAGGTCGGAAAATATCCCGCAGGAACATACTACCGGGACAAAAAGTACGCTATGTATTAATCCAGGTTATAAAATAACTGTGTTCCAAATTTCATCCAAATCCGTTCAGTAGTTTTTGCGTGAAAGAGTAACAAACATCCATACATCCAAACTTAGTAGTACAATATTAGTAGGATTTCGCGTTTATAATATTAGTAGGAAGTAGGATAGGCACATAAATGGCACTTTTCAACATCAAAATTTCAAAAATAGATGTGATTCTATTTGTCTCTTTTAAAAGGTAGTTCCGTATGGAGAAGCACGGGCAAGAAACTTCAACTTTACTGTTTTAAAATGCTTTACAATATTGTTTT
Source organism: Aporophyla nigra (assembly GCA_947507805.1). Lineage (NCBI taxonomy): Eukaryota > Metazoa > Arthropoda > Insecta > Lepidoptera > Noctuidae > Aporophyla > Aporophyla nigra. The sequence continues at coordinate 24,734,214 of OX382295.1, forward strand.
ATCATTTATTATATAATCATTATATTATGTGAAGACGATGCACCTAGAATAGTTATGTTAACAGAATAGGTAAAAATAAAGCAATGACAGACAAATTAATTACTTATGTGGTAGATATATGGTGCTCATATATAATATTTACAAATATAGTAAAAGTAGATAATAACTTCGTGAACTGTTATTTTAGAACTATCAGATCTGTGGCACGACACGGTTTCAATGTTTGGATTTTACCTATGTTTCATGAACTAAAACATAAATCAGATGACTGTTTGATTTTCGAATAATATTTGACTTTTTTTCGATTAAAAATTACGACAGTATTTCTCAATTCAAGATGATGATATAAGCCCAAACACATCTTGATGAGAACTGGATTTATTCTCAATCTAGATAAGCCTTATTTGGAAATATCCATTGCCTGTGTCTGGGCACTTATTAAACGAACGTTGGTACTCATCACGTAGCCCAGGTAAGTCAAAAATGATCTGTTCTCATGATATCTTATTACAAGTGCAATTGAAGCTGCCTTTATTAGGACGTGTTCATTATCCTGACTAAAATAATAAAGATTGCGTAAAACAACACACTCCAAGATCTTCTACCTATTCTTTTTTCAAATATTTCAGGGTCGGCTTCCAGGCTAACCAAATGCAGCTCAATACCAGTACTTTACATGGAGCGACTGCCGATCTGATCTCCACCTGAATCACGGTATACTCTTTGGCAAAATTGGTTGTCAAACTTTCGGGTTTCTGACTACCCGTGAGATTTTATGGATCACAGCAGGGACCAACGGCTTAACATGCTTTTCGAGACACGGATGGGCCATGGTATATAAAAGATGGTCACCCATCCACAGACCGACCTTGACAAGCGTTGCTTAACTTTAAAGGTCGACCTGTGTTGCTAAAATTATTTTGCCAAAGCCCAAGCCGATTTGTTCCTATTATGTTGTAAAATCAACACACATATGTAGTACTAATTTGTGAAAAATAACACAAGTGTGGTTTCCCAACGGTCCAATGCATCGGTTTCCACACATCCTGCACTTGCACACCGCTATCCGGCTGTTGAAAACGTTACCCTTTAGTTTCGTTTATTCAGTTATGTGTAACGTTAATATTTTGTTGTTTTTGCAATGGTTTATTTATTGAACAGTATTTGTAATGGAGACTAATTGAAACAATTGCATTTTTAAACTTCGATTTGATTTGGCTTGTAGCTAAGTTATAACAGCCGCACAGGTCAATCGATCAGATTAAGCTACTCTTGCCGCGATTGGTCCGTAAATGGGCGACCATGTTTTCACGCCAACGTTAAGCCGTTGGTCCCGGTTGTCCGGTTGTCGGCTTTTACAATATTTTTTTGACAGTATGTTAATTAAAACATTCTTCACACCTTGGCTCATATTGTCAAAAAATAACAATAGAATTGAAAACGCTATAAACATTATACAAATATGACCAATTTTTTTTCTACAAAGATTACTTACTAATTGCCTAGTCAATCAAGAGGTGAATGTTTAACACACTGAACCAATTACAAACTAGTAAAGTCCACACAACAGACATTATGACATACATTTTTTTATGATTGATTATAGCATAGGGTTACGTATGTGCGTTTCAAAGCAAATGCTTTCGATAGCGTAAGGTGGCGGGAAGGTATAAGAAAGAATTTTGACTAATGCCCAATGGGTGTGTATTTGTACTGTGTAATTTTGACACACATATTACTTATCTAGCGAATTTTGAAAGTTGTTTTTGGCGAAAATATGATGAATGATTTATAGTGTGCAATAAAAATCGAAAGGTGCGAATATCCCTAGGCGTAATGGAAAAGTAGCCAAAGTCGTAGACATGGAACTTTCCGTCCACGCAATGGAACAAAACCTATACAAAATTTAAAAAAAATAAGACATACAGCAGTTTTTGAACCTCAAGGATACACAAGACAGTTCTCCAAAAAACCATCCCTATAGTTAAACCTCTATTTGATCTCGAAACCGATTCTAACAAACAACGGATAATCTTTTTTCCAATAATTGAGCCAAGAAAATTTGAACCTAATCTAGGTGTCTATTGAAATAACATATAGAGAACCAAGTATTTTAATAAAGTCGACACATAAAGTTATCTACTTGGTTACGAATTTGCCCTCAATTTCTTTAGCTGACAGTCTCAAAAGATTAACAATATAGACAACAAACTTGACGTATGTTGGTAAAAATCTGACCGACATTTTGCTCACTTTTAGCATGTCTGACAAAATTAAACGGGGTCGCAGAACATTTGTTTATGTTTTATTTCCCGCTGTTCTGGTATCGTGGCCATTTTTTACGTCGAGCTGCATTCTTGGACATATCGATTTCCTCAGTTGTAAATCTAATCTAACATCACGATCTATTTTACCACCTATTTTAAGTTTTTTCAGTGCTAGCTGATAGTTAATGCAAATGATGCGTTTAATTTGTTTCAATCTCGTTGCATTACTTAGTAATATAATATTCTCATAATTTCGATTCTTCAGAAGACACACTTACCAAGATTGACAATTTATCAAACTATTATTTACCATTGATGATAGTAAATTATGCGTGCCTACGTGCTTCGGAAAGCATGTTAAACCGTTGGTCCCGGCTGTCACTTGTGGACCTATGACAACAGTTACGGGTCGTCAGAAGCCCAAAAGTCTGACAACCAATGTTACCAAGGGGTATCCTATTACCTGGCCTGTGGAAGTCAGATAGTCGCACAATGTTAAATACTGGTATTTAGCTGCACCAGGTTAGACTGGAAGTCGACCCCAACATTGTTGAGAAAAAGGTTAGACAGATGATAATGGGATGATAGTCAATTATATCAGTGAGTCTTGTGATTAGGGCCCACCTCCTCTCACGGAGCCAAGGCCTGTATCCTAGTAGAGAGAACGTTATATGCAAATAACGGTTATGCTATTCTGTGCTCTAACAGAAGTGGTTTTACTAAGATTGTTCCCATAAACATCAACATCGCGTGCGAAGTAGATACACCTACGTAATTACGTAATTGCGGTGACCGCACTTATGGCGATTCAAAACGAAAGTTTCATGAGACGTCACGGCTATTACAAAGTTATCATAAGTTTAATTGAGGGAATTAGGGTACTAAACGGGTAGGCAAAGTAACCTTTCACGTGTTCATTTAGTGATGGTGTCTGCCAAGCTATAGATGAGCAGTCAAGTAAAATAATATGTGATCATAGTTTTAAGGGGGATACGCTAAAGTGGAAGAATAAGGTATGACTATTTCATTGAAATAAGCATTCAATGGGATTATAGGAACCTGACAATGCATACTGCAATTTGCAAAAAGATCGTAAGAAAATTTGATTCCAAAGGCCACCTTAATGGGTAGATATTTGATACTGGTATGAAAAAACCTGTGAAGAACTATATACATTTCTATCGATAACAATATTAACCTAATCGTATTGATTACACAATAGACTGGCTTGAGATAGCAAAATTAGAAGAATAGGGTGCAGGATGTGTTGAGCATAAACACGATTAAAGCTTGAATCTTGATCATATTTACACGGACGTTAGATAACCGCAGTGGAATTTTATCGTCCACTGAATTTCAACTTCACAGAGATTTAAAGAGAAAAAGGCAGAGAGTGGTTACTTTATTCCGATCCAGCTCGTTCTTTGCTGCCCTCTACCAGCGATGCCCTAAGCCGAGGTCCGTAGCACACAGGGGGGTGCCCTTAGCGACTAGTCGCTGTACTTTTAAGTTTTTAAACCCTAGCTGGAGGTCTTAATTTATTAAGGTAGCCACAAGCAAGTCAGGTTAAGTAGCCGACAACCTCATAGGTTGACCTGCGAGATGTCATTCTATAGAAAAAAAGAGAGGTTACTCTAATTTTGACTGGCCTGTTAGTCTAGTGGTTGGTGATCCTGACTGCAAAGACTGAGGTCGTGGGTTCAATTCCCACCCAGGACAAATCTTTGTGTGATGAGCACAATAATTTGTTCTGTGTCTGGGTGTAATTTATCTATAATATGTATGTATTTACTAAATATGTAAGTATGTTTAACAGTTGTCTGGTTACCATAGTACATGCTCTGCCTAATTTAGGAACAGATAACGTTGTGTTGCTTAAAAAAAAAAAATTGAGGTAAGGGCAGACAGATTTTAATAACTAGAGATAACTTGTGTCTATGGATGACTAAATTTAACACATTGTCAAAGACTGCAAATTTTCTGACATTTAAGCAAAGCGCTTTATACAAAATGAGTCATCCCAGCTTTGTATACCAGTGTCGTGATGTATGATTGAGGGCACCGCATTATAAATGCAGACGATAGACTTGTGGCTTTTCAAATCACTTTTGCCGCAAAACCTTTGAACCTCATTTCAAAGTTGTTTCGTTCAGCAGACCCTTTTGTGTTGTCGGCTTTCTTGTATGTCCTATTTCTTGTAATGATGGAGAAATCTAGGAAAGGTTAGATTTGTTTAGGATAGCTGCTTAAAGTTTGGCGCAACCAATTCTATTTTAGTTGCTTTTGTTGTTTTATATTCTTTGGAATTTTACCGTACTAACGACCCGCTTCTATTTTGCGCGGACTCAACAAAACGTCGACGTTTCTTTATTACTTATTGTACACAAAAAGGCTGAATGCAAAAACAAATCAAATGCAGATTATTTCTCAAAATTGAAGAAAAATGCGGTCAAACAAACATACATCACCATCATAATCAGCCTGTATTGTTCCCACTGCTGGGACACAGGCCTCCTCTCGGGGAGAGGGAGTGGGCCGAGGCGTGATAGCAAGGGTCACATGTGTTCGAATTTTTGGTTCTAACCTCCTGAGACCCAGATATTTTTCAGGCCGAATGCAGAGTGACCCAAACTAGACTATACCGGATAGATCCATAGAAAAAAGTTACGATATTTTCTTTAGTGTTGGGTATTTCTTCTCTATGTTTTAAATGGCCGAACGAATGAATGAACTAATCTCAAGTCAGTGCTACCATACTAACAAACATATTTACAGAGCGACCAAAGACAATTTCCTGATCTGGCGCGCAATTTGAAACTATTATCTTACAATTAGTTCGAATAATTTGTCCTAATACTAGTACGCGGGAACATAGTTCAGTAAAAAATAAATAAAGCCTGGGCCTATCCGAAAAAGTGATTTTGTTCTAAAAAAATCACGCGGGGTCTCAGGAGGTTCATGTTGATTTTCTCACGATGTTTTCCTACACCGTTATGGGAGCAGTAGTGATGAAGTTATTTACACAATGTTAGGTACCCGTCTAAGTTCGTACCAACGACCTTACACCTCCTAAGTTGGGGTCGATATTCCTGGGGCACCACTGATCTCAAACATGCATAAGAAGCAACAATAATATAGGTTTTTACCAATATTTTGTTTACTTTTATGATATATAGGATGGTAGAGATATGGACGTGCAAACTCTGAATGAATTCAATACCTACATGATTCAATCATTTACCGTCGCGTCGGTTTTTCGGTATTTTAACATAACCTTAAATAATATAGGTACCCTTTAAAGCGTATACATCTTGTCTCTATTTTTCATGAGTAAAACTCATTTTTCATAACCCTTTTACTTGATGTCTGAAGATTATTCGAACGATGCTGCACGATGACACACTTACCTAGAAGTAACTTATGTTTTTAAAAACGTACAGTTTTCTTCAACTCTCCGCCATCAATTAACTACTGTTACCGGTTTAAAAACAAGCATAGCTATCTCAACATCAATTAACAGACAGCTCCCAAAACTGACTAAATAACAGTACCTTCAATATTAAGAATAATCACCGAATACGTTACGGTGTAACGCCAAATCTCTTTCTTTGACATAATCGCTGGTTCATACGCATGTAATTTGGCTGCCTTCAACATTTGTTCGACTTTCACTCCTGCGTGTCTAACTTCAAAATGATCGCACGCAAAAGTATTAAGTGGATGTGTATTATCTAATCGACATAGCTAGGCAGGTGAATGGCTTATCAGAGTGTGAGCCCATCACAGACGGAGCTAACACCATCATCTGCCTACCTTTTTTCTAACTAGTTTTGGGGCCGGTTTTCAGTCTAACCGGATACAGCTGAGTATCTTACGTGGAGAGACTGCCTATTTGACCGCTATAACCCAGTCAGTGCATAACACAGTACCCCTTGGTAAGATTGATTGGTAGATTCGGGCTTCGGATGACCCGTAACAACTGTCAAAGATTCTTGAATGACAGTAGGGACCAACGACTTATTGTGCTTTTCGAGGCACGGGCGGGGTTCCACGGATCGAACGCGGCTAGCGTAGCATCACTTAGTCAATCGACCTCACGGGTCCGTTGTTATTACTTTGCCACGAGCCCCTGTTTCATACTCTGCTATATATTATACCGTAATAAGGTACCACAGATGGCAGATATGCTGTAATATGTATTTATTAGGGGTTAAAGTATGAAATTGCCGATTGATACTGCAAAATTGAAACTGGTTTTTGTCCAAGATGTAACATATTTATTCAATCAAAATATTTATCCTCATTTTATCTATACATTTCTGCCTTTGCAATAGATTTCTGGGAATCTAAATTCGATAAACTGTGTAAAAACATTTGCTACGGCTTCCACCATCTCCTTCAATTTAGCGTTATTCCGTGGGCGGTCTTCCACGTGGTTCGTTCTTCAAGTTGAAGTTTCTATTACGAGAGCGTTTAAACGCACGGTGCATTCATTATTATTATTATTATATATTTTTTCCAAAATAATTATTCTATATTACATTATTTTTGCCATACAATGAAAACCTCTCAGGGTTTTCATTAGCAGTCTCCTCTCCAAACGCAGCATTGATATTGCGAGCCCTTTCTGCCAGGTTAGTTCCACGTCGAAACAGGAATTCAAAATTTACCATTCTAAAATACGTTTGAACTCGTACTCTAAGTTACTTGTTAATTTTCGAAGTATCCACATTTTCCGTCTAAGCTGAATACAAAAAATACAATTGAAATTTGAAAATCCAATGTTGCACATTGTTTTTAAGAAAAATATAATAGGTATAATGTATAAAAGTTTCACTCGAATGTCTCATATCATGAAGGTTTAATGTCAATTCAAATTACCTATAACTATAAAACGGCAATTTCATACTTTAACCCCTATTACCTACCTGACAGGGTCACGGAATTGTTCCAAAGAGTTACCGTGTCCCTGGTATAGGCAACTGAAGGACACGGGTGAGTTTTAGTCAGTAAAAGTCTGACACGCCCTTCTGCTCCACCCAGAGCGGGAGACGTCATTTGAGGATTTCCCACCCACAAAAAAAAAGCCCTGTAGTAGGCAGACACAGTAAATATTGTAAGTGCACCTGCTCTGTTACGCCACATCTGTAGATGTGCCACGCCCTGCACTTGTCATTTTTCTCAATGAGAAATATTGCAATGTCACGTCTCTTGGAGCTTTTCGATCGGTGATAAATGTTATGTTATATTACGAAGTCGAATTAGTTCAGTGGCAGTGAAAGTCAGTAGGTTGTGTTGTCCATTGTTAGACTTTTTTAGGGTTCCGTCCCGAACCGAACCCCTATAGATTCGTCATGTCTGTCTGTCTGTCTGTCCGAGTGTGTCACAGCCACTTTTTTCCGAAACTATAAGAGCTATGCTATTGAAACTTGGTAAGTAGATGTATTCTGTGAACCGCATTAAGATTTTTACACAAAAATAGGAAAAAAAAAACAATAATATGGGGTTCCCCATACATAGAACTGACACTCAAAAAAAAAATTTTTCATGAAACCCATACGTGTGGGGTATCTATGGATAGGTCTTCAAAAATGATATTGAGGTTTCTAACATCATTTTTTTCTAAACTGAATAGTTTGCGCGAGAGACACTTCCAAAGTGGTAAAATGTGTCCCCCCCCCCGTAACTTCTAAAATAAGGGAATGATAAAACTAAAAAAAAATATATGATGTACATTACCATGTAAACTGCCACCGAAAATTGGTTTGAACGAGATCTGGTAAATAGTTTTTTTTAATACGTCATAAATCGTAAACCACAATTTACCTTTCATTCAGTCAAACTCAAATATAAAAATTAAAAAAAAAAAAACATTTAATTTCATAAACATAAACCTTATGCATAAACCGTGAATACCTGAAGGTTTGTACGAAACCCTCGGTGCGCGAGTCCGACTCGCACTTGGCCGGTTTTTTTGTCATGTGAGCCTTATATGTATGGTGTTGTATTTTAGAAAACTGAAAATGTTGTCTTATTTTTTCCTATTTTGGTTCCATATTTAAAATAGTCTTAGAATTTTAATAACTTTCGTCACTATTATTTCATCTGTCGTTTGGTCCTCACCTAAACCTATCCAAAAAAAGTCAAAATGAATCTGAAAACAAATATCAATCAAATGTTATTAAATGTCAATCAATCAATCACAGCACTTCATGGTAGCAACTTTTAATGTTGCTATACTTATGACAAATGCAATTAAATCGAACTCTTATACAGTCACCAAAGGAGTTATGTAGCCAGGATCGTCGCGTTTACAGCTGAAGTTTAGTAAGAAACAGATGAATGTTTTCAAATTAAATTAAATAAATGTATTGTTTGTTTTGTTCCCCATTTCTTTCTGTGGGTGTCGTAAAAGGCGACTAAGGGACTTACAAGAAAATGTGCAGCAGCGTTCTCTATGAATTTTACCACCATACTGTGATCACCTACCCGCCTGCCAGGCGTGGTGGTTACAGCGACACCCCCCCCCCCTCAAATTGGAAGAAGACTACGTCCTGTAGTGGACGTCTTACTTATTATGATGATGGTGACTTTTTGTTTTCCATTTTTACACGCTTTATATTAGGCTTCACTTGTATGTTTGTATATTTGTGTGTAACAATTTCATAAATTTGTGCCATTATCCTTGCCAGGATTACCAGGACAGCAAAAAAACTGTCACAAACTACGCTGACATACGTCTCAAAATTCGAAATACCCTAAAAAATAGAAAATAAATAATAGTTTAAAAATACTAAAAAACACGCTTCCATGGAAAACCAAACTAAAAAGTACAAAATAATGGAAAAAAAGCGTGGGGTGCCTGATATCTATAAAAAAATACCTTAAAAGCACCCCACGCTTTTTTTCAATTATTTTGTACTTTTTAGTTTGGTTTTCCATGGAAGCGTGTTTTTTAGTATTTTTAAACTATTATTTTTTCATTATTAATTATTATTTCGATCCCGGTTATTTATCCTTTTTCCTTCTTACTGCTTCACCGCTGTCGGATATTAAAGACACATCTTCGATCAACTATGCACTAAAGGGTCTGACCTACAAACGAAGTACTAGGATGTCATAACGACGTAAACTAATCATTAGTTTACTGACAACCACTCGCGAGCAAACATAAGCTCAATGACGCGACAACACGCGAATTTTAAGCCACGTTAATATCACTTAAAATTAAAGCAATTTCATCTCTATTTGAACTACTGCAAGGTTCTGCTGAACTGCACTGATGTGATGGTATTCTTAAACAAATTGCAAAGCAGTGATTAGGATGTAAATAATATTGGTAATGATCTACTTGGTGAACTGTTTTATGGGTCATGGTTACTTGTCAATGACTGATAGTAAACTAACTGTTGCCCGTGACTTCTCCTGCTACCCTGGATGAAAAGTACCCTATCTCCTTATCCAGGTCATAGTCAATCTGCGCGCCAATATTCATCTAAGTCCGGTCAGTGGTTTTGGCGCTAAAACTTAGTATCGAATTTTTTACATAAGTTAGGATAATAATTTTATCTTATGCTTAAAGCGCTTTAGAAGCGTGGTAGTGGATGCTTTATTCTTCTATGTACTAGAAAATGCCTTTGCCCCACAGTGGGACAAGAATAAGCTAGTACTTGCTCGTTATGTTTCACTCGGTACTAAAACATATCTTCGTATGTTTGGTCTTGTGGACTGCTGCTCTTCCAGAAATGCTTTTCTGTCACGATGTTTTCTTTCACGGTTTTGAGAGCAGTGATGATGATATAATTTACAGTAAGCAAAGCGCTGATCTGGGTTCGAACTTACTGACCTATATAAAAATTGCTGTCATTTCTCTTGGGCTATGTTAATGGCAATAAAACCACACAGCTGCTTGCAAATATAATGAAAATCGAAACAAAAAGTAATTAATTTTAATTACATATGTTATCTAATAAACAGAATGACTTTGAACAACAAACTACAAGTTTCCATTACACAATTAAAGTACCAGTTCACATAATACATCTTAACGCCTCTTAAAATAGGAACTAGGCTGCGAAAGTGGCCTTCTTTACATAACACTATCAGAAAAATATTCAACCCAAATACATAATGTTATGTTAGAAGATATTTTTATTCTTAGGAAATTTTTTTGTTGCTTAAATTCATGTTTTGCACGAGGCTATATTGACGACGATACGCTAGATGCTATTACGTATATAAGCTAAATCTTTGTACCTCTCAAGTACGAAAATTTTGCTGTCGGAGGAGTATGGCACAGATAAAGTTTAAATGGAGGAGTGCAGGTAGGAAATATTTTTAGTTTCCTATCTTTAGCGTCTAGAATCATGTACTGAATCCAAATCCCAGATTGCACGTCTGTGGCTTTGGAAAAAAGAAAATTAGAAAAATCCCAAAGAAACAGACGAAAAATCGAAAAGTTCATCTCACTTGGTACGAAGTTCACTGGATCACTTGGTCACCCTACAAATATGTTATCCTACAAATATTATAAATGTAGAAAGTTTTTGATGATGGATGGATGGATGTTTATAACTCTGTCACGAAAACACTACTGAACGGATTTTGATGACATTTTTAACCTAAATAAACAAATAAGATATTTTTTTTATCCCGGGTAGTACTTTCCCGTAGGATAATTTCCGACCTTCATGCGGGCGAAGCCGCTGCTAAAGGCTAGTTTATAATAAAATGAACCCATCATAAATTGGCCGTTTACTTTGGTAACAGAGTAACAAACCGGTATCTTCATTCCTTTTAAATAAATCGTGTTAGTTACATCAATAAGCGTTAATATCCACAGCATTCACTAGTAAAATATAATTTTCATTAACACACATATAAAGCGATCGTTGACTCAAAGAACCGAATGTTGTAACCTTAACCGAATTGTGTAACTAATAAATTATACATAACTGGTAATGTAACTGTCTTCTTCAAAACTCTGCAACCAATGCAATAGTTACAAAACTGGTTTATAAAATACGTAAACAAACCAAAATAGACAATATTCTGATCTTGGGAGGGTACACAATCGTATTTCATGTAAGACATTTTTTGATAGCTATTTTTGTTTCGGTAAACAAAGTTATCTAGATGGATACTGTTAGAGGTATCAAAAACTGGGTTAAGGGGATTACCTCGCTCAAATCCTGAAAATACGGTGTGTTTAAAGAAGTTTGTAGATGAATCCTTTTGTGCGTTTTCAATATAAAAAATATATGTTAAACTAAAGGTCATCACAAATACATTGTATTGTTTAAAATTTTAATAAACTTACTCAAATTTTATCAAAAAATAGTAATAAATAGGTCCTTTTTCAACCTAAATTGAAAATTTTCTCTATAACGGCTCAATAACTCGGCATGAATGTTATACCAAAAAATACGTAATGATGTATTTAACAATTTGTATAGATTTTTTTCTCTTATTTCTTTTAATATTTTAAAATATTTTATAAAAACACGAAATTTCGCGAAAAGCACTATGTCACTCCCGCACTCGTCCCTCTCTCTCTCGTCGTTTCGTCGTAAGTTAGTACGGGGCAGCATGCTCAAAACGAAGGTAAAAACGCGATTTTTTCGAGTTTTTTCTGCCAGGCCAAGTGGTAATGGCTGCGACAGTTGTAAGTCGTAGGTTTGAATCCAGACAGGCATTTGACTGTGTACATTATTTTATCACCACTGCTCTCAAAATGGTGAAGAAAACCATCGTGAGGAAACCGGCATGTTCTGTAACCAAAAATTCTAAGACATGTGACATCTACCAACCCGCACTGGGCCCGCGTGGTGGATTACGGCCCACTCCCTCTTACAGAGAGGAAGCCTGTGTCCCAGCAGTGGGAACATTATAAGCTGATTCTGCTTAGCCGTGGGTTTTTATTTAATATTGAGCTTATAATATATGCAGTTACGACACTAAATACATTACATTTGAGCATAAATTCTAAGGCCGCGTGCTAACCAAAGCGATCGTTGCGCGAGTACGTGATCGTCACGCTCTTTTATATGAATACGACAGTCACGCGATTAATGTTGCGCTTGTACGCACGGCTACCAGGTTAAGCTATAAATTGCCAGTTTTAGCTGACCTCGCATTGTAAAGGCTTTTCGTACAATGAGATAGCAGCTTATACTGGAACTATACGCTTAATGTGTGGGCGTGCGTACGTCAAAAAATCATCCAAACGTTTGATAAAATAAATCTGCAACTTTGAAAAAGGACAGATTTCATAATAGTAATATATGCGCGATGCTTGTTTTCAAATAGGACACGGCCTTTTTTGCACTTCATTTTACCTAATAGTCATTGGGAGACTCATCTCATCAAAAGGGGTTTTCAGAAGACAAAGTAAATTATTCTGAATTATTTATTTATAACGGCTAAGCAATTTCAACTTCGAGATATCAATCAGAACAAAACTAAGAATGAACGTAAAAATTATATAAAAGACAATTGTCTAGATTTAATTAGTAGAATGGTATTTTAACAATGTGCCTTTATTATTGTTTTGCTTGTTTTTTTTTTCAAATTACTATGTTAGAGTTTCCGGAAAAGTTAGTAATGGTTTCTGGTAAATTTATTACATTAAGTAAACTAAAAATATGAATGTCAGATACCGCACTGAATGGATAACCTGATTAGCAGAGATATTACGTCCATATTTACTAACACATTATGTTAATTAACGAGTTTGGGGAGACCTAAGTCCAGCAGTGGACGTCTTTCGGCTGAAATGATGATGATGATTATTGAAAATAAAATATTATAAAGTTTGTTCCTAATTAAAGTAAAACTATGAGTTTGTTTCGGCATTTTTTCTCAGGGATGTTTAGTCAGCCAGAAATTTTACCAACAAAATATTGACATATACGTGTCTCAAAACTTCTACAGAAATAAAAACTTGATTTCACGAAACTTCTTTATCAATCAAATTGTTATCTACAGTTACCTTTGCACCCACATGTAGCCTAACGGTAGTTAACAGTAGTAAAGAAAACAATCAACAAAAACAAGTCGTCGCCTCTTCAATCACTCACAAGGCAAGCCTACAAATTATAAAAATAAACAAAATTATCGAACGGGACACATCAAAAATTCGCGCATAACTATTTTGCAAAAAAAAAAAACAAGTTACGAGATCCATGTGAGATAGTACCTACCAAATTACTGGTATACTTTCGACTCACTGCACTGTAACAGAAGTAAGTTTTTTTGGTGTGTCTCATAACATGGTCGAAAGTGTAATAGAAGGCGAAAGTGTGTTTAAGGAGCGTTTCCACTTGATGGGTGAGGTAATAGGAATCAGTGAGGCCTTGAAAGCCTCGTACAACGCACATTGATTAAGTGAGATGGTTGTTACATAATTTTAATTGTGTTTTTTATAGTTATTGTAGTAATAGTAACTATAAAAACACGATTAAAATTGTATTAATAAATAAAATTGTAAGTATTAAACGATCTATGAGAGTACGTAGATCATTTAATATTTTACACGTGAGAGATGGAATACCTTTTTGAAGTTTTTTTTTTTACACGCTTTATATTAGCTTCACTTGTATGTTTGTATATTTGTATGTTTGTTTGTAACCGACTCCTTATAGCGCGATTTTGACCCACTTTAAACGACCAGATGTCATCCAAACTTTGCACACCTGTCAAGGACCGATGACAATGCAATAATTTCATAAATTTGTGCCATTATCCTTGCCAGGGTTACCAGGACAGCAAAAAATCTGTCTTCGAAAACTACGCTGACATACGTCACAAACTAATTTGTGCTATTATCCTTGCCAGGGTTACCAGGACAGCAAAAAAAAACTGTTTTCGAAAACTACGCTGACATACGTCTCAAAATTCGAAACACGCTAAAAAATAGAAAATAAATAATAGTTTAAAAAAACTAAAAAACACGCTTCCATTGAAAACCAAACTAAAAAGTACAAAATAATGGAAAAAAAGCGTGGGGTGCCTGATATCAATAAAAAAATACCTTAAAAAGTACCCCACGCTTTTTTTCCATTATTTTGTACTTTTTAGTTTGGTTTTCAATGGAAGCGTGTTTTTTAGTTTTTTAAACTATTTTTTTTTTAACTCGCTTTATTAGCTTCACCTGTATGTTTGTAACCGACTCCTTTGGGCTTGATTTTGACCCCCTTCAAACGGTCTTATTTCATTTAAACTTTTGTTTGTTTAGCAATAAAGTTTTTTTGTCGAGGACACTACAATAATTTTATAAATTTGTGCCATTATCTTTGCCAGGGTTACCACGATAGCAAAAAAATAATAATACTAAAAACACTATTTTGGAGCTAGTCGAACTAAAAAATTGAAAATAAATAATAGTTTAAAAAAATTCAAAAAAGTAAAGTAACTACCTATCTACTTTTTAATTTGGTTTTCTATGGAAGCGTTTTGTTTTTATAATAAACAATGGTTAAAAGAAAAATATTTACCAATTAAACGCTGGCTATAAATAGAATATTTTCGCACTCATCTCGTTTTAACACGCAATCAACAGACGGTTCAATAGGCTGTTATGTCTATTGACCGACATATTAAAGCAATATCGACATTGGTCAACAAAATATTGAAGTAGGTATGTTTTAGTAGATCCTTATTTGCATATTCTCAAATAGTAGAAAGAAGACGATAATTATGTGTAGTCTAAATAATAGTAGTCTCATCGTTTTAGTTTGACCATTCTGTGCTAGAATAATATTATGAAATGTATTATATTTTGCGTGAAATTAAAGGCTCGTTCAGACTAGCGCGACGCGACGGTCGCGCGCGAATCGGCGATTTATATCCGTAGAAAAATTTATTATCTAATTCTATCTAAAAATCAGAAATGATTCTCACTATTATTATATTCTGCCCACAATCAGATGCAGCTGAATATACGTATGTATTTTACATGAAAGTGCTGCCTGTCTGACCTCCACAACTCAGTCACTGGTAAAACTGGTCAGACTTTCGGGGTATTGACGACTCGTAACAACTGTCAAAGATTTACAAAAGGCAGCCGGGACAGATGGCTTAACTTGCTTTCTGAGGCACGAAGAGTATATAAAGATGGTCACCCATCCACGGACCACGACAAACATAGCTTAACTTGATCGAGTCCCGTCACAACGTATAATTTGTATTAAAACAATACATAAAATAATTTCATAATACATCTTGGACCGCATAGTAAACAAACGTAGTAGACGTTTCGTTGCAATTTAAGTAGGGCATTGGGTTGCCTAGAAATACTTACCAGTGCGATTACTGCCACCAAATGGTATTTGCTTACTTCGTAACCGTGGTCACAAGTAGGCACTCATATTGCGTGAAATATGTATGCTAATTTAGATCTTATTGCGATAGGTAAAAGGTCTGTATTGGCGTAAGTTACGTGGGACGTAGTGCATGGAAAACAGTAGGTCAATGGTGTAAGACTGATATGGTCGTAGTAATGAAAAGTGAGACTGAAGTGGTTAATTTGGGAGGAATTTACCTATAACATATTGACATATTTTCGTTACAGTATGAATAGTAGGTATAAGTACATTAACATGCACATAGTAAACTAGCGCCACAAGCAGTATACCTACTTCTTACTGGAATAATACTAATATACTTGAATAATCAAATCAAATAGTAGGTAAACATATAAGTTGGTCATTATTTGCCACATTATTTATCGTTATTTATCGTTATTCAGTGCTTATTTTCTCACTTCCTGTTATTCATAAAACAAGTTGTTACTGAAAAGTAATGTTTGTCATAAATTAATGAATGTCTTGAATGGGTAACAAGACACTTAATCGATACTATAAACTATTCTTTACATTGTAATGTAAGGACTTAAATGCTTGCTAATTTGCTTTCCGGCAATTAGAAATCGTAATAAAACCCTGAAATTTTGCATGCTATTTTTTTCTTCTGCTGAACATAATAGGTTGGGGAAAAAGTTTCTTCGCATTTTTTAAGAAAATTCAAAACATTTTTAATAAAGTTTATTTACATTTAACTAAAGTATGTAGGTACCATTTTGTTCGATAACTTTTTGCCATCTTGTAGGTAGGGACATGATCCCATTGCTATAGAAATTTTGGGACTTCTGGTCAAAATACCGCGACAAGTGGTTTTGGCAGTCCTCTCGTGATGTTAACCTGACACTGCCTAAAGAATTCTGAAGAGACCGAAACAGGTGGAAATCTGAAGGTGCAAGGTCAGGACTATACGGCGGATGCATTAACACCTCCCAGCCAAACTCTCTTAATTTTTGTTGGGTGGCTAAAGATGTGTGAGGTCTAGCGTTATCATGATGAAAAACCACACCCCTTCTGTTGATTAATTCCGGCCGCTTTCTCTCAACTTCTTGCTTTAATCTCATCAGTTGTTCGCAGTAGAGTTCAGAATCGATGGTCCTGCCTGGTGGTAACAGCTCATAATGAATAATGCCCTCCCAATATCACCACACACACAGCATCACCTTGTTGCGAGTTAACCCGGGTTTCGCCACAGTCTGTGAAGCCTGACCGGCCTTTGACCACGACCTTTTTCGCACGTTCTTGTCATACGTGATCCACTTTTCATCACCAGTTATCAGCTTCTTCAAAAATGGTTCGGTTTCATTACGTCGTAATAAAGAATCACAAATGAGTACACGGTTCATTAGGTTTCTTTCAGTGAGCTCGTGAGGTACCCAAATGTCGAGCTTTTTTGTGTACCCAGTTTTTTTCAAATGCGCCAAAACTGTTTTGTGGTCAATTTCCAGTTCTTCAGCTACGTCGTAACTACTGGTATGCCGATCTTGCTCCACTTTTTCAAAAATGGCATCCATTTTATCCGTAATAGGGCGACCAGAGCGACGTGCATCTTTGACATCAAAATTTCCGGATTGAAAACGCTTAAACCAAATTTGTGCTACTCTCACAGACACTACACTAGGTCCATAAACATCGCAAATTTTTTTCGCGGCTTGCGTTGCATTTTTACCTTTTTTGTAGTAAAATTTTAAAATGTATCGAATTTCTTCATTACATTCACTCATCTTGACGGTACGAAAAACAAATGTAAATCACACATTTTTCTAATTTGAATTTGGAATTATGTTCTTTAAAATTTAAACTTTCAATGATACCAAAACCAGCCAGATACAAATAGTATAGCCAAAGAGATTTTATTACAAGTTCAAACATACTATAATGCGAAAAGACTTTTTCCCCAACCTAATATTACTACACCTTAATAATACAATTTAATGAATACATGTTTTGGGGATTAAACTGCCGATAAAATTATTAAAATATCTCTTTATTAATTCACAAAGTCACATTTAAGATCAGTTGATTTATTACTCTGAATCTCATATCACGTAACTTCCATAATAAATAGGCAGTCTTCAATTAAGAAAGAATTCGGAGACAGCCTGCAATTGACCTACTGACGTACATCTACTACACTGTGACCGCTTCCCATCAAGATTTATTGACCATAAGAACATTGAGCTTTACGGAAACCTGTTTTTGGTTAGGTTTAGGTATTAGGAAACCGCGTGACCTAAAATATTAATACCTACGAGAGTGCGAGCTTCGCCTTGACAAGGCGGTTCGTTTTCAACAATGCATGTAGTGTTAAAGAATTGGATGTTTCTTATAATCCTACTAATATATTTATTAATATACGGATAACATGGCAGGGGGTAACTTGCACACTCAATAATGGGCCCCCGGATAACGTCGCTAGCATAGAGTGACGTAGCGATAAGGGGGCAACACTTCCTGAGGTGCTTGGTATTCCACGGCTTTCAGAACAATCCCAGAGCTCAGAAGATGGTCAAGATTCCTACGAGCACTTACTGGAATACTTCCTTTCGCCGAGCACGTTTGCACTTGCAAATCTCTACTCAAACCGGCCAATAAAGGCGAGAATGAGGTGGGAGCTCTGAACCTCATCAGTGTTCACTCCAGCCGGCCAATAAAGGCAAGCTAAAGATGAAGGACAAGAATTCTCTCGGGAGATAGGGTCCGTGGGGTCGCTACTGCCCAACAGCTCGCCACGTGCTGCCCTGCGGGTTAATAATAATTATTATTAATATAAACGATTAATATATTCATGAATTAATATTCCCAACCAACAATCTTCGCCTATCGCAGTCTACTGCTGGATATAGTCCTCTCGCATGTTGCGCCACAACACCTTGTCTTCTGCCTTCCGCATCCAGTCTGCCCCAGCTACTTTCCTAACGTCATCGACTGAATGGTTGAATTAATATAATGAATAATTTATTAATGAATATATTTATTTATTTATCTATACTCTATACAATACAATACAAATAAATAAAATTGGAGTGTCTGTTTTTAATATTAAGATAACCACTTTTTAGTAAGTGTATATGGATGTATACACGATACATATACCAAAACAACATTTTTTACAATTTTTGTCTGTCTGTCTGTTTGTTCCGGGTAATCTCTGAAATGGCTGGACCGATTTTGACGGAACTTTCACTGGCAGATAGCTGATGTGACAAGGAGTAACTTAGGCTACTTTCATTTTAGAAAAAATAAATAATAGTTTGAAAAACTAAAAACACGCTGAATTTTGAGACGTATGTCAGCGTAGTTTTCAAAGACAGTTTTTATGAAATACTTTTTGTTAAATACCACGCGGACGAAGTCACGGGTAACAGCTATTACCTATAATATAACCTGTATGAACACATCTTACCGCGGTAGTACGTCCTCCTGCGTTAATTTCCGACATCCACGCGGGCGAAGCAGCGAGCAAAAGCTAGTTAGTTAATATTATAAAAAATTTGAAAGTTTGGATGTTTAGATGTTTGTTATTCAATCACGCGAAACTGCTAATCTGCTTAGACGATATTTGGAACACAGATATGTTGATAAATGGATACCTTTATCCCGGTAGTTCGTAAGCGTGGGATAATTTTGCGAAGCACCTGGCGAAACCTAGTAAATAAAAAAATGTATTCGAATAATTACAGACAATTAATATGCAGATGACGTCACCTTATGCCAAGTTTGGCAAGTAGGTAATACCTACATTATTTAGTGCTAACGATAAATTAATTGTTAGTTTTATTTTATTTTCTGAATGCCTAATTAATTTAAATAATAGGTACTATGTATTTCATTCTGTGTTTATTTTAACTACTCGCACGTAATAATGTGCAAAGGCGGACTTAATTCTTTAGACAATCAACCAAGGTTAGTGAAAAAATATTAAAACGATGGCAGGGGCAGTTGAATCTGTTGGAGAGAAGAATATTCAATTTATTTATTGAGTTTTCTACCAAACGACCGTAAAATTGTGAATTAATCATTTTATTCTATTTATTAACTAAAGATGAGCCATCATCATCATCATCATTTCAGCCGAAAGACGTCCACTGCTGGACATAGGCCTGCCCCAAGCACCACCACTTCGACCTGTTCTGTGCTTCTCGCATCCAACGTATTCCTGCGGCCTTCACCAGGTCATCGGCCCATCTTTAGGGAGGCCTTCCAACGCTACGTCTTCCAGTACGCGGTCGCCACTCCAGAACCTTCCGACCGAAGATGATCGAGTCGATTGGCTCAAACTCAAAGTAATTAAAACAAATAAACCAATAATTGACTGAACTGTCTGTCAGTCAATCAGAAAGAGGATGCTAGTTGCCTATGCCAAAGCGTAGTAGGTACCTACCATGGAGAAAAACGGGCATGAAAGTCCACGGTCACTCGTTTAAATCAAAATAACCGTAGTTGTAAATTAAACGGTAACATAATTTATGTTGAAACATGTGAGAAAAATATAAAAAGACGTGCACATTAAAAACGTCCGTAATAAAAACAAAAATAAATAACAATTCAAAAATTAAAATAAGTCGTGCGAGCTAAGAGATGACCAGTTCTTACTGATGGCGCCGGTTCACGAACATGACGTATGTATCAGCACCATTCGGCTCAACTACGAGTATAATGAACAGAACTAAATGATCTCACACACAACAAACACTGGGCGACCCAGATGAGCTTATTAGTCGATTCCCACGAATTTACTAGCCCAAAGCTGGTGAACGGAAACTTTTAAATAATATTATTATATACTAGCTTCTGCCCGCGACTTCATACGCGTCAAATTTTTGCTCCCTGACCCTTCCCGTCGCATCGTATTGCCTGCCAGTTTTCGTCCATTTTTCGTTGCTGCTCCTCTCTTTTGGACCGTAGCGTAATGTTATATAGCCTATCAATTCAGACCAGTAGTTCTTGAGATTACCGCGTTCAACCAACCAAAGAAACAAACAAACTCTTCAGCGTTATAATATTAGTACCTACAGATTATTTTCAGTTGGCGATTCGCAAGAAGTTCCTTCTATTTGTTTGTGGGTAAATCGACAACATAAAATAACATATTATTTAAAAGCCGACAGAAGTTGACTTGTCCAAATTTCAATAATCCATACAAAAATTCTATAGCAATTGCATTACAGTTTTCCTAGCACCTTTTATTTTTTTCCCTGTAAGGACTTCATTAGTCTGAATCAAAAATCTTAAACATTTAAAAAAGAAAGAAATATTAAACCGATCCAGGCGTTCTTTTGTTATTCACAACCATTCAATAAGTTTTCGTGCAGAAACGAAAGTAAACGCTCTACACGAATCCGACAAACCAGTTTTTTTTTGTCGTTTAAACCAAATCTAGAAGACTACTATTCTTCCGCCAGCTACTTGCTGTACACCACTAGGCAAATCAGGGAACCGAAAATGTATCACTTTCGGTTTGGAAGCCAGCCTAATGGTTGTGAATAGCTATGCAGAAGTGATGCTATTACCTATGAACACCATTTCATTTTTATTCATATATATTTATTTAATCATATAAATTTATATGAAATAAAGCAACACTTTAAACACAGCATTTTAAACTCACTCGCGATCTTCACACAAGAATCCAAAACCACGTTTCTGCAAATTCTTGTTCATGCGAAACTGACCTCACAGTCCATATTCGCATTTCAATTTACGTAACACCGACAAAAGCGTCTAATCTACATCATATAATACGCATAAAAATGCCACAAACTAGTTACTTCTTTACGGAAGTTATGACATAAGCAAGGGTTTCCCAAATTTCGGCACAGTTGCACACGTATAGTGAAAACATAAAATAATTGTGTGAAAGCTACGCGTCTGAGGTAATACACTTTAGATTATAAGTGTTTGATGTAGGAGTTACCGTGAATTGATAATATTTTTTTCTGCTTTGACAATTTTTTGAAGAGAAAATATTTAATGTAGATATTGTGTGTCCTTGATTCTTCTTTGCACAACGTTATTGTAGTATCGATTTGCAGTCACTCATCATCATATCAAACTCAAACTCAAAACTCAACGCATTTATTTTTAAATTAAATCAATTACAGGCTCGTACCGTGTGGTGCCGGACGTAAAGAATAACACCACCCCATTTCTTTCCGTGGGTGTCGTAAAAGGCGACTAAAGGGACTTAGTAGAGAATGGGCAGCAGCGTTCTCTATGCATTTTACCACCATACTGCGATCGCCAACCCGCCTGCCAAGCGTGGCGATTATGGCAAAGCCCCCCAAATTGGGGGAGGCCTAAGTCCAGCAGTGGACGTCTTACGGCTGAAATGATGATGACAGGCTCGTTTAATTTGTCAAGGGGTCGGTCACTCAAAAAGATGACAGACGAGGACATTTAACATGTACCAACCCGCATTGGGCCACGTGATGGATTACGCCCCTCTCATTTTCACTGAGAGAAGGTCTATGTCCTAGTAGTGGGGACATTCTAAGCTGATGATGGACCAATCCATTTTATTATTCATAAGAGGCAAGACATTTGATATACCTAACCAATTTTTTTGTGACAACGTTTTTTTATTAATATCTAATATCTTAGGACAACCAACACACCGTTATCTGATCCCAAACTAGGCAGATCCTGTACTATGGCAACCAGACAACTGATAAATGTACTTATATATTTCTAAATACATACATATTATAGATAAATTACACCCAGACACAGAACAAATGATTGTGCTCATCACACAAAGATTTGTCCTGGGTGGGAATCGAACCCACGACCTCAGTCTTTGCAGTCAGGGTCACTAACCACTAGACTAACAGGCCAGTCAAAAAGCTCAAGAATTTGTTTGTTTGTTTGGCTGCGGTAATCTCAGGAACTACTGGTCCAAATTGAAAAAATATTTTTGTGTTGGGTAGTCTATTTATTGAGGAAGACTATTTACCATTCCGCTATAATCAAAAGGAGCGGAGCAGTAACGAAAACTGGCAGGCAATTTGATGCGACGAGAAGGGTCAGGGGAGCAAAAATTTGACGCAGGTGAAGTCGCGGGCGGAAGCTAGATTGAAATAAATGCTTTAAGTTTGTTATCATAAACCTCTATGAATCTACACAAATAAAAAAAACTATTCTTTTAACTAATATTTCAAGAAACTACACTTTTCGACAATCTAAAACTTTGCTGAAGACTGCCTAAACATTCCTTCAAGGTGACAAGATTCTGGTATTTACAGTTGTCATTAGAGCCACAATTTGTATAGTCCAATGTTTAATCAACGTTTCAGGTCAATAACGCACCTAATACAAGTATTGCAAATTATTTAAACCACTAAACGTTTCAGCCTAGGTCTTAAACGGCCACAGACATGTTTAAGACTAACCACAATTCTAGACAAACTAAAATGGAGGACGATACCACATGCGTCGTGACCGAGATGTGTAAAACAATATTTGTGATTTTAAGTAGGCTCCTGAGAGCCTTTAAATTACTTTTGAAATGAGTGTAGGATGTAGTTCTGTGAGATCCGCCTGTAGAACTCCTTAAACCAGAGGGCCAATCTAACCAGTTTTCGTAATTTACGAACGTTCAGAGTCTGATCTCAGACTCAAGCTGTCAAAAATACCTTGAGTTTTCATAGATTTTTGACAAGCTTTGGACATTTCATTGTCGCCGAGATTATGACTAGATTTTCGTCCAGCGTTGGGCCTCTGACTCGCGTAAAGTCACAGCATTATGCTGAGTGATGGTCGTTTTGCGTGGATGTGACGCAAGTTTTCACCTAGATTTTCTTGTTAGGGTTCCGTTGCCAAATGGCAAAAAACGGAACCCTTATAGATTCGTCATGTCTGTCCGAGTATGTCACAGCCACTTTTTTCCGAAACTATAAGAGCTATGCTATTGAAACTTGTAAGTAGATGTATTCTGTGAATTAAAAAAAAAAAAATTTAATTTCATAAGCATAAACCTTATGCATAAACCGTGAATACCTGCAGGTTTGTACGGAACCCTCGCGGCCTCGGTGCAGGAGTCCGACTCGCACTTGGCCGGTTTTTTTTTAAAGGTTCTGGTCTTTCTGTGCGTCATGTTTGCCGCAAATAAATGTATTTTCTTTTTGTTTTCTTTTATTTAGAACGATATTAATTACGAGAATTGACCTTCGAAAAATTAACGCAGATTGTAGATTGTAGTATTGATTGTAAATAAGTATTTAAAGTAAGAAGGCGTACAGAAATTTAGGATTTGTTCTGAGACAGACCCAAAGCTTCACAAACATCACAGCAGTTAGGGTCCTGTATGATGCACTAGTCAGGAGTCATCTGGAACATAGTGCGGTCATATGGGATCCACATGAAGCTAAGTACTCTGTAATGTTGGAGCGTGTTCAGAACAAGTTCACGCGCCATTTGTACAGGAAATTATATGGGGTATATCCGTTTTACCCACTGATGTATCCCACTCTGTTTGTCCTGGGCATGGTTGGCTATAATCAACTGTATGTCCGACGGGAGTTTACGCTGGTCGCCTACTTGGTGAAGGTGCTTCGTGGAGTGGAGAGCCACCCGGGAGTATTGCAGCGTTTGAGTCTGTATGTGCCGGACCGCTACGTGTGGAGGCGGCGCAGCCCGCCATTGCTACTGGTACCTAGAGCCAGAACTAACCTGCTTGCCAAGGCACCCCTTACCAGAGCTATCCGTACCATCAACGACCTTCAAACTCAGATTGATGTGTTTACATGTTGTTTTAGTGAATTCGCAAGGGTATTACTATGTATATTATGCTACAAGCAAAATATTAATACTTAATTTTAACTTTTTTTTGTACTATGTTTTTTGTTAGATATTAATTAGGTAATTTTTATAATTAATTAATTGTGTTTTTTGTATTCTTTAATTTTAATAATGTATTTAGTTTTGTAATTTAGTTTATTAGTTTAAGTTCTTAGCTGTCGCATTAGGGTAAACCCTGTAATGATAGTTTAAGCAGTATAAATAAATAAATAAATATTTCGTTTATTTTACGCTTTTGTGTTTACAGCACCGTGCCTGCCATGCGTACAGGGTCATGACAAATTGGCTGGCATGTATCGATATCGAAGTACAATAGATATCATCATCAGGCTATATTGTTCCCACTGCTGGGACAAAAGCCCCGTCTCGGTGAGAGGGAATGGGCCGTAATCTATCTCGCGGGCCCAGTGCGGGTTGGTAGATGTCACATGTCTTCGAGTTTTTGGTTCTAGGACATGCCGGATTCCTCACGATGCAACATATACAATCTATACATCTATACAAATAAATAAAATTGGAGTGTCTGTTTTTAATATTAAGATAACCACTTTTTACTAAGTGTATATGGATGTATACACGATACATATACCAAAACAACATTTTTTACAATTTTTGTCTGTCTGTCTGTATGTCTGTCTGTTTGTTCCGGCTAATCTCTGAAATGGCTAGACCGATTTTGACGGAACTTTCACTGGCAGATAGCTGATGTAACAAGGAGTAACTTAGGCTACTTTTATTTAAGAAAAAATAAATAATAGTTAAAAAAAAAAACTAAAAACACGCTGAATTTTGAGACGTATGTCAGCGTAGTTTGTGACTTATGTCAGCGTAGTTTTCAAAGACAGTTTTTATGAAAAACTTTTTGTTAAATACCACGCGGACGAAGTCGCAGGTAACAGCTATTACCTATAATATAACCTGAATTAACACATCTTTCCGCGATTGTACGTCCTACTGCGTTAATTTCCGACATCCACGCGGGCGAAGCCGCGGGCAAAAGCTAGTATTATATAAAACATCACTCGATGGCCAAAGCTGGCCCGTAATCGATCAGCTGGTTTTTCAATTTTTCGTGGACGGTACATATTTTTACGAGTTCCCAAAACCCATCATGTAACCTTTGTTTGGTTGCCTCAATGTAGGTACATGTCAGTGTCATTTAGTGTTTTAAACAAAGTTGTAACAATGAAAATTTATTTTATTTTATTTTTGACAACTTCCAACCCGCACTGGGCCCGCGTGGGGATAACAGCAGCCTGCTCTCCCTCACAGTGAGAACGCGTCTCCCAGCAATGGCGACATAATAGGCTGATAATGTTACTATTCTCATGGTAAAAATAGTTCACATTTACGTTAACTCCCCGCGTTTGTGTTAACAATTTTCCTTTTCCAAATAACTTTACAATCTATACAACTAGAAAACTAGACTCGGCACCCTGGCACACTAAATCAAATTGTGGAAATTACTTATCCCTTGCTGCGTATGTTCGAAATATTTGCCTGCCCAACAACGTAAACAACGCAATGAATTTAGCTGAACTGTCAAAATGTAAATCATTACAGACATTACGTACTTACTCTGCTGATTTTCACGTTCTTAAATAGGTAGGAAAGTACGTAGGTCAGCGAGCGTTTTTTTTTTTATAACGGACTTTATACGGACTTTAATAAATTACATTCCTGTTTATCATACCTAATTGCATTGACATAATACATATAATAGGTACCTACTCCTACACGTACATTACATAATAAATTAGAATACTTAAGCTATCTATACATTTGTTTGAACGCCTTTTTTTGGGTTGAATATCTTCAAATGGCGTCTCCCGCTCTTGCAGGAGCCGGAAGGCGTGTCAGTCTTTTTCTGACTTAAACCCACCTGTGTTCCTTCAGTTGCCAATGCCAGGGCCACGGTAATTCTTTCGAACAAAGTACGCTACTGGCAGTGTTTGAACGCCCTAATATCTGAACTGCCTGTTGGATGTAAAAAAATCTTTTTGCATTGCCTAATTCTTGAGGAAGGCTATAGACCATTTAACATCACACTAGTACCCTCAGCAGCCTAGTACAAAGAACAAAAATCATAAAGAACGCTAAGCGAAAATACAACAGGCGACGCGGTTCGTTGGGGCTCGGAGGAGCAAGAAATTTCATAGAAAGAAAGAAAGAAAAATATTTTATTTGAGACACGCACTAGAAAAACAAAGAATAAGAAGAACATTGAAAATGTAAGTTACAAATATCAAAATAGTGAAAGATTTAAAAATTAAAGGGGTGACCTGTTCCAGGCCAAAAAGGCTCCTATCTCAGCATAATGCTGCGATATATGTAAAAAAAAAACAACTACCGTAACGCTAGTATCTCCAGTAGGGCCTACCGAAGTTACAGGCTGACGCTAGTTCACTATATAATTACTAAGTTTCATTTCGATCGATACTTGGAGCTCTGCCAACTAAGACAAAGGCACAACGGGTATCAACAACATGGATGATAAATTCTGTATTTATTATTCAATACCATTTTTCAACACTTCACTTATCCAATAGACGCAATCGTTGCTACAGTGCTTAAGCTACACCCTAATTTCGGAAAACATTACTAATCACAATCTAATTTTCAAGGACATTGCCATACTATAAAATTTGGACTCCACGCGGGTGGTCTTTTACCAGAAATAGTTTAGGTTAAAAAAAAAACAATTTAAAAAAAAACACGGGAGCTTATATCGAAGCAGTGAGGTACTTACTATAGGGATATAACTATCCTATGTTCTAACCTAGGTCATAGTCGACCTGTGTACCAAAATGTTACCAAATCTGTCCTGCCGTAATAAGTATGAAAGTTTGGATAATACTCTTAGGACAAGAGACTGTCCGCCGACCAATCAAAGGGGTCAAGTAAATTGCCATTATTATACCATATCTTGGGTTATGCCAGCGACTTTGTCCGTGTGTAATTTTTTGTTTCACGGTTCACAACTTCGCACCGCATTGCCTGCGTGCGCTATTACTTCAGTTGCAATTAGAGTTTTTCTGACTTTTCATCTTCTGCTCAGCTTCTTAAGGTCCTAGCGTGATGTTAAAAAACCTATATATTTTTTAATAAGGCTACCAAATGCATAGATTTTGATTCCGTCTGGTGGCGGACATAAGAATATTTCCATACCATTTCTTTCCGTGGGTGTCGTAAAAGGTGACTAAGGCACTTACTAGAGAATGGGTAACAGTGTTCTCTATGTATTTTACCACCGTACTGCGATTGCCAAACCGCCTGCTATGTGTGGCGATTATGGCAAGCCCTCCCTTTGGGAACGCCTCTGCCCAGCAGTTGACGTCTTTTGGCTGAAATAATGTTTTTACACGCTTTATATTAGCTTCACTTGTATGTTTGTATATTTGTATGTTTGTATATTTGTATGTTTGTTTGTAACCGACTCCTTATAGCGCGATTTTGACCCACTTTAAACGACCAGATTTCATTCAAACTTTGCACACCTGTCAAGGACCGATGACAATACAATAATTTCATAAATTTGTGCCATTATCCTTGCCAGGGTTACCAGGACAGCAAAAAAACTGTCACAAACTACGCTGACATACATAAAATTCGAAATACCCTAAAAAATAGAAAATAAATAATAGTTTAAAAAAACTAAAAAACACGCTTCCATTGAAAACCAAACTAAAAAGTACAAAATAATGGAAAAAAAGCGTGGGGTGCCTGATATCATTTAATAAATACCTTAAAAAGCACCCCACGCTTTTTCTCCATTATTTTGTACTTTTTAGTTTGGTTTTCAATGGAAGCGTGTTTGTTAGTTTTTTTAAACTATTATTTATTTTTAAATCAGACTGCCTGTTCCTGAAATTAGCGCGTTAAACCAAACAAAACTCATTAGTATTATAGGGTAGTAGCTTCTACCCGCGACTTCATCCGCGTCAAACTTTTGCTCCTCTGACCCTTCCCGTCGCATCGAATAGCCTGCCAGTTTTCCTCAAACTTTCGTTGCTGCTTCGCTTCTTTTAACTATAGCGTAATAATATATAGCTTATAACCTTTCTCAATAAATAAACTACCCAATACAAAAATATTTTTTTAATTCGGATAAGTAGTTTCTGAGATTAGCGCGTTCAACCAAACAAACAAACTCTTCAGCTTTATAATATTAGTATAGATAGTATAGACTAGTATCTATAGATTATTAATGGTGAAATGCACCTGTGTCTACCTCATCGGAGAATTTAAGCTAGATGCTGTGTTATGTATGCAATCTTAATATTCATAGACATAGAAAAGTTTTTCGTAATAACCGCGCCTAGGATTGATCCTCATCTCAAATTCATAGCCTCTCACTTTCGCTGGTATCGTACATTTGTTCCAACATTTAGTTTTATCGTATCAGTGAACACTCGTGTGTGGTTGAAGAGGTATGGGATAACGTGCAGTGCAGTGCTTATTTTTAGTTCTTCTTCTTCCTCTTTAGTTTATTTGTGGATGCTGAATTAGGTGCAAAGGTAGGTATATATTTTTTTAATTATGCTATAGTCTAGAAACATGCAATTTGACTAGGTACGGTTTTTGATGCTACTTAAGTGCCAGCTGCTCAGTCAAAGTCACTAGAGTGGAGTACATCCACGAGGACTGCCTGTTACCAAAAAATATTACAGTTTTTTAGTAAAAAAGTGTTGGAAGACTACCTGTGATTCAGTTCCAGTGAATTTATAGGAAAATCTAGAGCACTTATCTCGTGTAAACACTAACCACTGGGCCATGACTGCTCTAACTAAGACTTTAGTTAAATTATTTGATGCCAATATACCTACAATTATTATTCTCACGAAGATAAACAGATTATTGTCCTAAGAAGATATTTTTGTTTTAGAAGTTAATGAATATACCTCTTGTATTCTTATAATGAGACGTCGAAAAAGAAACTGTATGCGTTTTCAAAATATCTGTAATATAACTACATTGCAAAAATATTTGAAAAATTATTTATGAATTACGTCTTAAATACTGAAGGAATAAGTCTGTAGGTAAATGTACTTTTGTAATAAAATTATTATTGTCATTATTGTGTGTAATTTATTACAATAGTGTGGCATGCCTTGATTTTTTTTAATGTATAAATTGGACGGTAGTAGAATTCGCATTAAAATAAATTATAAATTAGAATTTACGCATTTATCTACATGTAAATTAGGTAACAGTATTATTATTTACTTTAATTTTGTTTTGAAAAATAGTAATAATTATTAACAAATATAATTTTTTTGTTTTTGAGAATTTTTGACGAAATTTTTGACTAAGAACTTTTGACGAAGACAATGGCATACAAAAAATGAAAGGACAGACCTTCCTACGTCAATAGCAGCACCTTGTTTAAAATTTTATTTTTGTCTAATCCGTAAAATAATTTAATTGAGTAAAACTAATAGATTTCAGCTTAACAACCAATGACAATTGATTAGGGACAGTCGTCAATTTTACAAGTATGAGTAGGTAACGAATGAATCACGGATACGAATAAAAACAGTGCGTAATAAATAACACCCGTACGAGTCGGTCGGTTAAGCTACGACCTTTACACGCTGAGACCCACAGACCACGACCAATTTTACTTACTGAGAGGCGTTTGTCACGTCTGTCTTTCGTAGATCTTAGACAGTCGTTACAGGTCGTCAGAAGCCCGAAAGTCTGACAACCAGTCTTACCATGGGGTATCGTATTACACAGTAACTGGGTTGTGGAGGTCAGATAGGCAGTCGCTCCATGTAAAATACTGGTACTCAGTTGCGTCCGGTTAGACTGAAAGCCGACCCCAAGATAGTTGGGATAAGTTAGGGTAGATGATGAAGTAGTGTGACCCACTAGCTTGCTTAGCTGGGTTGTGGAGGTCAGATAGGCAGTTGCTCCACGGAAAATACTGGTATTCTGCTGTATCCGGTAAGATTGGAAGCCGTCCCCAAAAATAGTTGGAGAGGCTTTGCAGATGATGAGTTTGCTAAAAGTACTTTCTCAGTGTGTTAATTTCTTTGCCAGCAGGCGATAATGGTTTTACAGAATAGTTCACCCTACTAATCCTACCATAATATTATAAAATTTTGAGAATTTCGAATGTAAGGATGTTTGTTATTCTTTCACACGAAAAAGTTTGAACGAATTTGAATAATATTTGGCACACAGATAGTTTATAAACTAGATTAACACTTAGGACTTTTTATGTAGGTAGTAAGTGCCCTGGGATATTTTTCGACCTCCACGCGGGCGAAGCTGCTGGCAATAGCTAGTGTTTAATAATACTCGTTTAGCTTACGTAATTTCATCGTCACCATTATTAGCAGGCTTGTTCTACCCTCTGCTGAGTATAGGGGTATTTCCTTTTATGTCATGCTTCCCTGGTCTACGTAAATCTAATTACCACCAAAATTATTTTTTAATTATTGTAAAAACTTTCCCTCGCAAAAAAGGTTTTCAAAATTTCGAATTGAAAAGGTCACGGAAGATGGTCATCTAATTCACAAAAGAAAGTATCGGCAATGTTATATTGAATAATAACTCCATTGTTTTGTGATATAAGAAACAAAATCGCATGCCAACGGCTGACCTTTAAATATGTATGTTAAATATGTAGGACGGAGTTTGATAACTGTAGGTACTCTATAATGTTAGATATTATATAATTATTTTTTTATTTTATTGAAAGGAAGATCTTTACTGTGTATTAAATTATGTATAGATTAAGTAACTATACGGAACGATTATGAACAAGTGCGTACTAATGATAGAAATTCCGAATGATTTTGAGCTAGACTTATTATGAATTTGATTTTTATTATCAAACTGTTAAAGCCGGGCCGGTTTGAGAAATATATTTTATATGAGAATATAGACCGCAACAATCCGCTGGATGCGAGAAACACAGAAGGCTCTTTAAGCCCCGCGAACTTAGAGAGTCTTCCGAAAGTAGATTTATTAATGAACTTTTTCGTATGGGTGAAAACACGTCGGGAGTAGAGACAGCCGTCCTCCAAATTTATCTTAGGTCTGTAGGTGATACGGATTCACCCGTAGTTTCGTTGTTCGTTTATGGATGAAATAGAGCGGAGGCCGTAGGAGGCGGTGGTCGGAGCAGATCTACCGACTGAACCGGATGAAGTGGCGATGATTCAGAAAGGCCACCAGCAGTGGACGCCTTTTGGTTGAAACGATGATGAAGGTAATAATATATATAATATATCTTAGGACAACCAACACACTGTTATCTGATCCCAAACTAGGCAGAGCCTGTACTATGGTAACCAGACAACTGATAAACATACTTATATATATCTAAATACATACATATTATAGATAAATTACACCCAGAACAAATGATTGTGCTCATTACACAAAAATTTGTCCTGGGTGGGAATCGAACCCACGACCTCAGTCTTAGCAGTCAGGGTCACTAACCACTAGACTAACAGGCCAGTCAATATAATGAAAGCCGGGCCTTTTTTGAGCCCTATATGCCTTGTGCAATTTTTGTCTCAAAAGAGCTGATTTTCAGACTATTTAAAAAATAATAGGTTTGACTTTGGTGGCCTTCACCGATTATGAAAGTTCTTGGCACCTAGCAACATATGTAGTTTTTATGATTGTATAAAAACATACGTTGGTCAATCGGTATACAAAAGCGTAATATTTTAATGTCAGCTTAAAAAAAATATTACTTCATGCAAAATACGCGGACTTTGTCAACGAACATAAGATTTTTGTAGGTAATAGTCAGCTTAGGACATCAAATAAGACTCAACTCTGCAA
Source organism: Aporophyla nigra (assembly GCA_947507805.1). Classification (NCBI taxonomy): domain Eukaryota; kingdom Metazoa; phylum Arthropoda; class Insecta; order Lepidoptera; family Noctuidae; genus Aporophyla; species Aporophyla nigra. Next base: position 24,766,447 of record OX382295.1, read on the forward strand.
ATATTTAGTTAGACGATTGGACATAATATTATTATTGCTGTTAACGTCAAAATTCTTGATGAATGATGCTGTATTATAATGACGACGATATTTTTATTTTTAAACTCGTTAATCAATACAATGACTTTAGAGATAAAAAGTTTTTAACAAAAAATTAAACCGCCGAAAAAACTGAAAAGCATAAAATAATAAACCTTAAAATTATGAGTCGGCGCTTTGAGTGATCTTTGTTCATTGATTTTTCAGCGCCGACTCAAAATTTTAAGGTTTATTATTTTATGCTTTTCAGTTTTTTCGGCGGTTTAATTTTTTGTTAAAAAGTTTTTATTTTATAATTTTTTGTGGTTTTAATGTACTAATAATACTTGGCAAGGTTTACCCTATCCAATGAAAAAAGAATGATCACAATCGGACTACTATGTAAAAAGTTATGCGTGGTCATACATAAAAAAAACAAACAAAAAAAAAATATACGCGTCGAATTGATAACCTCCTCCGGTTTTTTTTCATCGGTTAAAAATTAGCTGCTCCTTGGGGCATCCCATGCCATTGACAAATCCAGTAAAGGCAGTGCGACGCGGCTCTAGTAGAGGTCTATGAGGTCTATGAAAATTTCATCGAAATTGTTCATGTTGCGCCTTATTGCGGGAACATTTAATATAATAGCTTATCAGTAACATCGAAGTAGGTTTCAAACCACAGATTATGAAAGTCATGTTTATAATCCTAGATATGAGTAAGTACTTCAATAAATCAATCTGTGAGATTTTCTTTTACTCCATATACCTACACGAAATCTAACATTCTTTAAAAGTGTATCCACAATAAGATGGATGTATAAAGGTCTTTCCAATTTCTAATGAGCACCGCTCTTTGGAATCACATGAAATATTTTCATGATGATTGGCTCTTTGTTCCGTGTGGTGCCGGACGCAAAGAGAAGCACCATCTCATCTCTTCACGTGGGTTTCGTAAAAGGAAACTAAGAGACTTACGTATTATGGGCAGCAACGTTATCTATACATTTCATCCCCATATTGGCATCACCAGCCCACCTGCCAAGCGTAGCGATTATGGCAATATGGTGTCTTTCAGATGAAATGAGTATGGACGAGGACGCCTTCACAGTAGTTCAATAAATCTTTATCGATACAAATAAATAAAATTGAAGCGTCCGTTTTTAATTTGAAAGTAACAGCTTCTTACTATATGTACTTATATGTTATACATAAATACAAAAATAAAAATTGTCCTGGTAGCACGTTCCTGTGGGATAAATTCCGACATCCACGCGGGCAAAGCCACGGGCACAGCTTGTTAAAATAATACATTAAACCAGATTGAGTTTTCGATTACTAACTGAATTTTTATAATTTTAAGTGGTGACCGCTTTAATTATTTAAATAACTGGAGATTAACTTCATCGTTAAAGTTACTAGAGTAACAAATTGTCTGATAACGGTATAAGAAAACCGTTACCAGACCATTTGAAAAACAGTTTTTGTCCGATTACAGTGAACCCAAATTGATCCTCCATGAGGGTTGACTACGTGCCTTTCTTGAACGAGTGATGGCAGAAATTGCTGCATAATCATTACTCAGCAAAAACGAATGATTTAAATGACGGCTGCTTCCCAACTCGTGATTTCCTAAAGTCGAGTTTTTATTTTCTAGTACAATAATTAGCATAACTTTTTAAATTATGCCTTGTTTCTCTGAAAGGTTGGGCAGAGGTGGACGTATGCCCACATTTCGCCAGTTATGTTTAATTCCCACGTAATAAGCCCATCAAGTTAGCACTAATCCAAATTCCGGGCTGGTACTGTGAATTCTAGATAGAAAAAGCCATATAGCCAATACTTTGCCTAACCTGGGAAACGAACCCAGAAACTAACGCTTGCGACCAATAAATCAACGGAGTAGATAGAAGTACAACAATTATATGAATCATTTCTAAATACTTCTGCACATCATTTTCTATAGTAGTAGTAGTTGAAGATCTAGTGTGCGTAAAAAACTGCCATGACTTTATCACATCCGTGGGAATGTGGGTTTAGTGTTTGGCAGTGATAGGCAAATAGTTAAATTGGCAAATACTTTCTTTCAAAATTATAAGGCGTAGATCAGTTATATTCGTTTTACCTATTAATCAAACACAGTTCACAAATCTGTGACAACAACAGTGACTAAACAACCAACTCACGAGTTGGGATGCGGCCTAATCGCACGGAAAATGATTGATAAGAACGAATATACATAAATATAATATGTATTGACAGGTCAATTTATACACATACTGCAGATAAACAGTCGAGATCACAGAGCTGTTTAATATTCTACACGATACACTCGCGTTTGATAAGTGAAAATGTTCCTTCCAATAATTTTAATAGCAATAGTCATCACGCTGTTGTTTATTTACCAAATAGGCAAATATAATGAGAACTACTGGAACAAACGTGGAGTGAAGTTCTACGATAAAAGCAAAGTGATTGGACCGTATTGGAAATTCTTCACTTCGAATCGTGCACTGTTCCAGGTATTTGGTGAACTATATGAAGAGTTTAAAGATCAACCAGCTGTAGGCATTGGACAATTGTTCACACCTGCCTTGTTCGTTATAGACCCAAAAAACGTGCAACAAGTCTTACTCACTGACTTCCAATCGTTTCATCATAGAGGAATCGAAAGTGTTGAAGGTGACCAATTGTCTGATAATATTCTCTTTATGAATGGGCCCAGATGGAAGCTGATGCGGAAAAACATGAGTCCACTGTTCACAGCAGCAAAATTAAAGAATATGTATTATATTATGGATAGAAGTGCCCAAGACTTCGTAGACTACTTGAAAAATAACCCTAAAACATGGGACGGCGATTTGTACACCACTCTATTAACCTTCTGCAATGCTGCTGTTTGTGGAGCAATTTTTGGTATCGGATCAAAATCAACCTTTGATTCACCTTTCCTAAAACTTGGCGAAGAACTGTCAGCAACGAAATTAAAGAATACATTGAGGTTTGTAATGGTCAGTATTAGCCCGAAAATATCTAAATGGTTGGGAATAAAATTGTTTGCAGAGTATGAAGACTTTTTCGTTGGCGCTATACAAGAAGTAATTAAGAAAAGAGAACAGGAGAATATTAAGAGGTATGACTTCGCTGATTTATGTATTAGTCTGCAGAGGAGTGGTACTATGAGGGATGAAACAACTGGTTGCAACATGGAACCTACAACCGGCTTACTATCCGCACAGGCTTTATTCTTCTTCGCTGCTGGTGTTGAACCTTGCGCCACTGTCATATTTTCGACGTTAATTGTGCTCAGTCAGCATCCAGAAATATTGGAAAAAGTTCACAAAGAGATAGACGAGCATTTCGAAAAATACAACAGCAAAATAACGTACGACGTTATTGGTGAAATGGGGTACGTAGATAAGGTGCTTAGCGAAGCGATGAGGATACTCCCTCCTAATGGATATTTGAGTAGACAATGCGTTCAAGAGACTGTGCTACAAGTTGGTAATATCAAAATAGAAAGAGGGACAAAAATGTTCACTCCGATTTACCAAATACATCATGATCCCAAATTTTATCCAAAACCAGAAGTGTTTGACCCTGAACGATTTTCTAAGGACAGAAAACCTAGTGATGACATTTATATGCCGTTTGGGATGGGTAACAGGATGTGTATTGGTGCCAGATATGCCAAATTACAAGTACTGGCTGGCTTAGTGCACGTTTTACGACACTTTACTGTTAAATCCAAGCAAAATATTGATACATTTACTTATGAAAAACATATACTAAACGTGAGACCGGATAATGTCGATGTCCAGCTTATTCCTAGACTTATCAGTTAAATTACTTTATGTATTACAACTTGTTATAAGGCATTGAAAATTATCAACTCAATATTTAAAATAAAATCATCATCTCTAAATCATCTTTGTGGATTCTTAGTAGGGTGTGGTACCTTAAAAAGTATGTTATAGGAAATTAAAATAAACACATAAAATTTAATTGTGAAAAAATAGTTTTATTTTAACAAAATGTGCCGTATAAATTTTGAATTCGAATACTATTGTCACTTGAACTTGCATTAATTCCATTCGGCAGTCATAGCATAGTTTCCATTTCCGATATATCATCATCTGCATGTATATATAACTATATATTAAGAAAAACTCTGTGTACTGTGGCCTTTCAGGGCCATTCCTTACCCCGATAGTATATTCTGCAGGATAGTAGATGGTCTTTACGCTGGCAAAGCTGCGGACAAAGGCATATAAATATAAGTTTACCATCTAGACACATGTCACTTTATGTAATACAAATCTGTGCTAAATAAGGAAGCTAGGTTTACATACACACGTCCGGGAAGCTAACGATACGACTCTAGTATATGACCTCAGTGGAGAAAGGCCCTTGTGGTCGTTATGTTTTTGCTAATGTTCGAATAGATATCTGAGAAAATAGCAGGAGTAGAGTGCAAGAAAACAGACATTTTGGTAATTACTATTTCCGTAAAAAGAGGCAAAATGCTGACCTATATGTGCGCAATTAGTTGAGCTGATCATGAAAAATTCATATGCTATGAATAATAACAATAGTTTAAAAGGTATGATTAGAATTACCGATGTAAAATAGGAATTTTATTTAAGAACTGTGTCACGATCATTTGCATCCACACTGAATACTGTGAATACATCTAACTACTCAGTAAGAAGAAGTATCATTGACTTCAGTTGTAAAAACCGTAAACATATAAATAAAAATTTCTGAAAATTATATTCAGTGCGACCTAAACTCGAGGGAATTGCTTCTAATACTCACGTCAATCTCGTTATCAAAATCACATTACGAACGTATAAAACAGGCACTTATCACTCGGAAGAGTGAGAGTACGGGGTTCCGAACGACAATCTTTGGACCGAAGTATTTAGGACAGCCAGCGGAGCGAAACACTTGCGACACTGTCTGGACAACACTAATTTGGTCACCCCATTCAATTTTCACCTCTATGTTTACCCAATTAAGGTCTTGTGAAACCGCAGGTGTTATGCATGTTTGTAATGTTTTGACCAGTTGGTTAGAGCGATGCAAATAGATGCAGCAACCCCATTTGGTCCTACTTAAGTGCGGTTTAAAGACAGAGAGGGATACCAAGTTACGGTGGTCGGCACCTGTAAGGTGTTTTACGATGCTGAGTATGAATGACTTGTTCTGTTGCGAAAATTATATGTGTATGACGCAAAAGTTTGTTTTTGGCCCAAAGATTTGTTTCAGGTTCTTTGGAAAATGTACTGAAATATTTCGTGCTTCTATCCCTTGTATGAGCAATAACTTCTTCAAACGCTGTCATTCAAAATGCCTTGCGGTACATTTTCGATAGTGTCATATTCATCACAGTCCTTATAAGACTGTTACTAGTGTTGATGAAGACCCTACAATTCATGTCCTGCGAGGGATCGTTTGAATCTTGCAGTAAACAACGTAAATAGGATTATGCCATAATCCAGACTTGGGACCTACCAAGTGTGTACTAGCATTCGATCATATAAAGCGGCGGCCCTTAGGCCCCCTTTGTGTGCATTTATTTAGGTTACCATAAGTTCGCCTGACACAATGCTAACGAGAAAAATGAAAGTAAACGTTTACAATCTCGTTGGTAACCATTTTGTTCAAATAGATCATCGTCGTAATGTAAATAAGAAATATTCAAATAAGATAATAAAAAATCTAAGAACAGGGACTAAATTTTGAAATAATATGTAAGTACCTAATAACCTTATCAAACATTTCTAACAAACAAATGAACGATTGCAACCTCATAAATCAAATACAATTAAAACACCAATGTATGCAATGTAGATGTTTTCACAATAATTCCATCATTAACCGCAATCAAAGGATGTGACTACTTATCCATTGCATTTTATCCGTTTTCAGTCCTGCGTGTTCATAATTTCATGTATTTGCTAACGAATTGTTTGTTAATGGAATTTGCGAGAATTTAGGTAAAGTAGGTGTGTGTAGGTCTTGGTCAATGGATTTAAGTTGTTTAACAATAGACGCTGCAGTGGTACATTTCTCTTGAATAGAATCATCATCCTCTTTTTGTAGCCATGAATAATGATCGCTGAACATGTCCGTCTCCTAATAGACACTCACATTCATACATCCTATGTCCTGTCTCACGACCTCTGCATATTTTTCGGTTGATATATGCACATTATATACATTATATATATAAACTATAATGTGTGGTGTGTGTCTCAAACAATTTCTGTATTATTAAGAATGTGAATAAATGAACGAATTGTCATTATAAAAGATTTAAACTAATCAAAATATAGATAGAAATTCATAATACAAACATACGGAAGACGCTCATTATAACTCATTCAAATTAAAAATATTCTAAATACACTGAGATAAAAAGGCAGAGGGTGGCTGAATGGCTGCAGGGTGGCAACCGGTAGCACTGTAGGCAGTTACAGCCTGTATACAGGGGTAACTCCATGTAAAAATATTGGTTTAAATGGGGACAGACAATCGTCTGGTGGAAACGGTGTTGTCAAACATTTTGAAAGGGAATAGAATGATCAAGTTCAACTTCATGAGTATTCATTTGAAGGCTGTTATTAAATTATCTTTAATATTAATTTAAAGTGTCTCGCCGTGGATCTGTAAACCCAAACCATAGATCATCATTATTGGAATAGTCAACGAAAGTTCTCATTCTACCAGTCAATATATAGGTATGCTTGTAGCTCGAGCATATTTAGAACAACACAATAGACATCTGCATTTCACTTTCTCCCTCATCGTAACCGACGTCAGACAAAACAAGCTTATTCGGGTCGCAGGAAAATTATCTACTCAAACAAAACACAGTTTGGAAAGCACCCTGTTTTCCAAACCACCCTTCGAATTTTCCCCTCCTCTTAACTCAGTCACTCCTATAGCGGGTGGAGGGGGGATAAAAGCTCAGTCGCCCTAACGATTTCGGAGCGAGCGGACGTGTCAATCGCTACGCGCGGGACTAAAATAAATATAAATGAAAATGTTAATGATGATGTGAATATAAACTGCAGATACGGTGCTTCCTACAATGTCTTCCTGTAGTGTCTCATGGAGTTATGCAAATATGTTAACGTAGTATGTATTATAGGTTATAGTTGCGGCATTTTAGTCAAGTGTCGGCTCAGTTTGGGTTATTGGTCCGCAGTGTAGGTTAAAATTCGGTATAGTAACAACGGTGATATTTATATGTTGTTTTTATCGCTGTAAAAACTATTTGTTAAAACAAACACAACGTTAACATTGACGTTGGTAAATATTTCTGAATATAAATAAAAATTTCACTAAAATGTTATCTAAGTTAATTTATACTTTCTATTCATCTCACTAATGTAGTATACTATATATCAATAAATTTTTTAAATGAAAAATATGACATGTCATGGTAAAAGCAGTTATCAACAAAATCCATATTTGGAAATCACCATTTCCTAAATCCTTTTCCTTGCTTATTTCGCCTGATTCGAATAAATATTTAATCTTGAAGTACGGCCTGTTCTAAGGATTGGGGAGAGAAATCAAAAGGCCAAAGGTCATCGCATCGCGTAAGCGAAAGCAGATAGCATTTACGTCAGAGGTGGCCTATGTATTTCTTAAACTTCCTTTAGAATACGACAATGTAACTTGTATTTATATTCTATTATGAAGCGACGGACTAATCTCATTATACCCACATCAAAGATTTATTAAATGTTCAGAATTTAAAACAAAAAAATCCCATGACACAATTGTGTCAACTATCATTTCGCCAGCGACTTCGCCTGCTATGATTTCGTATTTTCTCCTTAAAAGTTTAACACCCCATAATCAACCTCTATGCGGTCATTTAAAAACAGAGCTCACTTTATGATTTCTTTTTTTAGATAAGTATTCATACCTAGTTTGAAGTTTATTAACTCACGGAATATGATTTAACGTACCTATAAACTAAATGCCCCTTTTTAACCCCTTAAAACTCGAATTTCCAAAAACCCGTCTTTATTACTGCCCTACATTATAAAAGGAAACCGTGTGTAAAATTTCACGTTCATTGCCCTTGTAGTTTCGGCTGTATGTTGATATGTCAGTGAATCAGTTTTATTAGTATATGGATTAGGAAATCAACTTCTTATTAAAGTTTCGACGGTACATCTATTATTTTTATACTGTATGGTACCATTAGGTGACCAGAAAATCAATTTTGACCTACAAAAGGCATACTACTTACTGTTATACAAATAAATGTAATGCCCTGTCTAGGTCATATACGTCTGCTTTTTATTACTGTTGTCTAATATTGTTCCGTCTGGCGCCAATAGTCCTAGGCTTTGGATTAGAACACTGTGTAAACTTGCTTTATCACTAGTATTTTATGAACTTTTACTCGACTCATCTTGAATATTTCGACAATCCTAATTACTGGAACTGTGTATAACATTTCTTCTTTAGTTTCCAAACAAGGGTAGCTATTACTGTTACTTTTAGTCCATAAATATCATCCCACCGCTGGGGCTAGCTAGTATTCTGGCTTTTTCGATCCAGGGCTAAAGTGGACTCCTGGTCGTGTGTTTTCTCGAGCTTGTCCCGCCATTTTCAACAGGGTGTCAGGGCTCCACGTAGTGGTTATTTTAGTCCACACCTTATTCAGCACAGGGCAGACGTGCCCAGTTCAGTGCCATTTTAACTTAGAGGCTTTTTGAAAAACGTCAGTTTTCTGTGTTTTGGAATAATAATAATAAATTGTTTATTAATAAAAAGGGACACATTTACAATAAATACGTTAGAAAATTAAAAAAGAGCAGTTTTGCTAATTTGCCTGAGCTAGGTAGGAATGCAGTGTGAATGCGAATATGGTCTGTCTATTTGCATGTATGTAAAGGTGCATAGTATATTTCACTGATTGGTTCGATTTGTGTTTAACTTTTCTTTTTATTGAATGGATGCATTTTAGGTACCTAGGTAGGAAGCAATAGTTTCCTTGAAAAGCGGTTCCATCACGTATGAAACCCGTCATAAAAATCAATGTAATTTTCGCCAGTTTTTGGTATTGAGTATCTGAATTTGGAAAGTCGATAATGTATGACCGTCGTTTCACACTATTTGGCCGTAGTCCGTCTCCTTAGGAACCCAAAGCCTCACAGTTTTATTTAGTCTTTCAAATAGATTCTGATGATAGATATAAAATGATGTTGTTACCTTCATAACTACAGGTACTTTAACCAATTCCTCTTTTTACACGCTTTATATTAGCTTCACTTGTATGTTTGTATGTTTGTATATTTGTATATTTGTATGTTTGTTTGTAACCGACTCCTTATAGTGCGATTTTGACCCACTTTAAACGACCAGATTTCATTCAAACTTTGCACACCTGTCAAGGACTGATGACAATGCAATAATTTCATAAATTTGTACCATTATCCTTGCCAGGATTACCAGGACAGCAAAAAAACTGTCACAAACTACACTGCCATACGTCTCAAAATTCGAAATACCCTAAAAAATAGAAAATAAATAATAGTTTAAAAAAAACTAAAAAACACGCTTCCATGGAAAACCAAATTAAAAAGTACAAAATAATGGAAAAAAAGCGTGGGGTGCTTTTAAGGTATTTTTTTATTGATATCAGGCACCCCACGCTTTTTTTCCATTATTTTGTACTTTTTAATTTGGTTTTCCAAGGAAGCGTGTTTTTTAGTTTTTTTAAACTATTATTTATTATTTTATAACTTGCTTATAATCTTTTTTCCTTTTTCCAGGCATATAAAGGATCAGTAATTCTATCATAAAATGCGGGGGAGCCTTTCATGACAAACGAGTAGAAGTTAACGTTGCAGCTAGTACCTAGAAACCTGAAGATGGCGCTATTCAATAATTCCTTCTCAAGAACTTACCATCGTTTGTTCACCGAATTAGCTGGTAAGTACTCGTTCTTCTTTAAATGGTATTATGGTTTGGAGGCATGAGGAACAGGGTGGTCACTCAACCTCTGTAGAAAAATGTGGGATCGTCTGTCCCGACGCCTGTTTCTAGTAAGCAACTGCCCGATAATTGATGTCGGGATGTTGTATATATCCTATTTGCGCGGAAAACTCTGCTTGCGTGATACAGGATTTTGCGTGACGTCATTGTGATAGAAAGAAAAAGAAAGAAAGAAGGTTTATTCTGCACAAACAAAACGCACAACATGAAATAAAAAATTGTTACAAAAAAAGAAAGAAAAATGCACGCGTACAAGGTAGCCAAAAGCCACGTATTCAAAATAAAAAAACGTTGTAGAATGTTACCTATGGCTCATTGATGTCACGGCTACGGACCAAAGACAATACAAATCATATATCTGCGTTATGACACTGACAGTAATTATATAATAAAAAACAAAACAAAAACAAAATTGCCGGATGCAGAGTGCATTTCTAGCTAGTTTTGTGACAAAAATACCACACAAATAAGAACACTTGATCTGTGCGTCGTATCTGTGCAAGAACAGGTCGTTGCTCAGCAAAATGCTGCGACGTCAGACGAATCTATCGTCAGCAGCGCTGATTTTCAGCAACTACCTTTTGAAATGACGTAATGACGTGCGCTGGCGTGAGTGACATAATAAATCTGGTAGGTAAGTATAAATTTTCATGAAACTAATTGTAATTCTAACTGAAGATAATTATTGTGTGCTAATATAAATTTATCTGTATTTATTCGAAATTTATTATACATATTTATAAAAAAAGGAAATACATACACTGAGACACTACACTTACACTAACATTAAAAAGTATCTAATAACTCGTATCATGGGAATTTCGATGGTAGGTAAGACGGCCATTTGCATTATGGCAAGGCGTCTGTTTACCATGCTTTACGGTCAAAGTGGCAAAGTAGCTATTTGGTAGAACTTAAATGTGTAGTTCAAATGTGGCGCTGTAGATGCCACTACAATAGAACTAGAAAAAGCTGATCCATAGATTCTGTATGAGTTATATGCATTGACATATTATATTACTGCGTATTTTCCTATGTGTTAAAACAGGTTATAAACTTATCTGTATGGCAAATTTCATCCGAATCCTTTCAATCGATTTTGCATAATTGAGTTACAAACATCCAAACTTTCACAATTATAATATTATCTACCTATACTAATATTATAAAGAGGAAAAATTTGTATTTTGGTTTGTTTGTTTGTAATGGATAAACTCAAAAACTACTGGACCGATTTTAAAAATTCTTTCACCATTAGAAAGTTACATTACCTGCAAGTAACATAGGCTATAATATAACATCACGCTACAACCAAGAGGAGCGGAGTAGTAAAGAAAAATGTTGCAAAAACGGGTAAAATCGCACGGGTAGGCGCACGAAATTTAACGCGGATGAAGTCGCGGGCAGAAGCTAGTAATTAATATTTTAATAGTAAAGTATTAATATGTGGATCAGCAGATTTTTCCTTTTGGCAATTTCAGAGACCATTTCGGGTTTTGAGTTATCTTAATTGCACCTTGTATAACGTCATCATCATTAACTTATGTCATTGTAGAAAAAGACGGCAAAGTCAGCAGCGGAACTGAAACGCCCTAGTGCCTGGACAGGGTACAACGTACAAGTACACCGGACGTACTTAGCAAGCTCGTAATTACTTAGGATTGGTTGTTCCGTGTGGTACCTACCTGACATAAAGAATAAAGATAGCTCTATCCCATTTCTTTCCGTGGGTATCGTAAAAGTCGACCAAAGGACTTACTAGAGAATGGGCAGTATCGTTCTCTATAAATTTTACCACCATACTGCTAAATAATATATAAAGGAGATGTTTCATTTTTATATGGGGCTCCGGCCATAACGTGTACCGTTTAGCGAAGCTGGGTAAATTACTCATGAATAGAATAAAGTAACATTTTTTTCATAATATCAAATGGTTTTTAAGTACAAAATAAAAATTAAAAATGTTTGACGTTTGTCCTAAGAGTTAGCGAGTGGTTATTTTGAATTCGTTTAGAAACACACTTCAAGAATGGAACCTAAAGATTTTTGTAACGATGAAATGGTCACACTTAATTATGTTTACTCAAAAATATTTACAAGAGAATAATAGTAATTTATTTTTAACACTACAAGAATACACACATTTTTTAATTATTTTCTACTTAACATTGATTTGATGAGACATGATTTCAGAACGAATGAAGTCTGCAAGCAAACGAGACGCCATGTTGAATAAAACATGGTAATAATTGAAAAACGATTATTTTTTGTACTCAACAAATCAGGCGCAAAATAACCAGGGAATATTTTTCCCTAATTTGTAGTATTTTTTCTTCTTTTTTGATAAATGTACATCTGATGGCCGAAAATGAAACATCTCCTTTGGCTAACCCCCGCCTACTTGCGAGAAGTCTATGTCTAGCAGTGGACGTCTTTCGCCTAAAATGGTGATGTAAACTAGTTTCTGCCCGAGACTTCGTCCGCAAAAAATATTTGTGCAAGAATTTTCTGAATCAGAACAGTTGTTCCGAAAATTTACGCCGATAATGGTAGTGGTGTGATACCACTGGCTTAACGTGCCTCGAAAAGCACGTTATGCATTCTCATGCAGTCGGAGGCAATAAAGGTTATTGTATTATTATTTTGTTGCGTTTGGTAATCCTCCTGGATGGAGGCGAAGGCGCCTTGCGTTGGGCGGAGGAGTCTGTCTGAGGCTTACTACCTTACTGATCAACACGCTAAACTTAAAACTTTGGCCTTGATACTGGAACTCAGCTCGTCATGCAACTGCAGGAATGACTCTGGGCAGAGTCTCATTATCGTGCTGACTAATCAATATTTTCTTATCAAGAAAAGAGCTATTTATAGTTCATATCAATACTCTTAGTCACTGACAATCTCAGTAGTTATTTCTATCTTTATAAATAAAGTAGTTTGACGTATTTTGGTAGATAACGATAATCATGATGACTATGTTGTAATACTATATTACGCAAAAGTATAATGACTGGCGGATATGCTCTGAATTTCACTTTCATTCACAAATTATGTTAGACAAGGCCTACATTTAATTAAAGGTTTATGTAATATTGCGAAAACATCATTTATTTTCGCCGTCATCGAGAAAACCTGCATTATCTAATAGTTAATTGTTCGTTTTAAAATTACACTATTTAAGAACACGCATTATGTTTGAAATTAATAGCAGGAATTTTGAAACAGAGGCCGTTTCCGACACATGTTATAATTTTACGTAACATCTCAAGATCTCATGACTTTGTCAAAAATGGCACAGATAAATAAAATCCGGCGGCGCGTGCGTCATATTGCTGTCACAACGAAATGTTGCCACTTTTTAATACTGTGTTTTTTAATATTTTAATTTTTAGTAGGTATTTGTACTTCTTTTTTTACTCATGATTTGCTGTACCGTTCGACGTCACACATCAACGTCGGCTGTTGCTGAAAACCAGCGCTGGGGCTCTGTCTCGCATAGAGTCGCAGTATTATGCTGAGCGATGGCCGTTTTGCGTGGATGTGACGCATATTTTCCTCAGCTTTTTTTTAAAATTTTCTTGTGTTCATTTTTTTTTGCGTCAAATTTACCGCAAATAAATGTATTTTCTTTCTTTCTTCTAGATCTTACATTTTTCAGTATTCGCTACTTTTTATTTGCATTTCGTATAGTACGCACGGTAAAAAGTTAAGCAAATATTTCCAGTATAGGCTTACTTCTTACTATACGGAAAACCAATTTGAGGATTGTTAAAACTGGAAATGTATAGCTTGATGTGTGTATACAGTAATATGGTATTATAATACGGAAAGACTGCTGAAAGACAAGTGGGATAAATTTATAACCACGAATTTAAAAAAGGCATTGCTGTGTCTTGTAATTTTTTTTTTGTATAACTGTAAATCCAGCGACGCCTAGAATATTGAAACGAAATCTGAGTCACTAGGAACAAACTGACCGATTTTACTGAAATTAAACCTACAAAGAAACACAAAATTTTATTCTTATCTTTTAATTGGTATTGTGCTCAGCCAAAGCGTGGAACTCTGCAGCACTGTCTGTGTTCCCTTAACCTGCTTTCAAAGCAAGAGTGAACAGAAATCTTTTGGGCACGTTTCATGATAGACCTCATCAGTCGCCTCCCATCAGGCATGATCGAAATCAAGAGCGGGCCGATACAGCAATAAAAAGTCACTTTTTAAATCTTCTTCTCCCAATTTCCAGATCCCAGAACAAACGACTGGTTCCTGATCTCAGACCCAGTCCCCGGTCTCACTATCATCGGCCTGTACCTGTACTTCTCGCTGAAATGGGGGCCGAGGTACATGGCAGACAAGAAACCCTTCCAGCTACAGAAGACTTTAATCGTTTATAATTTTATTCAAGTCGTCGCTAGCGTCTGGTTGTTCCATGAGGTTGGTAGCTACTGATTCTAATAATTAAGTTATAAGGAAGCCGTTTTCCGTAGCTGGATGTAAAGATAGCATCATCTCATTTCTTCCCGTGGGTGTTGTAAAAGGCGACTAAGGGACTTACAAGAGAATGGGCAGCAGCGTTCACTATGTATTTTACAACCATACTGCGATCGCCAACCGCCTGCTAAGCGTGGCGATTACGATAAACCCCTAGTAGGCCTATGTCCAATAGTGGACATCTTTTGGCTGACATGATGATGAGTGATAGTCCAGTGGAAATGGCCGCGACCTTCGAGGTAGGTCGTTGGTTCGTATGTGTTCGAACCTACTATCTACCTCGTAAGTCGTGGCACAGAATATATATTAGTACCTTGTCGTGGTTGTTTCTACGGGATCTTTACTTTGTGTATAAATTATTTAAATACCGCTCTCAAAACGGTGAAGGAAAACATCGTGTGTCTTCAAAACAAAAGGAAAGATCGGAGGGAGGTCTTTGCCATAATAAAGGGTTAATGATTTTCGAATAACAGTAGCCATTTTATAATATCAATAGTAATGGTTTGATTTGACCGTGCAAAAATATCAGCTGACTTAGACTTAGATAAGACTGACAATGGATAGGATGCTGTTTAAAATACTTCTCGTAATATTGGTGTACCTATCGAACTAGACGCTGCTGTATGAGAATTTGATAGTTCAGTTTAAACAATATCTTAGCAAAATAAATTAAATTTTGAGCGCTGGAAGAGGAAGGATATGATCATCTGCATGGCATACTTGTGATATTGTTGTGTCTGCATATTGAAACTCGTTACTAGGCTACTACAGTCCTCTTTTTAGAGTCCCTTACCCAAACGGGGCCAACAAGAGCCTATTACTAAGCCGCGGTTTGTTTGTTTGTTGTTCTGTCAGCGGGCTATACCTCATAAAACGTAATAGGTAGACGGTTAACATCAAGTATGTATTTTTATTCCCGCTATCATAAAAAATAATAAAAATAAAATAAATTTAAAAACGAAAGGGGAACTTGATACAAACAAAAGAAGACGTTTTTACATGCGTTTTTGCCTAGTAAAGCAATGTATGCAAGTACAAATTGCTCTTCAAAGATTTTTTGGTTATTTCTTAGCTCTACGGGCATCAGTTCTCACTAGTACTGTTTTCTAATGCATGTTGCTTGTATGTTTCCAGGGCCTCTCCGCGGGCTGGTTGAGGACTTACAGTTGGAAATGCCAACCGGTTGACTTCTCAAGATCGCCAGAGGGTATGAGAGTAAGTATCTCTAATATCCCTTCAACTGCCAGCCTCCGTACAACGTAGGGGAGCGAACTTGTGGAAATTCTCCCCTACGTTGTACAGAGGCCTCTGCACAACGTAGGGGAGCGAACTTGTGGAAATTCTCATCCTCTGTAGTACGGAGGCTGGCAGTTGAAGGGGTATACGTGCTGTGACACCAATTCTTGGTCTCTTTCTACAACCAGGTATAAAGAAAAGGTATTGGTTTACCTAATACTCCAACCACATTTTGCCAGTTATGTTTGAGTCCCATGTAATAGGCGGTGAGCTTGTTGCCAACAATCGGGCACAAATCTAGATTCGGACTACTACTGAGTCTGGTACTAGATGGAAAAACCCAATAACACTAGACCAACCCGGGAATCGAGCCCTGGGTCTCTTAGCAGTAGCGCTTGCGGTAAAAGGCGGCCACAGAATTTAAAAAAATCTAAGACTACTTTGAAATGAACTTCAAGTATAAATCAGCATTCATACTGATGTATTGGCACATTGGGTCTTTAACGCACTGTTTAGCTCTGAGAGTTGATAATCGAACAGTGTGTTTTTTAGACCCGCTGAGATGTACTCTGTTGGATTGTCAAAGCTCCGTTCAACACTAAGAGTTGAAAATCCAATGCGCGTTAAAATCCCGCCACGCTATTTGCCTGAAAGAGCCTGAGAGTCTGACCACCAGTCTTACTAAGGGGTATCATGTTACCATGTCACTGATTGTTGGAGATCAGATAGGCAGTCGCTCCACGTAATACAGTGGTATTCAGCTGCATCCGGGACTCTTGTAGATGTCGCTACAAGACCAAGTGATTGGGGGGAAATGAAGAGTTCAAGAAGACAACAATTCATATTTTTAAATAGGTACTACAGGTTCTATAAAACACAATACAAAGCGAAAGAAATACCTAAAAAGTAAAAGTGTTACAATAACCATACAAAAACACATCAAGTTTCAACCACCACCATCAATTACCTACACGATCTAGATAGCCGAAGTCACACGGAAACGCACGAGCATCAACAACAACAACATAATGTTGTCGTGTTGATCAGTCACCGTTCCTTCCTCTACATCGCGTTAATTTCTATCAAGATGCTACATCAATTATGAGCAATTTGTTCACAGAGTAACGCTTTGCAGGAAAATTATCTTTATGTTTGTTTGTTTATGGCACAGTTTAGTTTGCGTCAGATAATTTGGTTCTGACCAATAATGATTCGACTGTTTTTTTTTATGTAGTATTCATGGGTCATTGTCAAATTTTGCGCAGATAGCCGTGGCTTAAAATTATAAACTTGTAAAAAAATAAAAATACACGACATGACTTTTCTTCGTATCAATGCCTGTTAAAACAAATGAACTGTGTGTGTTACAGTCGGCCGCGATGGTTCACCAGTGATTTATGATTTATTCCAGATTTTGCGAGTTAGGGTGTAAAAAAAATACAACTCTGTTATCATAACGTTTTAATTTTTGTTATAAAATTAAACAAATCAGTCCCAAATATTTTGGCACTAATGTTAATTACAGTCTTTTATCTTATAATCACATGCAGAATCACAACATTTTTTTAAAGTTTAATAATCATTTATTTAAATTCCAAACACCTCTGTTACTTCTAGAATTTTAGTAGACATTAAATTCTACCTAATTACTCTAAATATTCATGTAATAACTGCTAACTATAACATATTATGAACGTATAAATATCTAACAAATTAACATATTTTTATATTACTAAATTATATTAAATAGCTTTTCCTAAAAATCTAAAGTATGTCCTTTAATCTTTGGGACAGAAAAGTAACAGAGTTGTAGCACGGTAACATAGTTGTTCTTTTTTGTATCTTACTTGACTAAATTGCACTCGGTTGAGCTTGAGATCTTAATAACAAAAAAAAAATACCATCAATATTAATAACAATAAACTTTATGACTGGTATTTACCAATGTACAATTAACTTTATGAAAATAAAAAACAAATATTCTTGAAAGAGTAACTGGAAAGTGAAAGTTGCTTATTTCTCAAATATGTCTAAAGCAGTATCAAAATGGTAGTATATTCTTTTACCTTTACAGACTATTTTAGGTTCTGGAACAATAGCAAATAAATTATCAAAAGGCACATAAGATAAATCTGACTCAACTAATTTAAATTTTGTTGCAATATGATCGATTGACTTAAAAAACATTATTTTAACCTCACCATGTTCTTCTACCTCCGATACGGCCTTTCCCAGATATACGTAGTCCTGTTTTAAGCTGGAAATTTTAACCAAGACACAAATACCTTGTTTTATTTTATTAACATGAATATTTTTCCTCTCGATCAAAGCCTCGTCAGTTTGCTTTGATGTGCCGGGTTGTTCTGCCAGAAGAGTGCTAGTTGGTTTTTCTTTTAATGATATAAGAGGGGCATCGTCATCATCGGAGTCTGAGCTGTAGACAATGTTATAAAAGCCTTTTGCTCCCTTTTGACAAATGTTGCTAATATCGGACAGAAAATTGTTGTCGCACGTGGAAGAAGTTTATTTTTCCACTGCAGTTTTTAATGGAACGTATTGTTTGGGATTCATGCAAGAACAAAAGCCGCGTTGACAAAAACAACTCAAATTTCTATACGTTAGAACTCCAGCCTGTTCAGTGAAAACTTGATGGACTTTCATGGTACCTATTAATGGCACGATATGCTCCGGGATCTGAGTTGAACTCTGTTCAATATTCTTATTAGTTATCAGATGTAGTCTCACTTTACTAACATCTTTCAAAGCAAGATAACAGAGTACAAGGTAACAGAGTTGCATAGTAACAGAGTAGTAAATTTTACATCCCATAACTCACAAGTCATAAAATAAAGCGTAAAGTACACTATTTCTTTCATATTTAGAATATATACCTCTTTGATACATACTGAACTTAAAATAATGAAAAAATACGCTGATTTACTTACGTAATAGGTAGGTAACAAAGTGGATGCACAATAAAAATACGCAGCCTGTTCAACGCCTCGCGGTCGACTGACGCCTCCTGTACCCCTCTCTCCGATGTGACCGGTACATACAGGTACCACGATTAATGCAGACATCCCGTTCAAGCTAGTACAAACTTTAAGCAGCGCCATCTCTGTATTAAGTTGCGATTAACTCAGTAACATAGTATTCCAGACAGTTTCACACAATGCGCGGGACGAAGTTTAAAAAAATGGTTAATTTAGTAAATTTTGATACTCACCGCTTTTAAGACATATGGTTTGAATGTTAACAATACTCTGTTTATGATAATAATTTATTTAAGGTAGGTTTTTATGGAAGAAAATGAAATAATTTGATCTTTATTATAACAGAGTGCAACCAGGGACATACAGAGTTTGGAAGGAAAACCATTCTGTTACCAGAAATTACCACAATGTTGCTTTAAAAAAAATATATTAAAAAACAAAACTGAGTCTTTATTTTAGTAATCAATGTTTATTAATGCGAAGTATTTTGAATTTAATGTAAAATTTGTAAGAGGTTGTGTGATTATTACTAATAATAAAATAATACAGTTGAGGGACTAGTTTTCCTGCGCATAATTTGACAACGACCCTCATCAGGAACGCAATTCCTGTAATATATTTGATTTGAATATAAACTTAAGGTAAACCTCGGATTTAAGACAAGTATTATATAGTCCTATAGACCGCATTTCGGTCATGGCAGCCAATCTCAACGGAATCTAGCCATCGGTGCGGGAGTAGTGCATAAGTGTGTGCGCAGACAGATCATCGTCACGTCGTTCTTGTCTGCAAAGCCTGTGTATAGAGTATATATAAAAAATAAATTATACAAACATCATGTTGTCACAAATTGACGATAGAAATTTCAAATGTTGTAAGGGACAGGGATTTAATCGTCCCTTACGACATTTGTTATTTCCACTGTCGATACGTATGTAGGTATAATGTCTAACTGCTCCAATTTCAGGATATCAGTATATGGCACTAGATATAGTTGCGGCATAATAAGTAATGCTTGGACTGATAATAATATCTTACATAAGTAATGCAACGCCCAAAACATTCATAAAAAATACCAGGCAGTAAAAACAGTAGCCACAGTTATCTTAAAAAGTACTGTTATTAAGTGTAGTAACGGGACCATTCGTAATTATGATGGCCGCTCTACTAAGACTAAATCACAGTCTATTCAATTAACGTTTGCTAACTTGTGAAAAGAACGACGATGTATTAAAGAAAAAAAAAATTGTACAGACTAAAAGGCATACAAGAAATGTGCCAAAATGAAAACAAAACTATAAGCTTAGTTATCTTTAAAGTACTATTACTAACTATCCGTAATAATGATGACTGCTCTACTAAGACTGAACTAATATAAAAGCTTACAGACATAAAATTGTATTAGTAATATATACTTGGATATTATAAAGTTCCGTGTGTTGATGTACATGAAGAATTACTTCCTGTGGGTGTCGTAAAGGGCGAGTAAGTTACTTGCTAGAGAATGGGCAGCAGCGTTCTCTGTGCATATGACCCCATACTGCGATTGCAAACCCGCCTGCCGAGTATAGCATTATGGCAACGCTAATTTGAGAGAGGCCTATGTCCAGCAGTGGACGTCTTTAAAAGGGAGAAAAGAATCACAGAACAAAAAAGATAAAAAAAAGTCGTCAACGCCACTTTCAATAGGAAAACTGCTCCAAATTATAAAATGGCATAGACTAAGTCACATTAATGATTAACTACTAGTCAAAAGACTATCAAAGTATGAAGAAAGGAAAACAATATTACAGACTTGAGGGCAAACAGCACATTCCGCTAAATGAAAGCTCAGTTCAGCTCAGTTATCTTTGAAGTGCTGTTATTAACGATCGTTACGAGACCATTCATAATTATGAAGACCGCTCTACTAAGACTAATCTAATATATTTACAAAACATATAGGCTAGCAGACATAATATGTACATCTATTTAATAAAGAGAGAAAAGACTCACTGGGCTTTCAAAATTTCGCCCGCATCGCTGTCAATAGGAAAAGTATCCAAAAGGCTAACAGCAGTGCTACGTTGTTGTATAGTTAAGACGAGTAAAAATATCATCAAAGTATGAAAAAAAAAACCAGAAAATACATATATAAAGACTCACGAATAACAATTAACGATTTCAAATAAAATATATGTGCTTCTTTGTTTATTAGTACGTGAGTTTTATACGTTTCCCGTCTTTTCATCAGTTCCTCTATAAATTTCATGAATCATGCAATGGTGGCTGTATCGAGAACTGCCCAGGCAGATCGCGATATAGTCATTTGTACGATCGGAAACCAAAATGACTTGTTCAAAATAGACTTTTGTTAACAACAACTCTTTTGATTTCCAGGTTGCAATAGGCGTCTACATATACTTCCTGGCAAAAATGTCTGAACTCCTCGACACGGTATTCTTTGTCATCAGGAAAAAGGAAAGACAGATCACCTTCCTCCATATGTACCATCATACAGTCATGCCCATGATATCATGGGGGGCTACGAAATATTATCCAGGAGGGCATGGGACACTCATAGGAGTAATAAACTCCTTCGTTCATATAATCATGTATACGTATTACATGTTCTCTGCTATGGGACCGCAGTACCAGAGGTATCTGTTCTGGAAGAAATATATCACCACGTTGCAAATGGTAAGTTTCATGAGATAACAATTCTATTTGAAACACAGTGAATGGAAATAATACTTAAGTCGATCATACATGGAAATCAAACCAGAACCACTAATTATATTTTAGAGCATTGACTGATAGGTGGAACTCTCCGATCTTAGGGCGATAGATACGACTGCACGTATTCCAGTAGACATTCTCCAAGATCAATGTGCCGCACGCAGCTTAGATTATAACTTTACATGGTTAACAATTATGGAAGTGATTTTGAATTCATGTTTAATTATTTTATTTAACCAGATTGTCAGATCTGAAATATGTCGCTATCAAATTAAAACCAGGCATGAATTCATCTAATAATATTTTACCAGTGCTAAATTATTGATCAAAGTCTAAAATACATTTTGTATCGTGCTAAGCCAACTTTCCATAACTTACGTTGTTACTGATATCGTTGTAACCCTTAATTTATTGTCTCGTTCCAGCTCCAGTTCTGCATTGCCTTCCTCCACTCAGCTCAGCTCCTCTTCTATGACTGCGGCTACCCTCGCTGGTCCGTCGTCTTCACTCTCCCCAACTCCATCTTCTTCTACTACCTCTTCTACGACTTCTATTACAAAGCATATGGCAAACCTACCAAGAAAGAAGCTGATGGCAAAAAAACAGACGCTAAAGAGATAACGAGCAACGGTCACATGAATGGCAAAGTCACAACCAATGGAATCGCGAATGGTACACCTAATGGCAAAGCCAATGGCAAAGCCAATGGCGTAGCCAATGGTACACCCAATGGTAAAAAGGTTGATTAAACAATGTGATCAAAACATATGTAAATATTTTTGTTGTTTAATACCAATATCAATCTTAGTTCCAGCTAATTTTGAATATTGATTAATTTAAGAAGAAATCCATGTAAAGAATATTGAACAAATTCTAACTAAAATTCACTTTCTTGTATTGTTACTGGGTTAGTAAGTACTTTTTCATCGTCGGACATCTAAGTACTAAAGTACTTCTAATTTGTTGGATTTTTTATTGTTTAAGAAATTATGTTACGTCTTCAATTATAAATAAGAATGTTACGGTGTATATACTATAGATTGTTATATCATGTATTTAAGAAATTATTGTTTAAAGTTAGATGATACAGAGTATATTGCCATGAACTTCGAAGTACCATGCTATAATACGTCTGCTTCATTAAAAATATTTCGAAATCATAAAATAAGTGTTAAAATGTTCGGTCGTAATACTTCATGCTATGTGGGTAAAGCTTACTAAAAGTGGTTCAATTATATATATACACAAACTATGAAAAATAATCCGCTTGTTTATATAGGAGCTAAAAAGATTTTAAAACTGCTTGGAAGTAGATAGGTATAAATAAAGACATTTAATTTAAAAAATATAAAATTGTTGGTCTTAGCAAATGTCTAATTGTGGACCCTTCTAGAGTTCACAAAATAGTGTCAATTTATAAATGTAATATACGTGATAATTATATTGTCTTCCAATGATTTAGAATATTTCTTCAATGATAAATTAAACTGCTGTTTAGAGAATATTTTCTATTGTTACTTACTCGAAACTTTCATTTAGGATTGTATTGGTACTCAAAATGCGAAAGATTTCTAAAATGACTGCCCCAACTGGTTTCAAACTATTGAAAATACATTTATTGGAATTATATTTTAGAAAGTAACGCTTGCTTTAGTGCTTGCTATTTTTATTTGTCATTAAAATGAAACTTCTATTTATTTTCAAAAAAGCATACCGAATAAGTGGATTTATAACTGAGTTTCAATAGAAATGAACATTTCAACATTTTTTCATAATCGATCAAACAGAATACTCTTTTAACCAATATGTAATTTTCTACGAATTTAAAAATAAGGCTACTTAATATTAGGTATACAGGTTTTCTGCAATTAGCTGACGTGTAGCGATTTAGATTTCTTTAAGCTCAATACCAAAATGTGACTAAAGGAAGTGGCACACTCGACTGTAACTGAAAAAGGACCCGTAGCTTCTACAAAAAATAAAAGAGCTGATTTTAGAAAGTAAATCCTCTTTGGTCAAGAAGTCGTAAGCGCTGCTGATCAGAATGGTGTGCCGGGTTATAATCTTTTTGCAAATGTCGATCGGAGTCTCCGTGGCTCAAGTGAGAACAATTTTAAGATAGTAAGACAGGCAAGTCGTTCAGGGTTTCGACAGCATGACTGTCTTTGGGGGGGGGGGGGGTAGGTCATGACCCCTAGAACCTCCCCTCTCGGAACGCGCCTGGTTTGACATTACGCCTGTCAAATAAGTCTCTGATTTAAAAAAATGAACTGCAAAATGCTGAATAAAATTATTGCAATTATATTTTTTTTTTTTAAATAAGGTAAAGTGAAAAAAGCGATGGATTATATGGACAACTATTAATTATGAGTTCTATCTCCTAACAAATTAAGACGGAACGTTTGCTCAAAACACGCGGGCGATTAAAACATGACCAACTTCGACAGCTCTAGCTGAGTTTTACTGTGTCACAGTCCTTTTCTCGCTTTATCTATTAGTAAGAGGTAGCAATACTCCCATTTAAGTTTAGTTGGTATACAGCAGAAGCAGATGTTATTTTGTCGAACATATTTTGATACAGTTGGGTGTGCTCCTACCTTAAAATTAAATGTTAACGGTCAAGCATCTTTCATTATGTAGTTGCACGTTTATACATTAAATAATTGTACATTTGCGTAATCGGGTTTGTAATGTTTAATAATATATATGTGACTACAATAATAAGTTGTTTTGTTTTTTTGCCTGGCATTCTATACTACGTTCTGGGATTTTCATGAAGGTACCGTTGTTTTATAAGCAGAGATCGGATAATCGGGTGCTAATATACCTACCTAAACTTCACTTTTATTCTTACGAAACAATAATGTGGATATGCCTTACTTAATCCCGGATCCTGGAATTGTTTGAAATTCCTGAGATTGCTAAAAATGTTACCTGCATACAAAATATAGTAAGAACTCATTATGAAAATAAAAAAAAATCATTGAAAATTGCTTACATACTTACTCCTACTTTCAAGATCGTACAGAGAAGCTGTTCCTTGTTAAACTCTCATTGTATTTTTTTAGAGTTAAAAAGCCAATTCTAATGAAACTTTTAAATTACATTTTTTTTTTTTTTGAGTACTGATTTTGTTTTATTGATATTCCATTTGTTTTGAGTATTGAGTATTCTTTCGAGGGAATAATTTTAGGTAAATTAGCCCCCGATTATCCAATCACTCTTTGTAAGTTATTACATAGGTACTACCTGTATTGTTATCCAATTTTTTTTTTCATATTAATAGGTTGGTAATAGGTAGAACGGGCTAGTGTCTATAAATCTACGTCTAAGCGTGTATTTTGCACACAGATATTAATTGGTATTTCAAATTTTGCATAAGTATTCCTGTGAAAGGTAATTCTTATCTTAGCAATGGCAAAAATATTCAAACATCTTTGGCCCATAAAAAGCCCGCAAATTAATAATTAAGAATTTCCATAAAAAAGACAAAATACAACTGATAGAAATCATTTATTTTAAGCTAACATTCATTCATCTAAATAACTAATAATTTACAAATAATTTTCGTTTACATAAGCACCGAATAAAAATAAATAGTTTTTAAACAATCACACTGTAAAAATAATTACAAACTAAAACTATTTTCGACTTTACATTCGACATTTCGACTTGTAAGTATATTTTATATTTCAAAACATTTGCACAATAAAAACTACTCTATATCGAGTAAGTAAATCAATTGCTTACCGAAACAATTATTTCATAGACATTTGAATTTAAAATATTTGACTTCAACAATTTCATATTAAATTCATAAATATTATTATTTGATAAAGGACCCTAAATGGTATCGACGTATCAAAATGCAAATGAATGTAAAATAAGTAGAATATTATATTTTTTTTAAACCTTAAATGAACACATTGTATCTAAAGTAATGGACCAAATTCCTGAACGAATATGAAACAGGATTTTATGTAGAAATATTTTAATTTGGACCCCAATCAACAATGATAGCCTTAATTTGGTTAATTATTGATGTAATCATTTATTTCTAAACCTTAAAAATACTTACTACGTTGGACTTCAAACCTATGTATCGTGAAAAGCCATTTGGACAAAAACGGAATCTAATGAAAATTTTTATACCAACAGTATTAAGGCACTCATTAAGTCATAGCAAAAATTCTAAAGAACCTCCATATAACCTCACAGCCTAAAAAACCTTAAAAAACTAGCTTTTCTTTTGTTGCAACACTGATCAGTTGTCTATACGTAGGTGATACGCACCTAATTGCAAAGTTTACATTGTTTTTGTACACATTTCATATATTTAGGACTATTTACAAAAATCGTGACAAAATCGAATTAAAAAATTAAATTACGAAACAATTGTCAGACCTTTTCACGACTAATAAATTGTCTTTGTCATCACAGAGGTTTCGTTTAAATACCACCTAAAATACAAATGAGCAAAACGCTCAAGCATATTAAACCACATTTTTGAACAGTTGCAAGTAAATTGGGACCTATTGCACTTCATTTAGGTTCATAATGTAGGTATTTATAAAATCAACTAGCCACTTTACAAATATATGTTATGAAATATTATAAAAATAGAATTTTTGTACCCAACTGTGTTGACGTGTTGTGTGTGAACGTGAACACTTGAACATTTTGCCCATTTGTATTACAATGCACTACTATCTACTCAAAAATTGTAAAATTCTAATGATTAAATCAAAAATAGTACCTTCGTGACAGACTTTATCCCCGTGCAACTCTCAATTAAAATTAAAACGGTTTTATAATACAATTTCCCTAACAAAATAATGCTTTCGTAGTAGTTTTTGAAACTGTTACATTGAAACGGGTTATTAAAACAACTGTAAATAGTATCACACGAGTGTTTTAATACCAAGCTACATACAGTTTCATATACTATTTTTCCTAAAGTCATGTATTTCCATTGAAAACACGATGAATAATATGCGGAAGGTACGCTCTACAATAACAATATTGCAAGGATTTTTGTCTCTCGTATTAAAATCGCCCACGGTTAATCGACTGTGGGCCTTGTGGTGTGATGTTTAATTTAGTCATCTTGTTGGAATTGCTTGAGTGTAGATAAATTGTGTACAAAACTGCATATAACTAGTATTAAAATACTAGTGTTATATACTAATGTTAAACCAAGCCACTTAAGTTTTAATAACCCAGGACATGCAAAAGTTTCTTAAACTACTATTAAAACGCACTCTTAGTCTTCTTTTTGTAGGCACAGTGATGGTAGGCTCATTTTAGTGGCTATTCCCCCTCTTCTCTTGTTATAGTTCTGTCTGTAGAAGTTTAAAAAGAGAAGGAGAATGACCCCGGTATTGCAAGACACGAATATGGCTACACCCTTCGCTGGAGGACAGTCTGATACTCTCACTGTTGCTACGTACTGGATGATGATTGACACGAACTGGATCTGTAAAGAAAATTGAATTTTAAATTGATTGAGAAAAGAAAGAAAATGGTCAATAAAAATCAGTTACCTACGTGTTCAAATTAGAAAAAAAAACGGGTTTTTCTGTGGTCAAGCTTCATTCAAACAATCTTACCTGGGAACGGACTGCTTATACAAAAAGGATATTCTGTTACACATAAATGCTACATAAATAAAAAACAGCTTTTTTTAAAATTCGTATCTCGCACGTCAACCTAGGAGATGGTCTGCTGCTTAACCAGACTTGCCTGTAGCTGCCTGCATAAATTAATGCCTCCAGCCAGTGCTTAAAACTCAGCGAGTTCATGCTAAGGGCACCCCGAGTAGGGTCCCGACCTCGTCTTAGGACGTCGCTGGAAAAAGGCAGCAAAAGACGGGCTGAATCGGAATCATTTTTAAGGGACTTTAAAGTTACACACTCAGCGGCGCGGGCTGGTTTAAGACATTTCATTTTAGCATTTGGCTGTGCTATATTTATATTGATCCCATAATGTTGGCGAAAAAAGGCGTCGAGCACTGTCTGATGCCTCATAAATGAGAGCTGCCCGTCTGCAGTCACTCCACTCACTATATTAAGAATAATCCTTGACCATACATACATAAATTCACGCCTTTTTCCCATGGGGTTAGGCAGAAACTACGGCGCGCCACCTCCTACAATCCTGACATACTGGTTTTGCCTCATTTTGGTTCATACAATTGGTCATACACACACGTAGTTTGCAAGTACTACGCACCTGACCTTTCTGAAGAACCTCACCAATAAAGTTTCACCATTCATCCTCTCAACATGACCAAACCATCTAAGCATACTTTTTTCAATGTTTGTCACTACATCTTCTTTTAAACTACACCGTTGTTTTATCACATCATTCTTCAGCCGAAATGAACGTATTAATTCTGCTTTCATGCTTCTTTTTTAACATCCAACATTCACTTCCATAAATAAGCGTAGGTTTAGTCTATTACAAATTATGGTTGGAGCGAAACAAACAAATATCTTCAAAACAAACTCACCAGCTGAAACTTCGTCATATACTTCTTCCACCACAAATATTTGGCGACATTTGGCCCCAACGCTGCCAACCCGTAGTACGTGTACATGAAGACATGCACCAACGAGTTCAAGAAGCCAATGAATATAAGTGTGTGTGATGGCCAATATTTGAGCAAAGCCCATGTGCCAATCACCATGACTGTGTGGTGGTATAAATGGAGGAATGTTATCTGGCCGGTCTTCTTTCTTAGGACGAAGAAGACTGTGTCTAGAAGTTCTGAGAGCTTCGCTGCTAGATATAAGTATGTGTCGAACAGGATCTGGAATGGAAAAACATAATGTGGTGTTATCTAAATAAATTAACGGATAGTTTAAAAATCATTAAATTTTAATTATAGTGGCAATCATTAGAAAATCCGCTATTATTGTTGAAAATACTTAAGTCAAGAAGATACACAGGAGGGTTGTGAACAGATTAGAACAGATTAAAATCTCCATATTTAGATACAAAGAAATTCACGGCACAACTTATGGGTTTTGGAGCATGAGTACCTACTTAGGTAAACGTAAGTCAAAATGTTGAATTTGTAAATTGATTCATAAATATGTGCGGCTACTTACTCTATTTCTTGAGTTAGCTTCATTCATGTAACATTTCTTTGGTACCAAACCCATGTGTATGAGGTCTAGCAGGAACTGGAAATAAAAAAAACAAAAACATTAGTACATCGAATCGTCCGTAAATATCTTCCGGCTAGAGAATACAATCCCGGGATCCCGGAAATTAACAAGAATATAAAATCCCCAGATCCTGAAGTACAAGTACTATATGAATTGGGGTTGGCAAATAGTATTAGACGTGATATGAGCCTGTTCGAAAATGGAGGAGTTCGTGGATATCGCTTAGAAACAGCATATAAGTATCTATTGTATATTCCTCCAACCAGCGTTGAACCTGAGCGAGTGTTTTCAGCTGCTGCTTGTTGGCAATAAACTACGAAGCAGGCTTGGAAGTCAAAGATTGGATGCTTTGATATTTCTGCGATTATATTTTCGAAATTCTAAATAGTGTTTTTGTATTGTCTTTTGACTTCTTGCAAAAGTATAGTTTTTTTTTGTTTTGTCTTTTTTCTTTTCTTATTATACTGTGATTTGTGTGGTGCAAAGACGTTAAAACATTTTTTTAAATTATTTTAGTTGTTTTTTCATTTGAGCCCAATTAAATACCACATAGTCTAATCCCGCAATAGGCCCGGGATCCCGAGATCACGCTTTAAAATTCCCGTAATCCCGGGATAGAAAAACATGCTCGGGATTGTATTCTCTACTTCCGGCTCCGTCAGCGGAACGTCAAGGAGATGACGGCACCAAAGAAGCACCATATACATTAAGACCGCGTTCGTACGGACGTAAAATTATGGAAGCGGGATTTTATCGCGAACTGCATTTTCAATTCTCGGTGTTGAACCGAGCTTTGAGAATTCAACAGTGTGTCCTAATACGTCGTAAATATACGCTATTCGATTTTCAACGTTTGGCGCATCATTGAACGTCCAAAACGCGAAAATATTTCGTCACGATATTTTTCTTTCTCATCCCATTGACGATGCCGGCGACAAACAGGCTTCAGGACATAAAACAATTACGAGGTCGTCAATAGACAAACAATGTAAGATTGAACGTCATTTGACGACATAAAACGAGACAGTCTATTTGTCTCATTATAAACGTGAATGTAAGTTTGTTTGTTACGCTTTCATGCGAAGACTACTTAACCGATCATCATGAAACTTTGTACACATATTCTTGGAGGTATTAGAAGTAACACAGAATTCATTTTATGAAAAAAAAAACTTTATTTAGTGTTATTTTTAACGCGAGAAAAGCTGCGGGCAAAAGCTAGCTTGTCTATAAAACAGTCAGACAATTTCAACTTTAGTGCAATTGCAAATTACGGTTAATTGTCAAAAATAGGTGAAACAATTGCGAGGTAAATTGTACAGCAATTATTGTATTGCATATATAATTTTGGTTGAGCATCGTAACGCAGGAAATCTGCTGAAACAGGAAGCATCGAACCGGGATAAGCGTCAATTTTCCTTATTGAACAAAAAGACAATACAGCATTTATTTAGTCTACTTAAACAAGGTGTAATAAAATAACTGAAAAACTAAATGGGTCCCAAGTTATTGAGTGCTCATTGCACTCAATAACTGTTATCATGGGACAAATAAAGAAATCATGAAACTGAATCATCAGTTCTTCCCTAAATTTTGTCAAGTTATGAAAACAGATAGAACGGTAGATTTTTATTTTCAGTAGATACAGCAGATTGTTTTTAGGGTTCCGTTGCCAAATGGCAAAAAACGGAACCCTTATAGATTCGCCATGTCTGTCTATCTGTCTGTCTGTCTGTCTGTCTGTCCGAGTATGTCGCAGCCACTTTTCTCCGAAACTATAAGAGCTGTGCTATTGAAACTTGGTAAGTAGATGTATTCAGTGAACCGCATTAAGATTTTCACACAAAAATAGAAAAAAAACAATAATATTTGGGGTTCCCCATACATAGAACTGAAACTCAAAATTTTTTTTTTCATCAAACCCTTACGTGTGGGGTATCTATGGATAGGTCTTCAAAAATTATATTGAGGTTTCTAATATCATTTTTTTTTAAAACAATAATATTTGGGGTTCCACATACATAGAACTGAAACACAAAAAAAAAAATCATCAAACCCTTACGTGTGGGGTATCTATGGATAGGTCTTCAAAAATGAAATTGAGGTTTCTAATATCATTTTTTTCTAAACTGAATAGTTTGCGCGAGAGACACTTCCAAAGTGGTAAAATGTGTGTCCCCCCCCCCCGTAACTTCTAAAATAAGGGAATGATAAAACTAAAAAAAATATATGATGTACATTACCATGAAAACTACCAACGAAAATTGGTTTGAACGAGATCTAGTTAGTAGTTTTTTTTTAATACGTCATAAATCGTAAACCACAATTTACCTTTCATTCAGTCAACACAAATATAAAAATTAAAAAAAAAAAACATTTCATTTCATAAACGATGATGACGAATGATGATGATGATGACCTGCAGGTTTGTACGGAACCCTCGGTGCGCGAGTCCGACTCGCACTTGGCCGGTTTTTACATAATTGGACATTTTGTATTTGCGCCGGCATAGAAACCCATGTAAGTTCCAAGTAACCAGATAAAGTTGTTCCTAAGATATTTATCTTAGGAGCAACTTGTCTTAGGTAGTAAATATGCGATTACTTGCTAGCCGAAAGTTATCAGGCGCTTGTAACATTTTCGATGTCACGTTAAAGTAAGCAGAAATAGTAGTAATGGGTAAAAATAAACATGTCTATTAATTTTATGTTGAAACAAGTCAGCTTAGACATTTACTACATACTACAGATATAAAAAAAGGCCAAGTGCGAGTCGGACTCACACATGAAGGGTTCCGTACCACGAAGCAAAAACGCCGAAAAAATAAAACGTTTCTTGTATGGATTTTTTAACTTTGTTTATAATTTTATTTGTTGTTATGGCGGCAACAGAAATACATATTCTGTGAAAATTTCAGTTTTCTACCTATTACGGATCATGAGATACTACCAACTGACGGCAGACAGACGGACGAACGGACAGCGAACGTTTAGTAATAGTGTCCCGTTGGATACCCTTTGGCTATGGAACCCTAAAAGAGTTGTAATCTAGGTACCAGTACTGACAACTTACAATGCAATCTAGCACTCGCATCTAGGATCTTATAAATTCACAACTAATTATCATTGTCTTGTTGCTAATTGCCTTTAAGACCCATTCAACGGGAGATTGCTCAGCAAATGAAAAAAAAAAAAATAACTCAATTAATATTTGCGTGATTTATCGTTAAACACGTGTATTCATAAAAGTTACGTAATTTAACATAATAAGATTATTTGTTGAACACATACTTAAAGAGTCTTCAACATATTTATTTTAATTAATTCGAGTTTAAACTGACACTAAACGGTATTGGGGAAAACCGTCATTAACGTAGGCATGTCAATTTAAATATTTATCTAGTTGGCTTTTTATTAATTACTGTTGGAGTTGTCTCTAAATTTTTAACTCAGACTATCGCAGTCCACTGCTGGATGTAGACACTTTCCAGGCTGCGCCACAACAGCCTGTCCTCTATCTTCCTGCTACCAATTTACGGTCAAAATTAAAAGTCATTTATTCAAATTAGGCTGAGAGTCAGCACTTTCTGAACGTCAAAGTTAGATAAGACAGACCCTAAAAAAGCGCCCGCCCTTCCTGGTCATCAGTCCATCTAGCTGAGAGGAGTCTCGTGCTACTGTTCCTCCATAGACTAGATTTAAAAAAATATTATCTCTTGCATGTAGTTCTTCTTTACACGAATTGATCTATAATTAAAGTTTGAAACTAATGTAATTTGGAATACTGGTGTTCAAAATTTAACTGAAAATGATATTAATATGCTATTCGAATAAGCTACGGTTACATAGTTTGTCCGTTTTTCGGGTTTAATTGATTTCAGGTTCGAAGAATATACGGAGACGAACAGAGTGGATTAATAATATAAATAAAAACGAATAACATTAAATAAGCAGTAAAACAATATGTGATGACTTATGGCACAGAAGGCCAAGTCACCCAAGGGCGATGATCTTCATTGGCTATGCTTGGAGTTTTTCTACGTTATCGAATCAGAAATCAAGAGATTTCGTAGGAGAAACAGGATAACCGAAATATCCCGGAGAATTGCCAAATGTAAGTGCCAATGGGGCCGGAAGGTTCTGGAGCGGCGACCGTGTGTAGGAAGACGTAGAGTTGGAAGGCTTCCCACAAGGTGGAACGATGACCTTGTGAAGGCTACAGGAAACCGCTGGATGCCGAAAGCACAGAACCGATCAAAATGGTGTAGGGTGTAGCTTGGGGGAGATCTATGTCCAGTAAGGACGTCTTTCGGCTGATACGAGGATTATTAAAAAAAAAGACTTACCCTATAAACCATATAGACTGATATAGCAACTTGAATGCCATTGTAAATAAGTAACGTGTGTGTCAGTTTGTAACCCTCCCGTTTTCTCATGAACACTGGTCCGATCTTCAGCACGAACACCAGGTAGACCGCCAGTATGGTGACAACTGGGCCAAGGGACGCCATGAATGGTAGTTCGTCGATTTCTTCATCTGCAATGAGATAGGATAAGTGTTTTCAAAAGTTAACAAACACATTTTGATTGATGCTTCCTTCCCTATGAAGATACAATAAGGATGTCCGCAGGTACGTTAATCATTTAATTACGGTTTGAGGTACTCGCATATGTAGCTAGAGATTACAAGAGAAAAATATATCATCCTGTCTTTGTCCCCCGTGTAGAGGACGGAAACTGTCACATGGGAACGTAATACCGAGATAAAAAGTATCCTTTGTCTTAACTCCTAACTTAGATCCAGCTGCGTATGACAATTTTTATCGAAAACTGTTCTGCTGATAATATGTGAAAAAGTGACAGACAGAGTTTTTTTGTTTTCATAAATATTGAAGGATGAACTCTTTAGATCATGAACACAGACCAGCTTATTGCAAAGATGATCCGTCGTGAAAATTATTTTTAAAAATAATAGTTTTAAAAAAACTAAAAAAACACGCTTCCATTGAAAACTAAACTAAAAAGTACAAAATAATGGAAAAAAAGCGTGGGGTGCTTTTTAAGGTATTTTTTTATTGATATCAGGCACCCCACGCTTTTTTTACACGCTTTATATTAGCTTCACTTGTATGTTTGTATATTTGTATGTTTGTATATTTGTATGTTTGTTTGTAACCGACTCCTTATAGTGCGATTTTGACCCACTTTAAACGACCAGATTTCATTCAAACTTTGCACACCTGTCAAGGACTGATGACAATGCAATAATTTCATAAATTTGTGCCATTATCCTTGTCAGGGTTACCAGGACAGCAAAAAAACTGTCACAAACTACGCTGACATACGGCTCAAAATTCTAAATACCCTAAAAAATAGAAAATAAATAATAGTTTAAAAAAAACTAAAAAACACGCTTCCATGGAAATCCAAACTAAAAAGTACAAAATAATGGAAAAAAAGCGTGGGGTGCCTGATATCAATAAAAAAAAATACCTTAAAAGCACCCCACGCTTTTTTTCCATTATTTTGTACTTTTTAGTTTGGATTTCCATGGAAGCGTGTTTTTTAGTTTTTTTTTAAACTATTATTTATTTTCTATTTTTCCATTATTTTGTACTTTTTAGTTTAGTTTTCAATGGAAGCGTGTTTTTTAGTTTTTTTAAAACTATTATTTATTTTCTATTTTTTAGGGTGTTTCGAATTTTGAGACGAATGTCAGCGTAGTTTGTGACAGTTTTTTTGCTGTCCTGGTAACCCTGGCAAGGATAATGGCACAAATTTATGAAATTATTGCATTGTCATCCGTCCTTGACAGGTGTGCAAAGTTTGAATGAAATCTGGTCGTTTAAAGTGGGTCAAAATCGCGCTATAAGGAGTCGGTTACAAACAAACATACAAACATACAAATATACAAACATACAAACATACAAGTGAAGCTAATATAAAGCGTGTAAAAAGAGCCTCATAGCTACTTAATTCGTATGTTAAGCTTTTTATGTTGAATAAGAGATTGAGATTTTATTTTCAACGGCAAACTGAACAAACTCAGTTCATGTATCTAAATTGTGATGATGTGACGCACGTTATCTTCCAGCTTTTTATTGTTTTATTTTTATTTTATTTCTGGTGTTTCTTTGCGGTATGTTTACCGCAAATAAACGCATTTTCTTCATTTTCTTTGTAACTGCGTTCAAGAGCTGTCAGTGCAATCATTATTGTGTAATATTACATGCGGAATTAGATGTAAATCTCGCATTTAGTTTTACAGGTGAAATCTGCCCTTAGTTTTGTTCTAAAAATAACGTATTATCTGCATCCCAACAAGCACATAACGAAACATTCCGCAATGATATCTAACAAAATTATAATTAAAAATAATCTAAAGCTATTAATGTTCCTGTCAGGGTCGCTAGATTGTTCAAACGAGATACCGAGAACTCTTCAGTAAACCCACCCGTGCTCGAAGGAGCACGCTTTAGTCAGTAAAATCTGATACGCCCTCCCGCTCCACCCAGAGCGGGAGAAGTCATTTGATGATTTCCCATCCAAGGAAAAAAAAAAGCTATTAATGTTTATGTTGATTGTAGTAATAAGTTGTAAATTTAGAAAGACTACAAACTATTTTAGCGTTACTATGCACTTTGTTTTATGGTTTATTGTTACAACACGTTATCTTCTTTCGGTAAATAAAATATCAAGGACGATTGTGTGACGAAAGTATTTTAACGTTTAAATAGTAGTTTGCCTAATGAACTAACAAAATTTACGTATTTTCAGTCAGTTTTACTGCGGAATCTTTCTGAAAGAAAGGATCAGTTTTCTTCTATAGCCATAAAATAAGGGT
This sequence comes from Aporophyla nigra, assembly GCA_947507805.1. Taxonomy (NCBI): domain Eukaryota; kingdom Metazoa; phylum Arthropoda; class Insecta; order Lepidoptera; family Noctuidae; genus Aporophyla; species Aporophyla nigra. The sequence goes on from OX382295.1 coordinate 24,801,943, forward strand.
CTCCTTTTTTTGATGTCTCTGACTTGAAGATTCTCACATCAAGTAAAGTAAACATAGTTGCAGACAAATAGTTATGAGCATTAATCGTATATAGTTTACGTTTATATTCGTATGGGACGCTTGCTCACGTTTGCTTATAAGAATAGAATCATTATAACTTAACTAGTGATCGCCCATTGGTCGAAATTCGACCGTAGGTACTTCATTTGAATAGAAATACATTAAAATAATAATATGATTATATTTGACATTCAGTAACACTATAGAAAAATAATAATAAAGACAAATATTCTCGATATGATCATAGATTTTTAAAATGAAATATTTATTACCTATATTTGTCATTCACACAAAATATTAAAGACAGATATTCTCGATTAGACTACAGATTTGGACCATAAAAAAAAATCTATGCATGTGTGTATTAAATACACGGTAATGAATAGTAGGTGTGTAACGTGTTATTTATTGAAAATAATGTATTTTTACGCATAATTTAAAAAAATATTAGCATTCGTCACTTCTTCTCTGTATAAACTATAAGTGTGCGAAATTTCATACTCCACCGTCCGCCCAATTTTCGTAAAAAGGGATCCAAAGTTTTCGCTTCACGTATTAATATATAGATAAGCAAATTCAACGTTTCGCACTTTTACCAACGGACTACCAGACGTACTTCAGGGTACCATCCGCAATTGGTTTATTTCCCAACCAGTCGTACTCAGCTCTTCTCCTCCACATTTATTATGCGAACAGCCATAGTGTGGAAGTATACCAGCTTCTATATTCTTTATCAAATGTAATCCAACTGCTTTCAAAGCCAGAGTGACGAGGTATCTTTAGGGCAAGCTAATTCCTAAGGGTCAATTTATACTAGCGCAGAGTCGAAGCGCATCGAAGCGTCTATCCAAAACTGAACATAACAAATTCAACCTTAACTCCACAGCGTAACGCACACATTACTTCTGAGATTTTAAAAAGACGCGTGCTTTCTTCGGAATTCGCTTGTCATTTTACACACGTTTCAGCTACGAAAGTCAACTGGCAAGTGATTCAATAGCACTGCTGTTGATGCCCATTACTACACGTAAAAGGTTGCGCGCGTATTACGGCGAATACGCGCGCATTCGTGCGGCTTCGCTTTAGTTGCAAAGAATTTGACGCTTCGATGCGCTTCGACTAAATTGACCTTAAGTGAAACAAGCCGAAAATACAGACTTTTAATTTTGAGTAGTCTCAAAATCTAGCACACGAGTTGCCTTTGCTTTTCTGGAAGTCTTTCCATAGACTCCAGACTCGGGTAGGCCGAAGTAAAGAAAACCTACTCAGGTGGAGATTCACAGATGACTCCGCTCTGGAATGTAAATATAGTGCAGTCCCACAAACAATGGAGTCTTAATATCTTGTTCAGCGTGTCCTGTTGTTTGCACGGTACGGGAGTAGATGGATGCTACTGAAAGTGCTAAACTCGTAGCCAAATTTTGGGCTGATATTAAAATTGCTATTGACATGCTAAGAAAAAGTAGTCCCAACTATTTAAACCAAACATCTATCTAAATCCCTCTAAATATAAAGTATTTCAGTATACTCATCTAATTTAGTTAGAATTGCGTCCCGTGTTTATGACCCACTTCTAGATAAAAATGTACAGTGAAAACAATTGCTGTCTGTCAGCTGATCAATATCAGTAAATTAGTCACTACTTCTACTACAATTATGATAATAATGATTAGATAATAAATGACTAACAATCTATGGCACAGACGTCATCCATCAGGCTACGCGAATTTTCAGATGTAGGTGACGCAGTTCCACGAAGCGCAGGGCAGAAACAAAACAAAGTTATCTGTTCGAGTATTTCTATTACAAATGTGCCGAAATGCTAGTACATTTAATACGTAGTAGTTTAGTACATACTACTTAATCACAAATAATACCCGGCCTAAAACTATATGCATTTTTTTTTTAATTTTTTTTTTATTTGCATTGTGTATCATGTTCATGATTGATGCAGTTATGATTTTGACGACTTTCGTATTCATAAATCAGTGATTCTTTAATGATTATGAAGAATCACTATTCAGTTGCTTCATATGGTCAAAAATACGACGTTAATAACGTAAATAGTCCACTTAATGTTGTTGAACTATTAGAATTAAAGCTATTTTACTATAAGTGTATTATGAAATTACCCTATGGGTGAGTGTCCACATCCGACCCGCTGGAAGAAAGTCAATGTTTTCAATTTCTTACAGTTGATGTAAACCCAGTGTATACCAATATATTTATTTTGTACTAGTGGCCGTCTAGTGGTCGAAATTCGACCGTAATTAATTTAAAACTAAATGTATTTCTAATGCATTGTTATATGAAAATAGTAGCTTTTGCCACTAATTCTCCATATAAACTTGTAACTGTGTCAAATTTCATACTCCTCACTCCGCAAACTCTTCGTAAAAAAGGGTACAATTTTTTGCTTCACGTATTCATAAACAGAAGATTAGTTCCGAACCCTACGCCATGATTGCTTAATACACAACCGCCATAGTTTTCAATTTGAAAGTTTAACAACTCTCATCCGTTTCAATAACTAGATCACCGCTTCGTTTGTGTAATTTATTTAATGGGAAGTATGATAGACAATAATGTGTTATGAGGTCGTAATGTGTTTGTTTCTATCCCACAGCTGTTCTGGGGCCTATTTAATAATGTGTTAGGCGATAGGCGACAGTTGAGTGACTACAATCCGAAAAACTGTTAATATTACAAGTTTCTGCCATAGTGCGATTTACTATATATTTGCAGCGCTTTTGTTGATAATGTGTCAAATATTTAATTTTTTGACAAATATATTGCATTGTCAGATACTAAATACGCCTCTGTTCTGATATGCATATTTTACTATTTTACAGGGTGCGAGTGCATTTAACTTCTACGACCCAGTTACTGACTATTCTGATGATACTGTTCGACAATAATGGTTGTCAGACCTACGGGCTTCTGACTGCTCGTAACGGCTGTCCAAGACCTAGAAAAGACAGCCTAACGTGTTTTCTGAACACTCCGTGTTTCTCGATACGGAATAGATGATCGCCCATCCAGGTATGCATGCTGATGGATCCGTAGCTTAATCTTGATCGATTGACCTGTATGGCCTTTACTAAGACACATATGGATATCATAAACAGCCACCCAGCAACTGGGCCTTTTTGGCGCAGCTGTGAGGCACACTATAATACTAGTTTCTGACATTCACACCTTACAGTTTTAAAATTAATTTTTATTTTACTCTTTCCTGCTATATACCTACTGTGTGCCTTTAAAACTGTGCTAAATAAATGTATTTTCTTTCTTTCAGCCTGTTGTTTCCATAGGAACATGGAGGTGGGAAGAATATGGAGTGGGACATAATCCAACACGTGAGTCCAGTGCAGATTGAGAGCACATATATGATATGGATATAATGCGTATGATGCTCAAATATTTTGGAAGAAAACTACTCACATTTACTCTTGTTCAAGTCCCAGCTAGGATTCTTCGGACTGAGTCCAATAACCGAGTTCATGTTGATTTAGTGATGTGACGCGTCACCAACTCTGCAACTGTAACAAAAAAAGCATCCATTTAGAAGGTTCCAGATTACAATGACATCAAGACAGGCGTAAATATCCATCCGACAAATTTTATAAATGTGGTAGTTTTGTTTCGATGGATGTTCAGAAGTTTCTCACTAAATCAAGTAAAAACGGCCAAATGCACTTGGATGAAATTTGCCACACTGATAGTTTATAACCTAGATTTAGACATCGGTTGTACGTTCCCGGGGATAATTTCCGACCACCACGCGAGCAAAGCGCTGACAAAATCTAAGACCATGTTGCCGAGCCCTAAGGAAGTAGGAACAGCTGCAGGTTACAATAGAATTTTCCTACTAATAGTATCTAGTATTTTATAGTCACAAAATTGCCACAAACCTATCAACCACTTATAAATTTGCAAACACACACGAGAACGGTCACAGATTAAATTAAAATAAAATACGTATGATTCAAGTCACTTATTAATCATTAAACAGAATCTAATACAATTCACGTCAAACGCAACACGTCTGCCCGAACACCCATAGTGAACTACATCATTTAATTATTTTAACATTTAGCCGTCGTTATCTAATGGGAAAAAATTTGTTCCACGAACGTAGCAACCCGGCTTGGGCATTCCGCATTACAGTAACCAATTAGTGAATTTATACATTGAAATACTATTTTAATCACAATAGTAATAATAATAACCCCACCGCCGTATCTTACGTTGACGTCATGTTGCGGCTAGTACGCTCCGAACCCTAGGTCTATGCCGGTAGAGTTTATTTTGCCGTAACAGGTCTAGGAAGAGAAGCCAGACCAAGATATAGAATGAAACCTGCAGAACAGCTTCTGGCAAGCTGTTGGGCTGAGGCTACCCCACGGACCCTATCTCCTGGAAGTAATCTTTTTCTTCACTCTGACCTTGCCTTTATTTGTCGGATAGAGTGAACACTGACAAGGAACAGAACTTCCGTATTTCTTGCGTTTATTGGCGTGTTTAAATGGAGATTCACAAGCGCAAACGTTCTTGCAGGAGGGAAGTATTCCATTAAGTGTTGATTGGGATCTTCACCATCTTCCTGGCTCTGTGTTTGTTCTGATAGCCATGGAATATCTTTCAACTCCTAAAAACCTTAGAACATGTTGCCCCCATGTTGCTACGTCAGTGCTTATAGTTTAATCCAAGAACGGCAGTAGGTGCTGCAGTTTTAAATATATTAGAAATAATGTAGTCTATTGCTTTAAGAATTATTTATAATTATTCACCGTACATAGTCAATTCATCCGAAAGACATCCACTGCTGGACATAGGCCTCCACCGATTCGGGGGGAGGGGGGGGGGGGGGTTGCACTAATCACCACGCCTGGCAGGTAGGTAGGCGATTGCAGTATGGTGGTAAAATGTATAGAGAACGCTGCTGCCCGTTCTCTTGTAAGCCCCATACTCACCTTTTACGACACCCACGGGAAGAAATAGGATCGTGCTATTCTTTACGTCCAGCACCACAAGGTGTATGTGTATTGATGACTATAAATAGACGAAGAGTGATAAATATTGTCCACGTAATTTGACAAAATACTGTACAACTCGTATATCTTATTATACCTTTATTCTTGTATATATATATAATCTGAATCTCGGAAATGGCTCCAACGATTTTCTTGAAATTTAGTATACAGGGGGTTTCGGGGGCGATAAATCGATCTAGCTAGGATTCATTTTTAGCAAATGTCTATTTACCAAAAAAAAAAACCGAGCAGAGCTCAGGCATCCAGGTACTAATGTGTAAATAGAGCAACTGTTGCAGCCACACCAAGTAAGAACCTGCTGAGTATGAATATCATGTAGTGTTTGTTGTATATCATATTTATATTAAGAAATCGTTTATGATCGGTTTGAAATTTTTTCGAGAAATTGCATCTCTATCAGTGGGTAGTCTTCGATTATGTACAGACGCCAGCACATAAAGATACCCGAAACTGTCAAATTTTCCCAATCCATTTTGGATGCGCTTTAGCGATAATGTTGAAAACATATTAAAGCAATTTGACAAATTGTAGTAGCTTTATGCGCTGGCGTCTGTACATTGACAAAACTAGTTCACCTAGCTAATTACGAAGTCAATTGAATTCAATCTTAATGGACACTTAATTAATTAAATGCTTGGAATTCACTATATTATTAATGAATCATTAAAGACAGACCGCTCTAGGATTATCCTCCGGTCGTTATATTATAACGATATTTTATTTTAGATTATTTTTTTTGTAATTTAAATAAAATATGTCTACGATTTTGTCCCAAATTTTAATATCCAAATTCATTTAGACGTCTGTAGGTATCTTCTGATTAGTCTTTTCCCAACAAAGTTGGGGTTGGCTTTCAATTTAACTGGATACAGCTGAATACTTGTATTTTACATGGAGCGACTGCTTATCCGACATCCACAACCCTGTTCTAGGTAACACAATTCCCCCCATGGAGAAACTGGTTGCCAGACTTTCGGGCTTCTGACTTTCCGTAACGACTGTCGAACAACTACGAATGACAGCAACTACTTTGTAATGCAGTTTGAATTCGCAATAATTCTTTATTTCTGAATTTGAACTTCAGCTTTGACCCTTAAACAGACGCTTATTTATTTACTCTGCCCACGTCTCAAGTCCAATGCAACCATTTACATCATATTCATTATACCCGCCAAAGTGCTACAAGTGACTTTTGTGCCTTTTTCGTATTGAGCGTTTTAACAAATCATCAATGTAACAACGGGAATCGAACGTCACGCTTGTTCTTATCTGGCGCTGGTTGACCTACCCCAATGGGTTTGATTTATAAGCATCGTAGAGAAATACAATTACGAAAAATACGAAAAAATGACAAAGGTCACTTGGTAAATTCAACCGGATACACGAATATATCAAGTAATTACCATTGGAGAAGTTTTTATATGCACATCCATCCTTTTTAAGGTTTGAAGGTAGTCATGTCATTTATCATTTACCACTTAAATCGACTTTAAAGAAAAAAGGTTGAGAACCATTCTTCATAATTAAACAATGATCACAAAGACCGGATGAGTCTTATTTTTTTTTAACCCTTTTATGGTGAGACGTGCAATTTAAATAAGTTATGAATGCATCACCTTCACGGTACCCTGTGTCAAGGGACCTTTAAGTCATTTTAAGTAAGTCACGTGTGCCACGGAGATTTCCAATGCACACGTGACTTACTAAGGTTATTATTAATAAAGAAGCTCACAAATCTCCGATAATATTTTATTGGAGACTTGTCAGCTTCTTTCTTAAAAACCTTCTTTATAAAAATCTTAAATTTATTCATTTACTGATAGACATCGTACCCTAAAAGCATGAAACTTTGTATAAAAGTTCCAAAGATAACTATAGTGAAGGATATTGATGATTTTTTGGATGAAAGTTTGTATGGGAGTTGCTTTTGCCGATAGAAAAATGCCATCGGGCGCACGACTTGTATTGGTTAAATAATTTACCTATTCAAATGTGTGGAAACGAATACAAAATGTAATACAAAAAATAAAAAACGGCTGCGTAAAAAGCGAACTTTAAAGCCATACAATCTCATGCAGTCGGAGGTACTTTCTTAAATTCAACAAAAAAAGTGGTATTGCCTAAAGTCGTTCACTTTTTACGCAGTCGGTTTTTATTTCTATTTTTAAAATTTGCTTTTTTATTTTGCATTTTTTGGTTAGTACCTATTTTCTCTGACTGTATGAAGTAACGGGCATCAAAGTTATATTTCAAGACCATTCGTGATTTTCTGGGTTTGACAGTCGACTTTAAGATTTACTAACATAGAGTTATAGTAATTAGGTAAGTGTTACTAATTATTTTTTAATTTATATTTTTTGAATATATAATTTAATATCTATGTATGCATTACCTACGGATAAGACATAAGTAACCGGAAAACTCATTTCGTTCTATTTGTTAAATGACAATAAACAGCTCACAATAATGTTCACATTATAAGAGGTACCACATACGTATATCTAAGAGGTTCGAACAATCCACACCATCACTTCATCATTATCCACATATTAACAAAACAAATAAGACATAATATTGTATAGAGTATCGGTAAATAAGCACAAAATGAGATTGTCATCTATATATATAAAAATGAATCCCTATTTCCCTTGGTCACGACATCACGCGTGAACGGCTGGACCGATTTCACTTTTTTGTTGTTGTGTTTGTAATTGACAGGAGAAGGTTCTTATGAAAAAAAAAAAAAAAAAAAGTGCGCGGGAAATTAGAAAATTTAAGAACACTTATTTTACTTTTTAACCGACTTCAAAAAAAGGAGGAGGTTATATGTTCGACTGTATGTATTTTTTTTTATTTTTTTTTTATGTATGTTCACCGATTTCTCCGCCAATTGTCAACCGATTTTGAAAATTCTTTTTTTATTCGTAAGGGTATACTCCTGAGGTGGTCCCATATTAATTTTGTGAAGATTTGATGTATACTTTGGGAGATAAACGAAGGAACTCCTCAAAAACAAACAGTACACGTAATGTGATTTAGGTTATATTAGGATTTGCAAAATTCTTTTTTTGTTCGAAAGGGGTTTATTCCGAAATGGTCCCATATATGTAATTTTCATATAGATCTGATGATGAGTTCGGGAGACAGACACCGGAACTCTTTAAAAAATGAGAGGAAATCAACCGCGATTTCTGCTATCGCATAAATATGCATTGTTTGTTTGGAATTAGTGCAGGGGATACCACAACTAAAAATTTAAAAATAAAAACTTTTTTACAAAAACAAAAACAACCGACTTCCTTAAAAACACTACAAAGTGAAAAATAACTTTAATTTCGGAAGTCGGTGGCAAAAAAATCATAAATACAGATCCTAAGACACCGACTTCCGAAATTAAAGTTATTTTTCACTTTGTAGTGTTTTTAAGGAAGTCGGTTGTTTTTGTTTTTGTAAAAAAGTTTTTAATGTAACATTATGACATTTGACATAGAATTGACAGAATGCGTGCTCAAATATCATCAAAGAGACAGGAAAACGTCTGTCGGGTCAGCTAGTATCAAATAAAAATAATTTACTTTGTAATTTTAATGAAAAATAATTTTCTGTCTGTGGTCGAATCTAATATATACTAGGGTCACGGTAACTCTTGCGAACAAATCTCGCGACCCTGGTAGGAGCTCTGAACATGAGCTCCGACTTTTGCTCGAGCCAGCTTGCGCCGCTGAGCCTGTAGTTTTATATTCGTTCCTTAATAAATAAGTTCAATCCAGCCCATCGGTTACTGCACTCTTCTAAGGACGCCATAAGCTAAGTTCCGTACCACACAGGGGCCGTGCTAAGGGTGTACTCATTTAAATTAAATTTTAAAAGCCCTGGCTGGAGAAATTAATTTATTGACGCAGCTGTTAAGCAGCTGATAACCTCCTGCGTTGACGTACGAGATAAAAAAAAAATGTACAGGATCATGAATTTATTTGAATATACATACATATATTAACCCAAATTTTTTCACCATGGGGGTAGGCAAAAACTACAGATCGCCACCAGCTAAGTTCCGTCATACTCCATTTACTTTGTTTTCTGAACGTAAACAAGTAGGTAACATACTCGTACAGCCCATCATGAAATCATCATAACATTTATAACTTCGTGAGAAAAGGTTTAAAAAAAAGTAGAACCGATCTTATCATGACAATATCTTCGTAACGAGAAGGTTGGTCCAGTAACAAAGTGATCGGAATGACGGGGATTTAAAGAGATTTTAGGCTTCGTTAAGTGGGTTTTTACCGGACTGCGCAACGCAAAAAAACTTTTTTACAAAAAAAAAAAACAACCCACTTCCTTAAAAACACTACAAAGTGAAAAATAACTTTAATTTCGGAAGTCGGTGTCTTGGGATCTGTATTTATGTTTTTTTTGCCACCGACTTCCGAAATTAAAGTTATTTTTCACTTTGTAGTGTTTTTAAGGAAGTCGGTTGTTTTTTTTTTGTAAAAAAGTTTTTTTTTTTAATTTTTAGTTGTGGTATTTACCCCGCACTAATTCCAAACAAACAATGCATATTTATGCGATAGCAGAAATCGCGGTTGATTTGCTGTCATTTTTTAAAGAGTTCCGGTGTCTGTCTCCCGAACTCATCATCAGATCTATATGAAATTGACATGGGACCATTTCGAAATAAACCCCTTTCGAACAAAAAAAGAATTTTGCAAATCCGTCTATATATGACGGAGTTATGGCCGAACATACATAAAAAAAAAACATATAAACATCCGAATTAAGAACCTCCTCCTTTTTGAAGTCGATTAATAAAAAAGGGTTATTTGTTTATTAGGTTGTTCTTTTGTGGTGCTCTAGACACCAAACGCATGAGCCGATTTTGATGATTCTCACGTCAGTTGATTTTTCTTAATATTGTGATTGTCATGACATTACAGCTCCATAGGAAATGCTTTACTGAATTAAGTTGTTTCTGTACTATTAAAACACAACGTATCATAACGCCTTGTTTTCCCGAATGGTTGGGCAAAGGTGTGCCGATAGTTGCAACAATAACTACTAAAAAATCTCCAGATTTGCTGACATTACTAGACCAATACAAATACAACTGTTTAGGCTCCAAACCGACCTCATTCCACCATCTACATAGGTACTTCAGTAGGCCAATTAGCATAATACTCATATAAAGGTCTCGATACTACATCAACTACGGAATTCCTGATGTCCTCACAAACCTTAAGTAAGAAGAAATCTTTACTAAAAAAAATCGGCATTAGTGCAGTGTATACGCGGTTTGAACGCGACGGCTATGTGCGATATTCATTCGTATACAAAAACATACGGTTCACGCCGACGACGCGACGCTGCTCCGGAGTCAGGTTCAAGAAGCTTTACTGGGGTGTACTTTAGCGATGTGAGATTAGAGACAGGAATAGGTCATCTTGTTTCCATCTTTTTTAAAGTACTTTATGCAGTCGGGTTTTGTGATTACTTTTCACATACGACGTTGTTATTAGTGATCATTCTGTTGTGCTCACAACTAAACGTCATCTAGAATATTGTTATCTTTTACTTACTATTGAAACAAAAAAAATGAGACGGAAATAAATATGAACTGTTTTTAGTTGAACTATTTTTTTTCGACGCAAATACGCCGAACACAATTCGTCATGCTTAAAATCACGCAAAATTCAAGCCAATCGTAACGTTATTTAGTTTTCTAGTTCTAAAGCAGTACTTGTCTTTTTCTTTCGCAGTCCGTCAGTAAGAGATAACAATACAATTTTATTTAGGTGGTGAAGAAAAAAATCGGCCCGAAATGAATTTGTCACGACAAAATTATAAATAGAAGACCGTGGTAGTGACGCTGAACACTTTCTCAAATACATAATCTTTACGTGAACGTGCCGCAATGTAGATAGCAACGGAAGAAGATAATGACGACCGACACGTGATGGCAAAACCGTCCAATTTGTAAACCGAAATAACTCGTGTGATTCACGCTGATACAAAGTAGAGGAGTATTGTCATTGATACGAAAAAACAAGATTAACTAACACCTGTGTGACTAGAATCGTGACTAATTCTTGGGTTACACGAGGCTAACTTTTGAGCCAAGATAGCAGGCTAGTATCTACCTTATATACTAGCTTGTTTTCTTTCTCATGCTAAAGCTGTTTACTCGATATTAGGAAACAAAATAGCCTCGCCCCCCCAGCCAGCCAAGACGCGCCTTAACTGCCCCGTTGGTCTCATGGTCACAGCGCGACTGTTGACCGTGCTGGGGGTCCTGGTTTCGATACTCAGGTCCAGCAAAGTGTTTGGGTTGGTGTTGGGTTTTTCCTTTAAAAATTTCTTAGTAACAGCCCGGAGTTCGGAAGTTGGCGATGTGATACCCCCGTGCTTGGGTCAGCACGTAACGACTTGCGATAAACCGACAGCATTAACAAGATTCTTTTGTAAAAATGCTTTGTAACGTTGTCAGATTGTCACTTGTCATTTTCATTAATATACTCTAGCATCAGTAAGAAGATCATTTAAAAGATGCTATTATATTCCAACTACACACAGAATCATGTCCACATAAACGTCTTGATTTTTATCTCAAAACGATTTACTGAAGGAAGTAAATCTTTCAGTTTCTCATTAACTTTTGAATAACCCATTATTAAAGTCTTCGCTAATAGCAGAGCCATCATCATCACAATTTAAGTCGTCAATTTCTAATAGAACGAGAGCGTAGCGAACTAATGATCTCATATTTGATAGTAGATAATATATATAATGATAAGTTTGACACCGATGTTATTAATTTTGTTAGTCATTACGATATAGGACGACCTAGTTATTTCATGTATATTGTATAGATATAGATTAACAGCGAGTGGTTAACTCTCTAGAGGTTTTACAATTTAACGTCGGTAGTAACTGTTTATTCCCTTTCCAGCTGAGTTATCACACAACGCTATCTGGATTGATCTTTTTAGGTTAAAAGATAAATTTTGCTATAGCTTGAGTGTACAGAGTCAAATTAAATTTGCCTGCAATCTTTCAACCACGTATTGGATAACGAAAACGAATGACATAAAAACCAAAAAAAAATTTTTCGTTATTCCAACTTTGTTTTCATTAAGGCAATCAAACAACTGTTATATTTTGGTTCTTGGAGATTCATAAAAAATATCTATGTTCCAAGAAAAATTACAAAAACCAGCTGATCGATTACGGTCATTGTCCTTCGACTATCGAATGAAGAAAATGTTGACTATTTTTCTTTCTTTTTGTATAGACGCCAGCACACCAAGATACTACAAACTGTCAAATTTCTTTAATAGATTTTCAACTTTATTGCTAAAGCTTTATGTTCAAGATTGATTGGGAAAATTTGATCATTTCTGGTAGCTTGATGTGTTCGCGTCTGTACATACATAAAAATGTATTTTGTACAGCTCCACTATTCTAATCGGGGATTTATTTGGCTACTAACAATTTTTTATGTTGGAAATCGCTTAATCACCGAACAGTGACAGTGATTATTAGTAGAAATTTGTACAGCCAGCGTCAATAATATCGGGACGAACAGACTGTTAAAAATGATCTCAACAACTATGTATGAAAATTAAATACTAACTCAATGACACAAGGCATGTTTCAGAATGAAGACAGTACACGACAAATGATATTCTAACAAGAAGTTTATCCAATTGAGATAAAGTTGAGTTTTGTTAGTTGTTGAGATCATTTTGATCAGTCTGTTCCTCCTCATATCTTTGTCGTTGACTGTACGTATACATTGTTGCATTTTCCTCATGACATAATATAAAAGTCCGAAATGAAATTGTTCGGCCATCGCTATTTTTTTCTTTTTGTACACATAATTCGTTAACGCAACTTTCACGGCGGAACAAAAAGATGAAGAAGTGAATAATATGTAGGTTCATTTATGTTATACGCACATCGGTGGCAATCATAATTATTTCCCTTGTCTATAATTTAAAGTTTAAACACATTTTTTAAATATGTAAATTACATAACACTAATATTACAAATATGAAAGTTTGTATGTTTGTTACTCAATTCATCATCATCATCATCATCATTTCAGCCGGAAGACGTCCACTGCTGGACTTAGGCCTCCCCCAATTTGGGGGGCTTTGCCATAATCGCCACGCTTGGCAGGCGGGTTGGCGATCGCAGTATGATGGTAAAATGCATAGAGAACGCTGCTGCCCATTCTCTAGTAAGTCCCTTAGTCGCCTTTTACGACACCCACGGGAAGAAATGGGGTGGTGTTATGCTTTACGTCCGGCACCACACGGTTACTCAATTACGTAAAAACAACTGCACGGATCTTATGAAATTTACATGTACCTACACTATGCTTTAAAACCTGGATTAACACATAGTACATCGACTTCTTTTTACTATTTATCCTGATATAGATAGTTCAATCCATGAAGACGCGCCCCACTCTTTGACAATTGTACTGAGAGCGGTTAAAACAAAGAAAAGGGGCACAGTGGGGCGCGACATCGCGGATTGAACTATCTATAGTACGTTACCGTAGGATAATAAGGCAGAAACTATTTATTAAATATTAATTATGTATAAATATTGTATAATACGTAATTATTATCACTGATTTGTAATTTATCTATAATATGTATGTATTTAGAAATATATAAGTATGTTTATCAGTTGTCTGGTTACCATAGTACAGGCTCTGCCTAGTTTGGGATCAGATAACAGTGTGTTGGTTGTCCTAAGATATTAATATTATTTATTTCTATTTATCATTTCAGCCGAAAGACGTCCACTGCTGGACATATCCCTCCCCCCGAAATGGGTGGGATTGCCGTAATCGCCATGCTTGGCAGGCGGGTTGGCGATTGCAGTATAGTGGTAAAATGCATAGAGAACGCTGCTGCGCATTTATTTATTTAATAATTAAGGTTCACCAACAGCTGTTACAGATATTATACAGGTAGGAACATATAAGTAATAGAGTCTTAAATCTAACTGCACAATCAATTACAGGCAAACACTGCATGCAAAATGCTCTTTGTGATTATAACTTAAATTTTAATCACTTAATGTACTTAAATTCCAGATAGTTATATTAAAAACTATCACTTATTACGTCTGACAAACGTCGATATTGAGTCAGCGTGGACGTCAACCAGAGGGGTAATTGTGGAACTTTTTATCAGTAGGAATTGGTTTAATATTCATAGTTAAACGACATTCATTGTGTTATTTATGTTGCTGAGCCAACAGTTTATTCGAACAAATGACGCAATGGTTTAGAAATAATCTTCAATCCCATTCAGATTCCGATAAATCGTGCGTTTCGAAATTAGGGTGCAGGTCGCTGCGTTCGTTTATGAGTTTGCATTCTCTAGTAAGTTCCATAGTCGCTTCTTACGACACACGGTCTTTCCGTGGGATGGTATTATTATTTACGTCCAGAAATACACGGAATTATTTCTAGTAGCCCCACAAAAATAAACCCCAAACCCCATCATGATCGTCAGTTCGCCACATAATAGTCAACATCCCTTGATGGATTATAAACAACAAAAACTTTGTGTGGAACCATTAAAATTCCACTAGCAGCGTGACAATTATATATGCGACCGATTTTGCTTATAAGAAAAGAGCTAAATTATCAACCTCACCTGTGAAAAATCTGGATATTTTTCTGCAACTAATATAAATTTGAAAATACTTTTATATGATAGGTAAAATAAGTTTTTGCTTGAATTACAATGGAAATTAGCATTTAAAATCTACAACAAAGCTAGATTATATCAGTTGTTGCGTCAATTTTGCTGGGATGTTTTTTTACACATAGGTAGTTTTTTTTTCTTATTACGTTGCGTTATTTCCGCCTCCCCCAAATGTAGCGCGACGTTTTACATATGTATTTACGATGCGTTGTCGACTATTTCGCAGAAAATCCATGCCACAGTATAACCCATTTGAAATTGATCAATTGAATTAGTCAATGTTTATCTCTTTTATTTGAATACTAGCTATACCCGCGGCTTCGCCCACGTGGCAGTCGGAAATTATGTCGTGAGCTACCGGGACAGAAAGTAGCATATGTAACTCCCCATAACGCCAGTTATCTGCCAGTGAAAGTCGTATCGAAATTGGTCCAGACGTTTCAGAGATTAGCCGGAACAAACAGTCAAACAAAAATTTTTTAAATTGGTTTTTCGTCATAAGTCCCGTATAGACTTTCATATGCATTAATTAAAAAGCTTTTACTTTAACAATAAAAACGGACACTTCAATTTTATTTATTTGTTTAGATTTAGATAAACACATATCAATTATATTTTTTTTTAAACATTAGAATATAAAAGTATACATTTCCGAAAGGAAATGTAAAAGCTTGGCCTTACAGATCACGATGCTTACCAGCGAAGTGAAAGGCGCCGCATTATTAAGAAAGTCGACCTTGCCTAACGGGAAGAGACGAAGGCAAAGAAGTATATAAAAGTATTTTTTTTAATTGCGGACCGATACTGGGAACAGGATCCATTGCTTATTTATTTACAAAGGCATCAAGTCCCAATAAACAAATAAAAAATAACTAAAATTCATGCAATTCATTACAAAATTAAAATAAAATCATTAAAAAAATTCATTACATCATTAAAATAAAGTAGATTTGAATACAATACTATTATTACGATAAAATATAATAACATTTAAAATTATATTTATAAAAATACATATTAGTTTAATCCATTAACATTAATTTGGGAACTTTTTAGCGTCCTCAGTCATGTCACTCATGTCAGATTGCCAGATTATTTACTCGAACAAAAGTGGCATAAATGCAAATATCAATATTATGATAAAAGTTGCAAGCCAATAAAGACATAAAACCATATCCGCGAACTTACTTTGGAACATGGGTACCAAGTTATACGGGCTGCATTCCATCCACCCCGGTCGTCCCACCCCGTTAGCGGGACAGTTGGGAATAATTATTTCATCGACCCTGGTAGAGACAACCCCGTCGTTTAACGGGGTGGATGGCCCCGATCAAATATCATCGACCCTGGTGAGTTTTAATGAGGCGGATAGCACAGTCGGAGAAACATACGTCTAGGTAGTGTTCAAGGTGGGGAGAATAGGAGTATTATTTTATATGGATTAAATATGAGCCGAAAATAAAATGGAGTTTGTATAGAACCGTTAACTATCTTGAATTTAAAATAAATCGTTTTAGTTACTATTTTAAATTGAATTTTTACCCGTACCGTACCCGTTATACGGTTACCGCCTAAACAGGATACGTACACACAGCATTATTTTTCAAAAAGGTACCTATACCGGATGACATTTTTTACCGTCTCGACCTTCATATGGTGTGTTGTGTAACTAGAATAGAAGGCAGGAAGGCCTTCAGATTCATCGCAGGTGACTAAAGGAGCGCGGGACGCGGGTGGACAGGGATGCGTGTGCGGCTCGTGTGCCTACGAAAGATCAATGAGGCCGCCTATCGGCCGGCTTCAAAGGGTAGGACCGCGCTCCGAAATCAATGATACATGCCGCGCATTGAGTAGGGTGCGTATGATTTGAGTTTCGATAGATTTTAATTATTATTTTTTGTTTTTTTTTCCATATTTCTGTTTTTGTTGTTCTAGTATGAAAATGTTACTTTAAATGTGTAGTACTTATTGCTAGATCAATTAAATTACATGTTATTCAAAAATAAAAATAATAAAAATTTCTATGCCAAAAGCTTCTACTCCGTTCACCTATTACCCCCATTTTTTTTCAAGACGCTAAAAAAAGTCACCCAGTATAGGGTACCATTTTTATACAGTACTGACAATGCCTTTTTGTATTCAAAACTGGAAGTTGTTCACATAAAGTCAATACGACAAAATCACGGATTCGAGAAAAAAATCTTGTGCTGCTAGGCTTCTCTAACGAACAATAAAACTAATGTTTTGCCGAGGAAAAGATGAATACCATTTTTTGATCAAGACCACATCCAGCGACTAGTATCTACTTACACAAAAATTAAATACACAAGAAGTCACTTGATGATTTCCCATGCAAAAAAAAAAGGTTGGATCAGAATCAGCCGAAACAACAATCATGCTACGGAATCAGAATCAGCCCAAATTGTGCATCAGAACAAGACCCGCGGTTAAAAAACATATGTTTTTTTTTATTGAAGCTACTATAAATATTATTGGGAAGTTCAAATGGGAGGATGTGCTTATTCCAAGAATACCTCTTATGCCAACTGAATTTCTTTTTGAATTTAAGCGTGTCCAGTTTCCAGTTCTCTTTGTATTTGCAATGCAATGTATATTATGATTATAAAATTTAAAACTTATTTATTATATTTATTATGACATCAACATTATTGAAATTAAAATTTTTATTGAAACATTTTCATTATTCTTTTCATTTTCTTTTGATTTTTATCGATATGACATCATTATTATTGATCGCTATTTTATTATCTTTATATTATTTTAAATGAAAAGAATTGTATTTAATTTTATGACTTGCATTGTAATCTTTTAAATTATATTTTTTTTATTAGTATTTTATGTTATTGCTAATTACTTAATGTGTACTGCATGCTGTAAGTATAACCAAGATGTTAAATCTAAATATTTGCACGGCTGAAATGTCGAATATAGTGAAATATAACTTTGGATCTTAAGAACTTATGTTAGCTACATATATTCTTGGAAATGAATAAATCATCCATTCATTTAGTCATTCATTCAATGACAATAAATAAATCACAAGGCCAATCGTTAGAAGTGTGTGGGATAAACCTTGAAAAAACGTTTTTATTTTCTATCTCTTGTAACTGAGCTTGTATTTCTTCTTTTAATTGTTCTATAATTGCTTGACATAAAGTTTTTTTCTAACCTGAGATTCTTTGTGCAGAAATGGTTATTTTCATGATATTGTCGGGTGAAAAGTTCATACAATTATTGTTAGTAGGTGTTCATGTCGATCTCTCATTTAGTGATACCAAAGTAAGTTCGCATGATACATTGTTTAACTTCTCATGCGAACTCTTCTTTTTCCAGCCTTAGTTAACACGGGTAAAAGGAACTATTCTCCCGCGCAAAATTCAAGGTTGGAGTAGGTGGAATTTACTCGTAATTTTAAACTAGTAATGGGAGGTGAAGATTTTATAGGTGACGATGTTATGGATGGTGATGATGGTTAGATGGTATGTAAGATATTGTGCTTGGACTATGTGTTTCTACACGGGTGTTTGTCCTATTTGTCAATCTGATACCATCGTCGATGATTTCTGCTTTAGCATCTTTGTTGATGGGAGCCCGCCTGTTCAATGCCTCACCGCTGACGGTTCGCATACTGAGACACCCAGCCTCAGCTCAAAGTGTGCCCTGGCGATTGCCCCCGGGCAGCGGCCCTATTTTTAACTTTTGATTTTGTCTCAATTTTTAATGGGTTTTCAGAGCCACTTAGCGAGCAAGTATTATTTATATTGTGTAGAACCTATACTCATATAATCTATGCTAATAATATAAAGCTGTTTAGTTGAACGCGCTAACCTCAGGAACTACGATTAGTGTCTTAAAGCCCATTTATCCAGAAAGACTCTAATATAGGTTATAAAATGTCGCGCTAGGATCTATAGGAGCCGAACAAAAAAAAAAACACGAATACAAAGTAATCGCACGGAAAGTGATTCAATGTGACGGGGTGGATCAGGATAACAACAAATTTGACGCGGACAAAGTCGCGGGCAGAAGCAAGTATAGAAAAACAACAATGCTGGGAATAAATCAAGGGAGGACAATGATGAAGTCATTAAATTATATAGCAATTGTATATCTATACCTATGCAGTGAAATAAATATCATAAAAAGGTTATAAGTGTAAAAAACAATAAGTCTAAAATTACTACACAATAGATGATTTTATGGCTAAGAATTTAAAAAATAAAAACAACTAATAATTGTAGTATTTAATCATATAATTATATTAGATATAAAACATGTGTAAAATGATAATTGCGACAAGACTTTTGTAAATATAAAAATCATATGAGTAGATAGTATGTAGTGTATGTACTAGTTATAGTAGAATATATGATATATATTTAAAGAGTGTAAATGAATATGTTAAACAGTGACAACTGTGAAAATTAGGTAAACCCAAAACGAATATTTAACAAACATATTGTACTGATCAAAACAGTAAATAGTTACACCATTATAATAATCTTGGATATTTTTTTCATCCATTGAAGAGTTATAGTATTTGCTTCATCTTCAATATTTGTAGTCAAATCATAATAAAGTTTACAAGACACCAACCCGTGCGTCATAACTATAATTAATTGATTCAATGGGATTGTTTTCAATAATAAAATTGATGAAACATCCAAGAATAATACAGACTTTTTGAGATGGGCATGATTCGGCAAAGTGAGGCGTTAAAATCAAATACATGAACATAGATATGATATATTTGGGAATACTCACTCCGCTTGGCCCGAATTTTGCTGAACCGACTTGAGCATGATTTAACGAGAATGGAAGCCTAAACTGAGTTTGCCAATCGACACGAGAATTGAATGAAAGCCGAGTTTATGTAGTAATTGGTTCATGCCGACCCGATAGCTTATAGTATCACCCATTATTTTGTTCACTAAGACATAGAGGAATGTAGAAACTAAAAACATCACATGTTATGATGACGAAAAAGGTCCAACTTGCTCCTTTTCAAAAACAGCCATCCTTCTTTCTTAGCAATTCAAAGAAAAATATTATAAACAGTACCTTTAAGTGTAAAACATCTAATATAACATATTATCTCTAAAGAACAGTAATGGGAAGTCAATTCGAAATACATGTTTTTATTACTAAAAGAACTCTAACAATAGTATATATGTTAAACATTATTTAAATCATACTTGGAAAAAAGAAATTCATTATTCTCTTGCAAATTGAGGGGTCGGCACAACATGTAATTTTTTGCCATATCTACTTTTCTGTTAGTAGTCCTCTTGGAAATCACCCCCTTCCTAGCTATATCATCTCTCACACAGTCCATCCAATGTTTATTTGGTCTTAACCTAATCTTATAGCCACACTCAATCTCAAAACAAAACATTTCTAACTAAATTTTTCATATATTTCACTAGGTTATAACGTCAACAAGAACCTCCAAAATTCTACTTCTACTCTCTTACTAATATCATAAAAGTTTAAGCTTGTATGTTTGGATATTTGCTACTCAATCACGCAAAAACGGGTGAACGTATTTGGATACAATTTGGTACACAGATAGTTGATAACCTCTATTAATTATCATCATCATCATTTCAGCCGAAAGACGTCCACTGCTGGACATAGGCCTCCCCCAAGCTCCGCCACTTCGACCGGTTTTGTGCCTCCCGCATCCAGCACATTTCTGCGGCCTTCACAAGGTCATCGGTCCACCATATCACCGGTACCTCTATTAATATATAGGATATTTTATCTCCATATTCCCACGAGAACGAACACTATATGGATGAAACCGTGGGGCGCTACTAGTGTATACATAACTTTTTTGTATTTAAAAGATTTCGGTAGTTCTATAAATAGAACAATGGAACAATAGCCCCAAATTACGTCAAGAAAGATCAAACCAATTCAATAGAGTTTTAAAGAGACGAAATTTTGCAGGTAATGATGTACTCACCTGCACAATGTTGAAAGTACGTGCAATCAGCTATTGTGTTGCATGTTACTTAATGAATGAAGCAGCTGGAAGGCCAGTGCATTGACAATGGTTCTATCGGTCACAATGCCACTTGATTCTTGTTCTACCTTGATCCATTCCCATTGACAATATTCGCGGGATGAAAAATAATTTTCATGTTTTACAACGAGCGTTATTTTGTTGTAAAGAACGTAGGAAAT
This sequence comes from Aporophyla nigra, assembly GCA_947507805.1. NCBI lineage: Eukaryota > Metazoa > Arthropoda > Insecta > Lepidoptera > Noctuidae > Aporophyla > Aporophyla nigra. The sequence continues at coordinate 24,822,998 of OX382295.1, forward strand.
GGATTGTCGTTCTATATGCGTAAAACAATGATGTTCAATGGGATATCTACCCATAAGGGTGGCACATGGCTGTTTAGAATCAGAATCAGAATCTTTATTTGTAAACATAGGTAGAGTCACACAGTGTGGTGTGAGCATAGCTTCATTAAGGCTGTTCTACCATGTGAAATTTCAAGCTCCAGCTTATTTTTGTCACGATTTTTTCCATGATGACTCTTGACAGCTATTTTGTATTGCGAGATGTGTATTTTTACAAATACATTAGTTTCATAGATATAAAGTGATGGTAGGGTGAGGATTTTTTAAACTTTTAAACGAATGTTGGCAACTGTCGGAGCTATTTATTCCACTCATAGCTCTGATACCGCTTTTTTCTTCCCCTTATAGCTCTGAATACAAGTTCTCTATCAACTGAGTTGCCCCAATACATTTGTTAGTTTGTATTAGGTTTTTTTATAATTATAGATTGGCCGAACAGGCAGTTCGCATTTCTACTAATTGAACTATAGAATTAATTCACGAGCAACACATTTTTTTTAATGTTAAGAATCTGAGAATATATTATTTTTTACGAAAATTACGTGAAGGAGTATGAAATTGGGCATAGTTAAAGTTTATATTGCGAAAAAGTGCAGAGAACTATTAAAAAAAAAAGAATAAGGAATACATTTGTTTAAATGAATTTTGGTCGAACTACAACCTCTGGGTGTCCACTAGTATTAATCAACATACAATTACGAAAAGTTAGGCAGAGCTGCACTACAGTTTCTTGTTGGCTCTTCTCTATAGGAATCATACAATTGGAACCATCCACCAAGGTTCGGACGTTCCATAAGTGCTCATGTGGATTATGTGGAATAAAATATTTTGACTTGATTTTATAGTGGCTAGGTACAGTTACGTTTCGACAGTTATGTTTAAGTTCTATGTAATAGGGGGCGAGCCTATTGCTATCAATTACCATCAATTTATTTGTGGGCACAAATCCAGGTCTCGGCAAGCTACTGAGAAATTCCTGTTAGAAAAACACAATAACCCTTGGATCGATCTGCGAATCGAACTCAAGACTTCATGCTCAACAGTAGGACTTGCGACTACTATGCTGACAAAGCAATCAAAATACATTATGGAGTAAAATGACGTAAAAATATTAATAAAGTAATAGTTAAAATTATCTTACCAGCTTCAGCACGAGATTCTCTGTCGGTTTGGTTTTTAACTATAGATTGTTTTATAATTTATCTATATTTTCTTGTTATATAAGAATCCATAATCATAACTACTTTTTTAACACAAATGAATTGTTATTATTTTCACAACACTGTTTTAGAGATCCGTAGGTTTAAACCATGAGCATTATGCTCGAAGATTTTCACACGGTCGAAGAGTTATCAAAACATGACATAGTAGTGAATGATTTAACTTGATTATTTAACTTTCTATGTTTAAAAAAAGAAACAATGGCTTACTGGTAAAGGTGAATATCGTGAGAAAATCTACACAGTAAAAATAATATGATTCTTATTCATAATATGAATAGAAGCAAAATAAATATCAGAGAATTTTCTACATAACGCGTATAGTTATATACTGATTTTATTATAACAATGAATATAATAGGAGCACATTTATAAAACACACAACCTCTCACGTTTACCACAGAACACTGTAACAATCCTTATCTATCATATTCCGATATGAAAACAGACAAGATCATAATTTATTTTCTATGTTCATGCCGTACATGAGATAACACATTCTTCTGAGTGTGTAATCTACCATCTTACTTACCATCTTCTATACCTACCTGCTATCTTTCGTTAAAAAAATCTGTCTTTTCAGACGTATTTTGCAAAGTGGGTTTATAAAAATTTACCTCATCCAACTTTATGTGTGACAAAAACAAAATCAGAAATCGTTTATTCAATTTCAGCTGAAAATCAACAGTTTTTGAAAGTCAAAATTACATAAGACAGTCTCCCAAAAATGCACGTCATTCTCCACTTCTTAGTGCTTTAGCTGAGAAGAAGTGGCGCAACAAATTTCGCAGCACTGAATAAGTATCACTTAACAATAAAAATAATAGTTTAAAAAAAACTAAAAAACACGCTTCCATTGAAAACGTGGAATCAATGGAAGCGTGTTTTTTAGTTTTTTTTAAACTATTATTTATTTTCTATTTTTTTAGGGTGTTTCGAATTTTGAGACGTATGTCAGCGTAGTTTGTGATGTATGTCAGCGTAGTTTGTGACGTATGTCAACGTAGTTTGTGTCGTATGTCAGCATAGTTTGTGACGTATGTCAGCGTAGTTATCGAAGCAAGTTTTTTTGCTGTCCTGGTAACCCTGGCAAGGATAATGGCACAAATTTATGAAATTATTGCATTGTCATCGGTCCTTGACAGGTGTGCAAAGTTTGAATGAAATCTGATCGTTTAAAGTTGGTCAAAATCGCGCTATAAGGAGTCGGTTACAAACAAACATACAAGTGAATTTAATATAAAGCGTGTAAAAATAAAATACATACATTGTCAGGCCGGAGAGAGAATTTATCAGCTGGTAAATAAAAATCATAAAATATTCATCAAGACTCATGAGTTATACTTTACTAAATTCTTTATGACTACAACACACGTCAATAAATAAATCAATAATCATAACCAGTTAATAATGTTCTCGCTGCTGGGACACAGGCTCCCTCGCTGTGAGAGGGAGTGGGCCGTTTTCCACCACGCGGTTTAATTTGATTTGGTGAATGTGGCATGCCGGTTTCCACACGATGTTTTTCTTCACCGTTTTGAGAGCAATGGTTGTAATATTGGTTCCACAGCCTAAATTAATTTATAGTATACCAGTTAGACCTACCGGCAACGATCCATCGTTCTAACAAGAGGTCTAGGTTATTCTGTGTGAAGGAACCAAACGAGGTTAAATTACTCTGTTATACTAACACACTTCAAAAATAATCAACGAGCAGGTAGGTAAAGGTGCGTTTCCACCAGTGTGCGGTACTGTGCGACATCAAACTGACTTCAAAAAGGAGGAGGTTCTCAACTCAACTGTTATTTTTTTAAATGTTTGTTACCTCAGAACTTTAGACTGGGTGAACCGATTTTGATGATTCTTTTTTTATTTATTTTTATTTTATTTTTTATTTTATTATGTTAGGGTGGCTTACAGCTAACAATACAGAATTAGTAGTGATGTAATCCACGATAAGCCATTTACAAGCCTCCACAGATAGCAATAGAGTATCGTTGTAAAGGTTATAAACTATTCAATGACATATACGTTATAACTATGTAAGTGATAACTAATTAATTAGGCTTAAAATTAACTAAATATAAGTTATACTAATTACATTAACAAAAGAATGTAGCTACACTGGCAGAAGTGCATGCATACCACTACTAGGATTCAATAAATGGTTTTTGGATAAAATGGTACTAATGGACGCCAAGCTGCTTGCAAACAAATCGATTGACGGACATTCATTTTTTAAAATTTTGTTAAATGCCTTAACTGCGCGAATAATATAGGAATTACTGCGGTAAATTGTGCGAGCATATGGAACATGGAGAAGATTTCTCAAACGAGAATGTCGAGGTGGAACATTCAGAGACAGCTTAGAAAGAAGTTCAGGACATTCAATCCTTGATTGAGCTATTTTCACCAAGAACCTTATGTCAGATATATTTCTCCGAGTTAAAAGTGGGAGTAAGTGGAAGCGTGTACACCGTTCATTGTAGCTTAGATAAGGGATTTTAAATTTGTAACCTAAGTATCGCGTGAATTTTCTTTGTATTCGTTCCAATCTGTCTGAATGCACCACATAATTCGGATTCCAAATTTGACTACCATATTCGAGGTGACTGCGGACGTAGGCACAGTACAGGATTTTTAAGGTTTTCATTTTATTAAAAGAACTAGCATTACGGATAATGAACCCCAAGGCTTTTGAAGCTTTTTTGGCGATATGGTCGACATGACACTCAAAAGTGAGCTTACTGTCCAGTATAATTCCAAGATCTCTAGTAACATGAGTTCGAGATAAGGGCTGATTTGCGACTGAGTAGTTAAAAATGATTGGTAGGTTCTTCCGGGTGAAAGTTATGACTAAGCATTTGGATATGTTAATATCTAGTTTATTAATTCTACAATAACTTTCCAACCTAGAAACGTCCGCCTGCAAAAGTCTAGCGTCATTTAAACTTTTAACGGATGCATAGATTTTCATGTCATCTGCAAACATTAGGTGCTTAGAATGTTTGAAACACTCGCCGATATCATTAATGAAAAGTACAAATAATAACGGCCCTAGTAAGGAGCCCTGCGGCACCCCTGAAGGGATGGTTAACCAGGAAGACATATAGCCGTTGAGCACAACTGCCTGAGTCCTATTTTGTACATAGGACGAGAACCATCTATATAGGTCTCCCCTAATGCCCAATTCAAAAAGCTTCCTCAATAGAATGGCATGGTCGATCCTATCGAACGCCTTGCTGTAATCGGTATAGATTGCGTCGACCTGCGATCCATTATCCATGTGCTCTGAAATATAATCCGTGAACAGAATCAGGTTGGAAACAGTAGACCTTCTTTTCAGAAAACCATGCTGTTGGGAACTCAAGCTAGCCATCACACTGCTATATAACTGATTGTAAATTATGCGTTCAAAGACTTTAGCTAGCAGACAAAGCTTAGAAATTGGCCTATAATTTTCAATATTATCTTTAGCACCCTTTTTATGAATGGGTGATATGAAAGCTGATTTCCATAAAGTAGGTACCACTCCTTCAGAAATTGACCTTTTGAATAAAAGAGATACAGGAAAAGCCAGTTCATCAGCGCACTTAACTATGAACACAGCAGGCAGGGCATCGGGGCCGGCAGATTTAGTTAGGTCAAGGGATTTTAAATATTTACAAACGACTCCTATGTCAATTTCGATTGTACTTAGATCACAGTTCGAAGTACAGTCAGTTGAACCACAGCTGGGACTAGCGGAGGAAGCGTCTAGAAAGGTTGTGAGAAAGTAATTAGCAAAGAGTTCACAGATACCTCCACCTGAGTCACTTCTATTATCACCATATGACATACTTGATGGATAATTACTGTTCATGCGTTTACTTTTCACATACGACCAGAATAGTTTTGGGCTAGTACCTATTGAGGACTCAATCTTAGTCATGTAGGACGTATAACAAAGCTGTTCTATATCGTTGGCTCTATCGCGGAGTAATTGATATGATAAATGATCAGAAATATTACCGTACACTTTAAATTTCTTATAATATTTAAATTTTTCCTTGAGTATCTTTATGAGCGCCGAGTTATACCAAGGTGGATATTTGAAGACATTACACCGACGCAGAGGGACATGTTTTTCTCGGATCTCGAATAACGTTGAATAAAAGTTCCGGACAGCTTCGTCAACAGTTCCTTTTAGAATTATGTCGTCCCATTTAGTGCCTCGCAGGTCAGATCGAATACATTCGTAATTACCTTTATTATATTGATACACCATGCGTGCACTGGCATTAAGTGCCTGGGGCTGCTCAGTAGTAAGCTGAATTAACAACGCTGGATGATATGAGTCCTCGACAGTTAAGGGTTCTAAACATGCCGAGACCGTGACAGGAACATTTGCGAGTACTAGGTCTAGAATTTTGCCGTGCCTGTTTTTATTAAGATTAAATTGCTGTAAACTACAAAAATTAATGGTATCAACAAAATGAGTAAACAAGCTAGTTTGAGGCGCAATAGGTCTAATTTCACCATGTGTAGTCGTCCATGTTATGGAGCTCATATTAAAGTCTCCAAGAATAATAAATTTATCTGAGGGGTGGTTATTTATTAAGTCTGAAAGATTGTCCAAATAAACATGTAACTGACTAGCGAAGCTATTGCCTGAATTCTGTTCACAGAGATACAGAGTACATATGTTAAGTCGATAGGTACGTTTATCACAGCTGGTTCTTAATGGGATCGAAATCCAAATGTCTTCCGCATTGGATTGCCAGTCAACATTCTCGGCTACAGCGAGTGAACGGCGGACCGCCACCAACACGCCGCCACCCCGCGATTGCGCTGTGACCGCGTAGTCACGGTCGCGCCGCCACACTAGGTACCGATCGTCAAAAAGTTCACTGTTTAGAATCCCATCAACGAGCCAGGTCTCGGTTAAAGTGATTATATCATAATTACACTTCGATAGATTCCTATAAAAGTTCATTGACTTCGTCCGCAGTCCTCGAACATTCTGGTGATAAATATTTAGTTCACACACTATGGAATGTGATATCAACAAATAAATAGTTCATTAAAAAGAGTGTGTAAACAATGTGCCGCAAGCTCGAACAGGAATATAGGCTTACCTGTACCCACATAGAAAAAAAAAACACGTAACTTGCATGCAGACTCGATCATTAATACAAAAATATGATTCATTCTACACAAAACACTGGTGTAATTATTAGTTATTACGGGTAGGCTAGAAACAAGCTTTAATCGCATATTTACTATAGTAAAATCAAAATAGTTTATCTGTTTTTCCATACTCAATACACAACGCTTGTAAAAGGGCACTTCGAATGAACAGGAAAATAGCTTTACATACATCAGACCATGTTTTTTAGCAAGGCAATGTACATATCTATAAGAACAAAAAATTACACATTCTAATACAAAAGAAATCCGAACGTAAACACAGCGAGTACGGTCAAGTGAACTTTGGACTGAGATAAGCGAGTCACATTCAATGTTTCTCAAGCTGCTAATTACTGTTTTTTCCATTATTCGTTTTAGTTTTAGCGTATTATTTTTAAGGCATAGCCAAGATGAAATGAATTTTAAACTCAGTATGCAAGCAGCGTTGAGATAAGGCGTGAAATAAAAAACGACTAATGTATTTTTTGCAAGTCCCGTTCCGTAGCAACGATGAAAGTCTTGGAAGTGGCATCCCGTTTCACAAAGATCTTCATGTGTTTCACCCACACAAATTGAAAATTGTGTTCCTTGGCAAGGGATTTAGTCTGTGAGAGTAACATCTTGTTCTTTATAGTGAGATGATCATTAACAAAGATTCTTCCCGAACCAGTGATACCAATGTGCTCAGGAAGCAGTGGATCCTTGCGAGAACGGGCAGCCGCGATGAAATCCTCTTTCACGTATCTGTTCATAAAAGTGACAATAATGTTCTTATTGGTAGATGCGTTAGTCGGTACTCGGTGTAAAAAATTAATTTGGCTCTTCATAATAGGGTAGGAGATATTATCACCGATTTTGATAACTATATCAAATAGGTTCTCTCTATCCTTCATCGGTACTCCTTTAATCTCCACATTATTACTGCGGAGCCACTGATCAATATCCTGATGGCCGTCCTCGAGTTTGACAATCGCTGCCTTATTGTTTGTTACGTCCATCTGCACTGATTCAACTTTGGCTAGCCTCTCGTCCAACGCCAAGACGTTGCCAGGAAGTTCTTTTAGATTGATTAGCTCCTGGCGTAAGAGTTGCACTTCAGATGCCAAACTGGAGAGGGGAATAAGTTCTTGACGAATGCTGGACAACTCGCACATTATAGTTTCCAGTGTAATCGGTACAGGAACAACTGGTGAGGCTGTGCTTGATAGTGATTGCGGTTGGGCGCTTACATGACCCGCATTCTTGCAATTAGCACATCTCCATGTAGCTTGGCGCTCCCCAAGTTTACGATAGCCCTTCTCCGTGATTCCAGAACAAGGGAAGTCGAAATGATTGCAACATGCCGTGCACTGAATTGCTTCGGCGACATCGTCACCACACCTTCCACAAATAACCATAGTTCAAAGTTAGATAACACTTAACAACAATATTATAATTAATAACACGAACGACAGCTGATGGCAAGCGGCAGACGTACGACGCGGTCTCGCTTGAACGTCTGATCGGAGCAGCGCACGCTCGAGCTCGAGTTTTTTATTTGAAAGCTGATGCTTCCCGTGTAGTTTCATTTAAATTTGGCCCATTTCTGACATGGCATCCATGAGAAAACCAAACACTATTCCTATTTTGCTGAATTAGTGGGGGTAGATACCATAAACAAAAAGTTAAAAATAAAAAATATTTTACAAAAAAAAAAAATACAACCGACTTCCTTAAAAAAAACTACAAAGTGAAAAGACACCGACTTCCGAACTTAAAGTTATTTTTCACTTTGTAGTATTTTTAAGGAAGTCGGTTGTTATTTTGAAAAAAGTTTTTTCATAACTAAAATAACTATGATTGAGTTGGCTTTCAGTCAAACCGGATGCAGTTAAATACCGGTTTTTTACATGCAGCAAACGCCTTTCTTACCCCCACACTGTAGTTACTGATTAATACGACACTCCTTGATAATGCTGTTGTCAGATTTTCGGACTTCTAATGACCAGTAACGATTGTCAAAAATCCCATAATGACAGCCGGATTAACAGCTTCACGTGCTTTTCGAGGCACGAAGGGGTCTACGTATGTAAATATGGTCTCATTAACAGACCAACGACAGCAAACGCAGCCTACTTAATCTGATCAGTCGACCTGTGCGGCTGTTATTACCATAAGTCCCTCTGGGCACTGTGCGACACTTTGTTGCACAAATTGTTTCTTCCGTGGATACACTCAAGTAAACAAATGCAATACAAAATAATTTTAGTGTTAAAAACAAGGGGGTCTAATTTCTAGTCCGCCAATAAACATATGGGCCTGTCCGATAGTAGTTAATAATTTTGGACTGATTAACTACTACAATTCAATTGTTCGGATGGGTAAAAAACACATCGAGAGTAGGGACAACTGTCAAATTGGATTGTCGTTTCGTTGTGTCGTCGAATTCGTTCGAGCCTCGAATTAATCTTATACTCATATAAACTATATATTTATTTTTGAAATTATATACTATATATATATCTATACAAATAAATAAAATTGGAGTGTCTGTTTTTAATATTAAGATAACCACTTTTTACTAAGTGTATATGGATATATACACGGTACATATACCAAAACAATTTTTTTTTAATTGTCTGTCTGTCTGTCTGTCTGTTTGTTCCGGCTAATCTCTGAAACGGCTGGACCGATTTTGACGGAACTTTCACTAGCAGGTAACAAGGAGTAACTTAGGCTACTTTTATTTTAGAAAAAATAAATAATAGTTAAAAAAAACTAAAAACACGCTGAATTTTGAGACGTATGTCAGCGTAGTTTTCAAAGACAGTTTTTATGAAAAACTTTTTGTTAAATACCACGCGGACGAAGTCGCGGGTAACAGCTATTACCTATAATATAACCTGAATTAACATATCTTACCGCGGTAGTACGTCCTCCTGCGTTAATTTCCGACATCCACGCGGGCGAAGCCGCGGGCAAAAGCTAGTTATATTATAAAACTAAAGAGTTTGTTTGTTTATTTGTTTGAATGCGGTAATCTCAGGAACTACGGGTCCGAACTGAAAACTTATTTTTGTGTTGGGTAGCCTATTTATTGAGGAACGCTATATAACATCACGATACGATCAAAAGGATCGGAGCAGCAATGAAAAATGAACGAAAACTGGCAGGCAATTCGATGCGACGGGAAGGGTCAAGCAAAAATTTCACGAAATTGGACGAAGTCGCGGGCAGAACCTAGTAAGTTGTAAGGATTTCTATCCCGTAACTTTGACCAAAATTACGGATTTCATGCTTAGGCAGTAAACATCCAGAGAGAAATATCCGCAGCTCATGCAGAACGTGCACTGTTGGTATTCTGCATAAAATGTTTAGTGAACAATTTCAGTAGAATCGCGCCTTAACATTTACTTATGATAAGCCGTTTTATCTTCAGACCACTAGACTCCGCTGTTATCTTTTACCAGATTTCGTACTGTAAATATAACACTTGAAGCATTTATATCTTTTATGAAAACTTGTAGAGTTTTGTTGAATTACTTTACCACGCCTTTTTATAACCATTGTGTAAACAGTTCATTCGTCCTAATATTTAAATGCGTATATTTCTCTTTCTGTCCGTCCGTTACCTTTTAAAACCGCTGAAGAGATTGTTTGAGAAGACAAACAGTAAGCCTACGTCTGCAGATAGACACAAGCTACTTTCCATCCTGGACCGTAGAGCCGAGAACTTGTAATAATATACTATGTATTATTTTAAAGAGTAATAATTGTAAGCTATCTCATAGTCAGCAGTCAGCTGCTGATCTCGCAGTCGAACTGAAAATAATTGTAAGCATATTGTGCCTAAATTTACCTATATGGTCTTTCTTCCAAATATCTCTTTGCAGCTCAGATCCAACAGTTTAATCAACAGTCCAGCTATAAAATCAAAAGCTGAACAATACAGCTCTTAAATACTCTTAATCACACACTGAAGAATTTCTTTAGGAAAAGATTTGGGTCAGAGAGGATATGAGTACTTTGCCCAAAGTAGATGACATCGGATTAATATGGTTTACAAATGTTTGACAAAATCTTGTCTTAGAAAGTTATTTTTACATTATAAGGGTCTAGATCCTAAAGGCACCTCCACCTACCTTCTTATATGTCCGGCAGAAGATCAGAATCCACTTCGAGGAGATGAAAAACTAAAAATTTCACAAAAATATATACTAAAAAAAGTCTTGCAATAACGGTAAATTAATACACAAAGAGATTAATAATTCACTTGATTGAAACACACTGACTTATTGAGCACTGACAGAGTTTTTTGACAAGTACGGTTTGTTTCATTATTGTTGATGGACGCTCCCATGCCGCCGTACTAAAGAGTTTAGCGTTGGGATCGGCCCGATGTTGTGGTGACGAAATGTGGGTCAATGTGGACAATAAGGGCGCGGCCCCACTGCGCAGAGCGTTTGAGGTGAACTCTGTGGGTGACTGATATTTTAAATGGAGCAGTTAGACTGTACGCACCTTATGTTCACACCCTGAATTATTTAACTGCCACAGTTGAACTGGGGCTTTTCGATTATGTTCTATATCGGACGGCCAGTGGAGTAAGTACTTTAAACACTAGCAGTAAGGATGGCAATCATTTGACAACATTTTTTTTTTTTTTTGGATGGGAAATCATCAAATGACTTCTCCCGCTCTGGGTGGAGCGGGAGGGCGTGTCAGACTTTTACTGACTAAAACCCACCCGTGTTCCTTCAGTTGCCCATGTGCCAGGGTCACGGTATCTCTTTCGAACAATCACGCGACCCCGGCAGATTTTACAACATTGCGTTATTTACGACGTTTAACAGACTTACCGGATATACGAAGCTATATGGAGTAGCATGTTTCCTATACAATAGAGCAAGACGCTTATGACTTAACCATTTATTTGCAAAGTATGAGTAGCATATTTATATGGATGGTATAACATTCATAGAATCGTCATATTTACCATTCCTGGTATGAGAAAGTTATCATAATATTTAAGTAAAATTAAAAGGTATTGAATTTTACAAAAAATATTATGGTAAGTTTTTTTTAAATATAAATTATACGGAGGTTGTTATATTCGAATAATATAACTTCACGCGTTGTTTCTCATAACGGACGGACAGAGGTGTACCTATAGTACTGTCATATTTTGCCGTTATGTTTAAATCCCATGTTATAGGGGGCAAGTTTATTATATTATTATTGCTTATTAATATTCTACTCTGATACATAAATTATAATCATCTGACCGACTCAGTTTTTACCTTTAGGCAACCAAAAAGCCGTACCTAACAACCCGAAACTGCTTTTTCAGTTACTTTTGACGTAAGTTCTCTCAATCAAAGCATTTTGTACAACGTAACTTTCAAAATAAAACCATTTTTTTATATTTACTTGTACATATAAGTTAGACTCAATAACTACTCATGAAACAATACTTTTAGTCATAAGTTTTTTGCCATTACTGGGAATCATGTTAAATTTTATTCCACAAGGCTACACGGCTTGTCATGCGTCAGCTGTGCCTTTTTTTATTCAAAGCAAAGCTGATAAGTATATTTGTAGTGATGGGCTGGATACAGGTTTTATCGAATACGAATAATCGACCGAATATTCGATTAAAAGTTTACCGAACCGAAGAGCAGTGGTAGCTCAGTGGTATCAGCCTCGACTTACGAGTTGTAGGTCGTGGGTTCGAACCCAGGCAAGTGCTTTACTTTGTATACATAATTCCATCACCACTGCTCTCAAAACGGTGAAGGAAAATATTGTGAGAAAACCGGCATATCCTAGAACCAACAATTCGAAGACAAGTGACATCTACCAACCCGCACTGCACTCGCGTGTTAAATTACGGCCTACTTCCTCTCACCGAGAGGACACTTGTGTACCAGCAGTGAGAACAATATAAGCTAATGGTGATGATGATGAACTGAATATTTGGCAGGATTTGGCGCGCTATATCGTACGTCACAAAAAAAATATTAGGTATACTTTTTGAGTGTGTTGAAGCTAAATTCCTTTCTTAGCGGGTGGTAGTCTAGGCCATCCGGAGGACTACCCGCAGGTGGCCAGGACTGTTATTGCATCATCTAGTCTAGTTAGTTTTGTTTAACCTTGTGTTAGCAATTTCATGTTTGGTTTTTGGGCTACTTCATGTATGCTTATAGAGTTTTTAAATACAATATTATTCGATAGAATATTTGGCATATATTTGCCGAGTAGATAATCGAACAAAAACGAAAGTTTGGTAAATCTGCCGAATACGCCGAATCCGAAAATTAAACGAATATACGGCCCATCCCTAACAATTTCCTAGAAATCATATGCATGTTAACTTTTAAAACCGTTGGGCGGTAAGCCATTATGTTAAGTGACGGCAATAATATGTTAGTAAAAACTAAAACATTTTTTGAACAAAACTTTTTCAGTACAACGCAGTAAAAAAGTATAATCGGGTTTCGTCCCACCTTTTAGTGATTTAATTTATATTTTCTACCAAAGGTAGTTAAGCAATGAAACGAAAGTGCGAGACTATGAGACTAATTCCACCAGTATTGCAACGGGTAAGTCGTACTATTAAAACGGAGACAGAAAGATAGACGTGACCGGTTACAAAAAAAATGTTTTTCCATTCATTTTGACCGTGTAGGTATTGTACGTAGGTACTGACTAAAAATTTCTACGCGAGAGGGTCTAAAATCATCGACTGAATTCATGGTTTCAGTTAACGTGTCTGTGTGGTGCCACACTGTATGAACGTGCACTTTACGAAGAGAACTTAGTTTCGTTGAACCCTTTTTCCACCAGAGATAAGTTATGCTACAATTTTAAAATAAAACCCAGTTTAGCACATCTTTGGTGGAAAAACAGTTAAAGATAAGAACGAAATAAGTCGATGTATGCACAGATGTAAAATTATTGCAGCGGGATTTTTGGCACACTTGTTCTACAACGCACTGTCTAGCACTGAGAGTTGAAAATTGTACCGTGATTTAATTCGCTGTATCTACTGTTGGATTCTGATTGTTCAGTTCAACACCGAAAATTGATTATCCAGTGCGCAATAAAATTCGCCCTCAGAGCGTTTGTCCACAATCGCTCTGAGGGCGAAATATAACAATGAATGTGAACGCTACCATAAACTCTACGCTGCGTTCAAAATCTGTGTCAATATTACACAACATTGATGACAGAACAAGGAACTTATATGTGACAGAACAATTCTTGAAACGCGTTTCAGGCCCGGTGCCCAGTATCGGTGGTCATCGGTGCGGCTCGGTACAGCTTGGGCGCCTTAAGGTGGATTCGTGCGCCTGAAGGCTGCTTCGGCGACTTCGGGCGCCTGAGAGCTGCCTCAACAGTCGAAAGCATACCTAAGAACATCGAGGCTGGTTTCGGGTAGCTTCGGCAAAACTAAGAATAGTTCGGGTGGCAGACACGTTGCAGAGCAGTCTTATGTGAAAACAGTTGTGAGTACATACGCGCAGCTGTTTATAATAGTGGATTGGGACTTAGTTCTCATTTTTCATCTTACCGAAGAAGAAGAGAAACTAAGAGCCTTAAGGCAAAAAAAAGATTCTGGGTGAATAAGCTTTGGAAGCATGTGTATCAACTTTTCTTCTGCTATCGTTAAACAAAACGAACCTATACGTGTAATTAATGAGGCGGTTGCCATTTAATTTCCCCTGGGTGTTGCCAAGCAAATGGAGGCACGCGTGGTGAACTTTATGACTGTTCTGCGAAGGGACTGCCATGAAAATGCCACCCGAGCTACCCGAAGTAAGCCTCGGCGTCCTTAGGTATGCTTCCGATTGCTGAGGCAGCCCGAAGCCGCCTGAAGCAGCTCTCAGGCGCCCGAAGCCGCCCGAAGCCACTGTAAGGCGCCCGAACTGTTCCAGCCGCACCGATGCCCACCGATAGTGGGCGCCGGGCCTTAGAGGCAGTACGTTGGGAGACTTCCTCTATCAAATATCAGGCCTCGCATCTAATCCCAGAAGAAAAGGTCTTTTACCCAACCAACTCGTGGGCACTACCATATGACAAATACGTGTTAGTTTCAAAGGAAATAACTAATATTTTGTTTCATTAAGTTTTCTACTAAATTATTATTCATAATCTTTTTATTACTTCACTATTCTTTGTCGGTGGATATATTACTTACCTACAACCAGCTAATACGACTCAGACGTGTAAAAATTATTCATACCATAATGTTTCTGTATGGCATGCATAAATAATATTGTTATTACTCGCACAAATAATATAATAGGCCACCAAATGACTGGTATTTAGAAAATAACACCTACTAGTAAAGATAATAAATTTTATTTTCTCTACCATGTAATGACGAATTTTTGTAAAAGCATTGATGTTGTGGAGACTGGAGCTCATAGTAGGAATACAGGTTTTATCCCTCCTAACTACCAAAGCAAGACACACTGCTACTAACATCTACTTAGGTGATATGTTTGGATGGAAGATAAAAACAATTAAAGACAAGAAAATAATAAGTAAGAAGTTCCTCCGGGCCAAATTTCGACCTTTATACATTAGTATGGCGGACAAGTGCACTCTCTCATTCTTCACTCTCATAGGAGGGGCAAGACGACCAGAGAGAGATCAGGCGCAGAACTAATGGCTTAACGTGTTTCCGAGGTGCGGGATCACACCACCCAAATTCCGGGTTACTAAGAACTGTCTAATGGAAAAACTTAATAACACGTTACCCGCCCGGGAATCGGATTTCACGATCAGCAGTCGCTTTTGTAGCCACAAAACCAATGGGGCAGTTTATAATTTATTCATTAGACAGCTTAGTTAGGTGTGTGTGGGTGCGGGTGTGTAGTGAACGTGTGCAAATCTGATAATTAAAACTAATACTTTACTATGGAACCTACAAAAGAAAAGTTGAGTTAGATAGAGGCTTGCAGCTCAGGGCAAAGCCTCGGTTCGTTCGTGGATCCCTGAGATCCCTCTGTAATACCGAGATCAATATTTTTATTTCACATAAACCAACATGAGCACTCATGAAACGTGAGAAACTGGTGCACAGTTCCAAATAGTTGATTCCTATGGAGAAGAGCCAGCAAGAAACTCCACGGTTACTCTTTTAAAATTAATTGGCTTTCACAATGGTTCCAAATCACAGTATTAATAGGTATGGGAGAACAGTGTAGGACTGTCAACAAGCACCAAGCCCTTAATAAAATGGAAAATTGCCTACAGTCTACAAGACCTGCAACGTTCTCACATTCACAACTATAAAATAATCTACATAAACAATAGTATTTCATAAATAAGACAATACACTATTTCAACCAGATCATGATTCGACGTCTATCGGTATGGGGCGTCAGAACCCCGTAAGACTTATATATTAGTTTTGGTATGACTGTCGTCTTATCAAGGGCTTGTATCCAGTAAATGGGTTGTGAAGATCTGATAGGAAGTAGCTCCAAGTAATGTACAAGTCATCAGCTAAAGCCGACCCCATTATAGTTGGAAAAAGGCTAGTTACTGACTTACTGCAGAAGAGAATAATAAAAGTTATTTTTAATTGTTTGTTCGGAGCAGTAATAGGTAAGTACAACAAAATATATCGTGTTGAAAAATAATTACTAAAACATTCAGTACATTCAAACTTAAAATTTATTACGAGGTAGCTATAGCTTCTTTTACTAAGCAATGTTCCGCTTTAAAGGACATAAGTGCCAATGACACTGCAGACACGTCACAAACACATTTGTTTTTCTAAAGATATCTAATACCTAATTATGATTTATCTATAAAATGTTGGATTTAATATTCCCATGCTGTTAATTGGAAACCGGCATGTCTTAGAATCAAAAATTAGAAGACATGTGACATCTACCAACCCGCACTGGGCCCGCGTGGTGGATTATGGCTCACACCTTCTCACCGAGAGGAGGCCTGTGTCCCAGCAGTGGGAACATTATACGCTGCTGATGATGAATTGTGTAAGACAGTGTTAGCCTAATAGTACAAGCAGGTACTTACGAATTGGACGTCGTCGTAAGTTCGGACCCAGGCAGGAGAAATAAATTACATAAAATATTGTGTATTTTATTTCATCAGAGAGAGCAGTGGGCTCTCGAAACATCAAGACTGCCTCGTTGGTCTAGTGGTGCCAAGCGCTTCTGCTGAGCATGAGGTTCTAGGTTCGATTCCCAGGTCGGGTAAAGTGTTATTGTGTTTTTCTATCTGGAATTTTATAGTAGCAGCCCGGAGTCTAGTATGCCCCGGTTGTCGGCAAAAGGCTCGTCCTCAATTACATGGGACTTAAACATAACAGGCGAAATGTGGGTGTACACCTCTGCCCAAAAAGTTAAGGCCACCAGCTGAGGCTTATATACGTAAAAACTTAAGCAACTAAGACCTAAGGGCAACCCCAGGTGGAGTACGGACCTCGGCTTAGGCAGTCACTGGTAGAGGGCAGCAAGGGACAGGCTGAATCTGGGTTATCCTTATTTAGGGACTAATTTAAAGCTACAGGCTCAGCATCGCGGGCTGGCTCGTGCAAGGGTCGGGGGGGACTGTTTTCTCGGGGTTGTCGCGACGACGGACCTCGGCGGCGAGGTCAGTATGACGTTTTGTGTTCATGTTTTCTAACAGTACTGGTACCCTTGTTGCTCTCTTGGAGGGGGGTAGTGGCGTCATCAGGATCGGTGAGTACATGCCTCGGACGGCGGACTTTCCTTATGTGGGAGGGGATAATTTGGCTGCCGCGACAACCAGAGGGTTGCGGTGGGTTGCGGCTCTATCAAAAAAACGCTTCGAACTGCGTTTCTTAAACTGGTAGATAGTCCCGATTTTTAGATCTACGTGGAGGTTAATATTCCGAACGTACCAAGGCGAACCAGTGGCTTGACGGAGAAATCGGTTTTGGACATAGCCCTTCACGTATTTTACGTACATACCCGTGCCTGTTAGTCTAGTGGTTAGTGACCCTGACTGCTAAGACTGAGGTTGTGGGTTCGATCCCCACCCAGGACAAATCTTTGTGTGATGAGCACAATCATTTGTTCTGTGTCTGGGTGTAATTTATCTATAATATGTATATATTTAGAACTATATAAGTATATTTATCAGTTGTCTGGTTGCTATAGTACAGGCTCTGCCTAGTTTGGGATCATATAACGGTGTGTTGTGTGTCCTAATATATTTTTTATTTTATTTTATACATACATACATAATACTCGCGCCATCTTCCTATGGGGTAAGGCAGAAACTACAGAACATGACCTGCTACGATCCTTACATACACCTTTAGCCTCGTTTAGGTATTTTAATTATTATTGGATTAAATAAGGTCAACAATGTTTAATATATTAATATTGACTTTAAAAAAATAAACAGATAGGTAGGTCCCAGTATAATGTATGTTAATGATAAACGATTGATTAATTACTCAGAATAATTTGTTTTACAAATTACTTTCGTAAATTAAAATCGCAAATTGTAGTAAATACTTTTTTTTTTTTTGGGTGGGAAATCATCAAATGACGTCTCGCGCTCTGTGTGGAGCGGATGGTCGTGTAAGACTTTTAATCACTAAAACCCACCCGTGTTCCTTCAGTTGCCTGTGCCAGGGCCACAGTAACTTTTTCAAACAATTCCACAACCAGGCAGGCGAGTAAGTACCTAATTTAACAAAATAAAGAAATGGTTACGTTACTATTATGCGAACGCACCTATTTACAACTATAACTAGCTGCGCCCTACAGTTTCACTTGCAGGAGTATATTAGGATAAAGTAAACTATGTCCTAAGCCCCTGTAACACGGGCGGTGAGCAATGGGTAGCTCGCCGCCCGGTAAGAACCAAGCTCGGGTCGACGGCGCGTAGTGTTCCACGCGCGCCTCAAAGAGATGTCAGCAGCACTGTTGGGGTCTGCTAGGACCGATCCCATGGCCAGCGACTTCCGAAATTAAAGTTATTTTTGACTTAGTAGTGTTTTTTTAAGGAAATCGGTTTTTATTTTTTGTAAAAAGTTTTTATTTTTAACCGACTTCAAAAAAACGAGGAGGTTATCAATTCATCTGTATGTTTTTTTTATGTTTGTTAGCTCATAACTTTTGACTGGGTAAACCGATTTCGATATATTTTTTTTTATTTGAAAGCTGGTGCTTCCCGATTGGTCCCATTTTAATTTGGTTCCATTCGGACAATGGGGTCCATGTGAAAACCATATAAGTCTTAAGTTTGCATTAAGTATTTGCGCAACAAATGAACGAATAACGCGATTAGATTAGTGCGGGGTACCTAACATAACTAAAAAGTTAAAAATAAAAACTTTTTCCAAAAAAAAAACAACCGACTTCCTTAAAAAAACACTACAAAGTCAAAAATAACTTTAATTTCGGAACTCGGTGGCAAAAACCTTAAATACAGATCCTAAGACACCGAATTCCAAAACTAAAGTTATTTTTGACTTTGTAGTGTTTTTTTTAAGGAAGTCGGTTGTTTTTTTTTCTAGATTTGAAATAATAAAATTGAAATAAGTGTACAATTTTAATTATTATTTATTTATTCTCAGAATTTCCCACAAACGCTAGTCATGACTTCATTGAAATGAAATGAAATGAAATTTATTTTGCAAGAATTGTACATTACAGACGCTTGCGTAGATATCAGAAATTAACCTACAGTAACGTACTACCTGAATAAAAAGTATTATCTATGTGCCAAATTTCATCCAAATGCGTTTGGCCGTTTTTGCATCATTGAGTAACTTTAAAACATCCAAACTGTGATATTTAAAATATTATTAGGAGAGTAGGATTATAAGTTTAGATAACAATAACATTAGGTGAAAATAATCACTTAAAATGAATCAAACTATGTTGGTTGGTGAAAAACTATAGTACTTTTTTCAGTGGTATTGTTGTGTGAACGAAAAGTCACATTGAAATTTTAACAAGACAACGTCAGTCAGCAACGTCAGCTAGTCATTTTATACAATTTAATTAGAAATTGAACATGCTCTTTCCGTATCATATCTCCCTACACAGTCGGGTAAAATTACCTTTCGCAGTCGGATAATAATAAAAAGTAAGTCACATTAATGATTTATTATTATTTGCCATCTATCTTAGGGCAAATCGGCGTAGTTTTAAGAACGTTCACGTCTCAGTCTATGTCTGTCAAAAATACCTCGAGATGCCACACACACCACAAATTTTGACAAGTTATCGACTATTGATTGACGCCGAGATGAGACTGCGACTAAATTTTGAACGTTTTTAAGTACGAGATATTACGTTCTGATTTACTGCACAGCTGGACAAGCCGTTTATCTCGATCTTTGGGTAATCTCATCCAGCTGCAACTAACAAGAATTTATGATAAAACTGTCAAACTTATCTAGAATAGATCATGATTCACATGGACTTAGAGATTCTAGTAAGTTTAGATCGTAAGTTTATTTTTTGTGTTTTCAGTGAGATGAAAAGGTCTGATTTGAGCAACATCTATTTATTGCAATAATAAATAATTATGATTATATATCAAGTAGTTACAATCTTATCTATGACAGTTATTCTGCCTCTGATTTTGCATCACAGTCAGAATCGCAGTGATCTCTATTCTTATTGCAATAAGGTGTAAATAACTAACATGATCAAGAAGAAGATGACAAAGAAATAAATGTGGAAGTATATATGAGGGTCAAAATGTATTGTTGGTTCTTAAACTTTGAAATTTTCCGCTCAAGATCAAGTTTAATTCGCAGAACGAGGTTAAAGTTGCATAACTTTCATTTCGAAGGATTCGACTGGGTTTTACTGTGTCAAGCTACTGAGTTTGCTTCATGCCAAAACTAGTAGGTACAAATCCACTGCTTAATGTATGTATAATATAGTCGTCCTTATCGATTTAGATGACGCTACTCCTTGCAATTATATTTCCTAGCGTGTGTCAGTTCTGTCTGGGGAGTCATCTTCCCTAATATGACAAATTTCGTTTAAAATAACCGGTCAATGTTTTTATTGCACTATACATATAGGTATTAGTTGATGGTAAACTTATAATTAGATCATATGGACACTAAGCAACGACGCAGATCTATGTGTCCCGTCTACATCTCACCACGAAGGTTGAGGAGATCGTGTAGTATGTACGTGTGAAGACCAGCTGGACCTTGAGGGTCGAGAAGTTAGATTCGCGCCACTATACGAACATCAAGTCATTCGTGGTGCGAGTTCCGACTCATCATATTGAGACCTTCCTCAAGGTGGAATTTTGGCCGATGGGTATCTTATATCGGCGATTCCGCGGAAGGTTACGCGACACCACGCAGCGCAACACGACGCCGTCACTCCGTGTGCAATAGTTTTATGTTTACGTGGTTTTTATTTGTATTTATGATAGTATATAAGGTATTTATGATATGGGTCTTTGTAACCCGAAATAAATTGATTTGATTTGATAAGCACATGCGACGAATGGTCACAACGAATGCAATAGAGTTGGCCGGCAGAGTTAAAAGAATAGATATAGGGTCTAGCTCTCTTTTTACGTATTTGTCGTTTTTTGTTAAGTATACTGAGGTGCTTTTTTACTACATTTTTATAGACAGTAAAGCGCTAAGACGACCTATTTGAAGCGACCCTCTCCCAACTTAGTGGATCAATGGCAAATTAGCTTAGATGCTTTCTTTACACATCTTTGTAGCGGAAATGTTGACCGCCACTCTTTCGTTTACCTTCCACCATTTCAAAGTAGAAAACCACTTTGGGTAAACGGTGATCTTCCATTCAAGGGGCGTGTCTGCACTAAGGTGAATTGATGCTGCATAAGTTAGTAATAACTGTAGTACTGCTTCATATAAAGAAAACTTGTGTAGGATCAGCTGGCAGTGAATTTGACCTGATGCTGACCGGCGTGGTGATTGCGTAAAGGTATTTCGGCCCTGCCAGGGTCACGAGATTGTTCGAAAGAGATACCGTGACCCTGGCACATGGGCAACTGAAGGAACACGGGTGGGTTTTAGTCAGTAAAAGTCTGACACGCCTTTCCGCTCCGCCCAGAGCGGGAGAAATCATTTGATGATTTCCCATCCGAAAAAAAAGGTATTTCGGCAGTTCAACAACATTCATTGCGTTATTTACGTTGTAGAGCAGACACATTTTTCGAGTATATGAAGCAATGGCTTAGTCATGTTATAAAAAAATAATGTCAAATTATGATTGATAGAACATGTCGCTATTAGGGTGTTGGTCTGTACTATTATACTGAGTAACCTTGCTTTAGTATTTAAGTATTAATAGGTTTATTTTTGTTTACAAAGATTTTTGTTTAATCTCTTTTTTTAAGTGGAAAAAAAACATCAATTGTAAACAAGGATTTGCATATGGATAAGTAGCATACTCTCGCAGGAATCCGAAAAATACGGACAGTCTAAGACCACCTAGCGTTGCAGGGAAGGCTGCTTATGAAAGCATGGAGTCTAGATACTCGGCCGAAGGTATGGGCGTTTCCAACAATGTATCTGTTTACGGACATATGATTGAGTCGGGGCCCGAACTAAGAATGAATGACACCACGATTTGACAGCTGTCTCTATTTCCGATAATATTTGCCTGTCTGAAAAAAAATATTTGACATTTGTTTTGGGCTTCAGTATCCAGGGCACGGTTCTCGCCCACCATGGTCTAGCATAAATCACCCTTTAAAGTGCATTTCGAAGCAGCCGTCATTCGGAAATTGAGAAAAAAAACTTTAAAAAATAACATCGGCTTAAAAAGTACGTGGAGCAAAGTAAGTAAATAACAGTGAGAGGGAATGATTATAACCTTATAAATTTAAACTAAGTGCAAAAAATACGTATTAGGTATTAAAGCTAACTCACAACCGCAACTAAAGAACTTGACAAAATTTATATGGGATCAGTCACGCTTTCAATCAAAAGAAAATTATACAAAATTGGTTTATAAATGACAGTGCTCTGAGGTCACATTAAAAAAAATCATTGAGAACCGCCGCTTTTTTGTTAAGTTGGTTAAAATAAACGTTGTTAAACCCTCTCTAGGTTGCACTGACTTATATGTGGATAGACATACCTACGGTATTTTCTTTAGATTGGAAATGTCGCCTCCCATTCTACTTTTTTTTTTTACCTGATTTCAAAATCATGAGGCGTTTGTATGTATTTTTATTTTGTACTAGCTTTTGCCCGCGACTTCGCCCGCGTGGATGTCGGAAATTAACGCAGGTATTTTTCTAAAATAAAAGTAGCCTAAGTTACTCCTTATTACATCAGTTACCTGCCAATAAAAGTCCCGTCAAAATCGTAGAAACTTTCATCCCCTATTCCCTATTGTTATTTAACCCCCTTAAGGGTAACAATTTAATAAACTTTAAATATAATTCATAAATATATATTATGTAATAAAAGCCAAATAAAAAAGTTTCATCATTTTAAAAATGACAATACTTCCCTACAACCTTTCATCCTCCCTTTCAACCCTTTTCCGCAATAAAAAGTAGCCTTTGTCCTTTCTCAGGCTCTAAACTATCTGTGTACCAAATTTCATTTAAATCGGTTTAGCAGTTTTAGCAGGAAAGCGAGACAGGCAGACAGAGTTACTCTTGCTTTTATAATATTATACGTATATATATAGTGTGGATAGTGTTTATGTTTGTTAGCTCAGAACTCCGTTATGCATAACCGATTTAAAAAAAAAACTTCTTTGTTTTGCGAGGATATAGGTACATACCGAGTGGTCCATTACAATTTTCATTAAGATCCGATAAGTGGTTTTTGAGTTCATTTCAATAATACGTATATTTTTTCCACTCCATTAACACGCTGTTATTAGCTTCACCTGTACATATGTTTGTATGTAACTATGTTTGTAACCGATTCCTTTGGTATTGATTTTGACCCATTTCAAACGGTGATTTCATTTAAACTTTGTAGACTTATCGAGGACCGATGACATTACAATAATTTCATAAATTTGAGTCATCATCCTTGCCAGGGTTACCAGAATACCAAAAAAAAAAAAACACTTTTTAGTAGCAAGCCAAACTAAAATATAGAATACTAGCTTCTGCCCGCGACTTCGTCCGCGTTAAATTTCTTGTTCCCTCGACCGTCCGTACCCCCTTCGCGTCAAATCGCCTACCCGTGCGATTTTCCCCGTTTTTACAACATTTTTCATTACTACTCCGCTCCTCTTGGTTGTAGCGTGATGTTATATAGCCTATAGCCTTCCTCAATAAATAGGATACCCAACACAAAAATAATTTTCAATTTTGATCAGTAGTTCCTGAGATTAGCGCGTTCAATCAAACAAACAAACAAACTCTTCAGCTTTATAATATTAGTATAGATAAATAATAGTTTTAAAAAACTCGCTTTGTTGGGTTCTTTTTGAGGTATTCTATTTGGCATCAAGAACCCACTCAACTTTCAATTATTTTCTAGTTTTTAGTTCGGTTTTCTATGGAAGCGTGTCTTTTAGTTTTTCAAACAATTTTTTTTTTTACTAATATGACGTGTAAAATTTATTTCGATATAAATACAAAATAATCGATTTTATTTGTGTTTTTGTAACTATCGGCTAACAGGAAAACAGGAACCAAATTACCAACAAGCTGTACGTTGTCGTCAGTAACTTAGTCATGAAACAGACCTACCTATATATGTATAATTATGTCTGTTTACAATAGGATTTTACTCTATACATAATATTAAGTAGAACATACATTACGTTTAGAATCTATGTGTGTTATCTATGACAGAACCACTTGAGCTCGAGAACCTATTGTTATTTTATCGCACGTGACTGAGATACAGTATATATTAGCATTGAATTCTGAAATATTATTAAAAGGAAGATAATGTACAATTACCATTAAAAAATATAAATAAATGAGAAATTTGCTTATTTTAAAAATATGTGAAAAGTAGAGCAATTAATATTTGGCTTCTGTGGATAATATCTCCTGATTGCCTATTTAAATAATATATATCATTTAATGAGGATCTTATTGAGTCTATAAAGTCATCAGAAATCATTATTATAAATTGTCATACATATATGTATCTAATTGCAATAAATAATTAATAAAAACTCAATACTGAGACAAGAATCGAACTCAAAATAGTTTTTTTTTTTCTAAACTGGCAATTTTTTTAAATAAAACAAAAAAAAAACTAGGACACCACAGTTTTATCCAGCCCTGGCGTATTACTTCTCCCTAAGGGAAGATACTCTACATTTCACAAAAAAAATAATTCGTTCGAGAAATTATTCGAAAATATAAATGAACAAAAAAAAAATTAGTAAGTACTCACAGGCAGATTAAAAACACAGTCACTTCACTTTAAACCACTACCACAAAAAAAATTATGTTCGAATTATTTTCAAAACTGACCGCCGGCCGCAAAGTCTGTTTGCAATATGATGAATTGTATGGTATCCAGTTATTAATACATTAAGTGATTCCGTACACTGTCGTGCAAATGTTCGGACAATTACTTAATTCTGTGTGGAACCAACGTTACGCATGTTTATATTGTCTGTTGACAAAAGGGGTTCCGGTTATTTTGCTCGCCATATCAAGGGTTTTTTTTCTATCAATTTCAATGTTTATCCATTTATTTTAACTCGAGAAGTTTCAACGCACGAAAAAGGTGTTTAGGCAGACTTAATGTCTTAGGCATTCTCTACCAGTCTACCAAGGGTGGTGAAGAGATTAGATGGCAGGTGATTTGGTTGAGAGGAACAATGATTGAAATACTATTAAAAATACAATCGTCATATCTATACTAATAATATAAAGCTAAAGAGTTTGTATGTTTGTTTGTTTATTTGTTTGATTGAACGCGCTAATCTCAGGAACTACTGGTCCGAATTTAAAAATTATTTTTGTGTTGGGTAGCCTATTTATCGAGAAAGGCTATAAGCTATATAACATCAAGCTACAACTAAGAGGAGCGGAGCAGTAATGAAAAATGTTGCAGAAACGGGGAAAATCGTACGGGTAAGCGAGCCTACGCGACGGGAAGGGTCGGGGGTACAAGAAATTTAACGCGGACGAAGTCGCGGACAGATGCTAGTTGAATTGTAAATAAGATGGGAACAGTAGTATATAAATAGATGATAGAAATTCTCGCTGATATTTAGAAATAGCACTTACTGTTCATAAACAAACAGTCAAAATGTGTTTATTTACTGGGAGTACCCTGTATAGTTTGTTACTTACAATTATACCTACCTATGTTGTTTTAGGAAAGATAGTCTTGGTTTGGTAATACTATGTCGCTATTTGCCTACAATGTTTTGGGTAAATACCCTAAATTGGATAACGGGAAACGAGTACAGTGGAGAGGTCTATGGTACAGTTATGACTAAGTGACCTACATATTTACATTCTATGAATAATTGCCAGAAATGTATTATATTAAAATATAGGTAGTTAATAAGCGCGTGTCATTAATTATCCGAGTAATTAATTAATACTTTTAGTATCGGTTAGCCTGAAATAATAATTATAATTGGAAAATCGTTAATAGTTTATTTTAAACTCAAATTACGCTTACTCGTATTGATTTTTATTTGTATAAATGAGCAGATACTTACTAGACATTTTGTTATATCTTTTTAATTTTCTGGTTTTCTCCAATTCATATTTTATGACATGGTCATGGTTTCATTTAATTTATTATAATAACACAGGGTAACAGGGACACCGATGCGAACCCAGAGGGTTCAGATTCGTTTAATTCATAAAAAAGTACTTTTCCATACATTGTGATTTAAAACAGCTGATTTGTTTTTTTTTTAATGCTGAATTCATGGTTACAATTTGTGCGTCGATGTTTCTGATGTTCCTCGTTCGTTCCGCGTTCCGTTTGTTTCCTGATATTCCTGTTCCATATTGTGAATTCACGCAGATAACTCCGTAGGAAAGAACCGAGTAAATTATAAGGTATGACGTTAAAATTAAAACATTTACGTAAAGGCCGCAGGAATCGGCTGGATGCGTGAAACACAGAAACATCGAACGGTCGAAGTGGCTTCGGGGAGGTCTATCTCGAGCAGTGATCGTTTTTCTGCAGAAATGATTGTTATCATGAACGTAAAATCTATCCAATTACTTGTGCCAAAATTTAATTCTATTTTAATATATGCCAGTCGCGCGTCGTCATTTGCTCCCGCGCAGAAACAAACATAATGAAACTATAGCTATTTAAATAAATGAACAATAATTATTTACGGCGTTTCTTCTTCTTCGTGCGTGTAGAGCACCGCTGCGATAATTTTACGTGCGTGCGAATGTGCACCTTAACCCGTGGGCACGAGCTGCACGCTCAAACGACACGCGTCTCGTGACAGTGACTGCGGGTGAAACAAAAAAAGTTTTGGGTGCTTGTCACGAGTCACCGCGACACGATTTACGGAGTGACGTGACGGACGGACATAGGAGACTTGTGTCGCTAGACGCAAGTCGCATCAGCAGATGCCGTGAACGGTGCCTTACCAGGGTTAAACAGCTGTCATCCGTGTTGTAGAACATTGACACTAGCAGATCTTGAACGCGGTTACCCATATGTGGTGATCGTTCAGTATAATTGGTGAAAACGTGCTGTGCACCGCGTCATTCACCCACTTGTAAAAGGAGCGAAGGTAGTCTACACTTAAAATAAAACTTGAACGGAACCTTTTTTATTTATAGCTCTATAATTACTCGTAAGTAGGTACCTAAAAGAAATCAGAGACAGAAGTTGATTAATAGTTTTTTTTTTAAACATCGTTATCTATAGGTACTGGAAACCGAAATACAGGCTTTGCCTAGTTCGGTTACAGTAGCTACATCCATTTATTAGAAAAGTATACTGCCACACTATTTTCTGTAAAATATTATTAAGTTTTTTGAGAAATAAAATTTACTTTACTTACTTTATTGTGTGCACCAAAGTATTCATAATTATTTTAGCCAAACGGCGACCAATGGATGTCTGCCCTAATTTGGGGGGATGATTTGCCATAATCGCCACGCTTGGCAAGCGGGCTTGTAATCACAGTATGGTGGTAAAACGCATAGAGAACGCTGCTGCCCCTTCTCTAGTAAGTCCCTTAGTCGCCTTTTAAGACAGCGACAGCAAGAAATAGAATGGCACTATTTTTTACGTCCGCGCGGAACAAAAGTATCATTAAAAGAATATTTACTTCAGACTCTGAACTATTATAAGAAATGCTGGAATGCAAAGTATCGATAAAAATTGTGTTAGTTATAATACATTCTAAAAGTCGCAGTCATAATCGACTTCTGTGGCTGACTATACTTGCAATGACGTCACAGCATATTTTTTTTTTGTCATGGAGTTTGATAAGCCTATGGTTTAAATAAAAAAGAGTTTTTTTGTTGTCTTTAAAGGCCTGAAAGTAGTATTCTCATAATGACTTACTACTATTAACTACTTTTATAGAATTTTCTACTAGCTATTATCTATTAGCTATTATGTTTGTTTGTCTGAACATGCTAATTCAACTACCAGTCAGGTTGGAGAAATTTGTTTTGCATTTGATGCTATGTTTTTGAGGATGGCTATATAAATATACTATTTCACATCATGCTTTTTTGTGGGTGGGAAGTCATCCATGACGTCTCCCATTCTGGATGGAGCGGGTCCCGGGCGTGTCAGACTTTTACTGACTAAAACCCACCCGTATTCATTCAGTTGTCTATATACCACGGTAACTTTTTCGAACAAATCTCGCGACTCTGGCAGATTTCACATCAGGCTAGGACCACTAGGATTCGAGCAAACAGAAAAAAAGTCAGTAACAAAAACTAACTTACGATGCCTCGGGGTAGGTCGGGGCAGCAAGAGAGCTAGTGATATTATAACATGAATGAACAGAGCACCTGGCAGACTGGGCCACCGGCCAAGTCAATGAGCAATGACTTGGCCGGTGGCCCAGTCACGAATTCACCAAACTTTGTCTAGCACCTACCACTTTTTGCGCCTTCAAACGGATGCTGTGTTGCATCATTATCACATTCTATAAAAGTAACAGAAGTTTTTTTTATTCGTTCATTGTTACGCACATTCACAATCATTAAGGCCCGACCACATAAATCCGGGTCGGGCCGTCCGGGCCCCGGACCGTCTCTGTGTCCGTGTGGTTCTGGGTCAGTTTGGTCGGATCTGTAACATGACATGTGCAGTCGTACAAAATTTATTATAAGCAAGCCTTTGTCTGTCTTTTGCGTAATACTGAAGGTTCCTGGAACCTTATCTTCTAAACTAATATTATAAAGCTGAAGAGTTTGTTTGTTTTTTTATTGTTGGAAACCGCGTTTATCGAGGAAGGCTATAGGCATATAACATCACTACTAACAACCGAGCAAAAATAGTAAAATTAGCGAATACGAAGTACTCACACGAGCAAGTGATTCGATGCAACGGGGTGGATCAGGGTAGTGAGAGAGGCAAAAGAAGTCGCGGGCAGAAGCTAGTACAATGTATTATATATATAACATAATAAACGCAAGACCTCATACATGCCAGTTCACGTATTGAGTTAAGCCTTTAATAAAATGACCAAAATGTAACTTTATGCTAACTAGGTATACTTATTAAGAAAATCGTGTTGACTAGGAAGCATTACTTTATGTATATAAAATTGAGTATTAATACCTTGTAAGAAGATTAAATTAAATTTGGCTCAATCAGCGTTCAGTTTGGCAAAATAAATAATTTAAAAAAAACCTATATTAACAGTTCATCATCATCATTCCAGCCGAGAGATGTCCACTGCTGGGCATAGGCCTCCCTCAATTTGGGGGGTTTTCCATAATCGCCACGCTTGGCAAGCGGGTTGGCGATCGCGGTATGTTGGTAAAATGCATAGAGGACGCTGCTACCCATTCTCTAGTAACCATCCATCCATTCCCTTAGTCGCCTCTTACGACACCCACGGGAAGAAATGGGATAGTGCTATTCTTTACGTCAGGCATGGAACTATACTAATGGATTAATATTTACGGAAACCGATTTATAGTTTATTATTTATTTACCTCTCACAACTAATTTTACAGATCTTAAACCTAATTCGATAGTGTGGCTATCAACTATTATATGAACGAACTATTTTCAGGACTGACGTTTTTTCTGTCCTTTGTAATTGAGGGCACATCTGAGGTTACATATGAAGTAAACATATTAATTTAGTATTTGATTTATGATCATGTTTATGTTAAAGATTAATTATTTAACTAGCTTCTGCCCGCGACTTCATCCGCGTTATATTTCTTGTGCCCCCGACCCTTCCCGTCGCGTCGAATCGCCTACCCGTGCGATTTTCCCCGTTTTTGCAACATTTTTTATTACTGCTCCGCTGCTCTTAGTTGTAGCGTGATGTTATATATCATATAACCTTCCTCGATAAATAGGCTACTCAACACAAAAACTAATTTTTCATTTCGGACTAGTATTTCCTGAGATTAGCGCGTTCAATCAAACAAACAAACAAACTCTTCAGCTTTATAATATTAGTATAGATTATTTTCGTATCTTTTCAAATCTTGAGTAAGGCACAATAGTGTTATTGTTTACGAACGCATTTAACCACACAATTATTGACTTTAATGACCAAATAATAACATTATTTAAAGAACTAATTAAAAGGGAGTAACATGATGTGATTAAGTGCTTACTAAGCTGAAATTTGAAGACTAATTATAGATATACCAGGAGCAAAATAGTCCAGTTCTATGCAATCATCGTAGAATTTTCGCAAAGATTCGAATTTTCGAGTCAGCAGTGGTGGTGCAGAGGTAACGGCCGCGGCTTACAATGTTGTAGGTCGTAGGTTCGTACCCAGACAGGTGTTTTACTTTTTGCAAATTATTTCATCATCACCGCTTTCAACACGGTGAAAGAGAACATCGTGGGTTAGCCGGCATGTCTTCGAATATTTGGGGTACGGGTTGGTACTGGGCCCGTGCTTTCATTCTCTCTCACCGTTTGGAGATCTGTCTCCAAGCAAGCTGATATATTTACAAAGTATCAATTCATTAGGCCCAGAGAATGTAGAAGGCAAGATAAACTTTAAAAAAAAAGTTTGCAAAAAATACGGTTTTTCAAACAATACGATGGAGTTAACAAGGCATGAAAATTATGAGAGTTTCACTACATGGTTTATAATTAATGTTTCGGTTGGGTGTTGGGAGTTTTTTTAACCTCTATTGCTTAGTTAATATTGCTGTTAAGTACCTGTAAAGGATGCAGTCAAGGCAAACTGATGGTGATAAATATCATGGAAAAACCAAAAAGAACAACACCAAAATACATTTGGTATTTTATTTTGTTTCAGTTCATGTGCTTTTAATTATGTTGTTTTTTAACCTTAGGTATTTCAATGTGATTTCAGTGATATTTTTTTTTATGCCATTGTAGCTGAAATCTTTGGTGACAGAAATATAATAAAGCCCTTCAACAGGCACTTGGATAATTACTAGCAAGTAACAAATGATTTAAGTATACTGAAGTTATAAGTCCATTAAAAAAAATATATACCTAGATTATTATCTAGGTATAAATTTTTTTACCTATAATATCAAGTATAATTTAAGTATATAGTAATTTCTTGCATCACATAATATGTGTATGTATATTTTAAGACATCACACATTCATATTTTATTTCTTGTTTTCACACACTATTGTCTACATTTCTTTTTCATTTCTCCTTTCGCAGCCCTGCTGTCAGAGATATCTTAAGAAATAAGCAGTACCCTTGTACTCAACTATATAACTATGCACTATCACTATGTATTTTATTGTGTGTAGGTACATAAATAATTAAAATGTACATTAGGTATTTAGATTAATTCATTTTTATTTCAAAATGATCAGTCCCATAATTGTATGATATGTATTTTTATACTTACAAAGTTAAAATATTTATAATAAAAATGAAAAGTTTCTCTGTCTTCGTTTATGTGAGCGCGCTAGTCTCCGGATTATAATCATCATGATTTCAGCCGAAAGACGTCCACTGCTGGACATAGTCCTCCCCCAAGCATCGCCATTTCGACCAGTTTAGTGGTTCTCGCATTGCAGATTCCTGCGGCCTTCACCAGGCCATCGATTCATCTTGTGGGAGGCCTTCCAATGCTCCGTCTTCCATTATGCGTTCGCCAATCCAGAACTTTTATGTCCCATCAGCCATCTCTATGGAGGACCTCAGCACAATGCTCGATGACGTCAGTAGAGCTTCTGAAAGAGGGGCTGAAAATGAACAAGGAAAAACGTAGGTGATGTTTCATGCCCATGTCACACCCACTTTCATGAAAATCGGAGACTCTACACTCGAAGTAGTGGTTGATTATGATTCCCAAAAAGCTCCGCAATATGTTCTCGTCCCACATACCACACATGTCTTTAGACAAAGTCTTTGACCAGTGCGTGTTGCCAGTGTGCAGTGTTGACATATGGCACTGACGTGGTCGCTCACAATGGGCCTCATAAGAAGGATGAAAGTCACCCAAAGGGAAATGGAGAGAGCTATGCTTGGAGTTTCCCTACGCGATTAAATCAGAAATGAAGGAATCCGCAGAAGAATCTAGGTAACCGACGTAGCTCGAAGAATTGCCAAACTTAAGTGGCAGTAGGCAGGACCCATTGCTCGCAGAACAGATGGAATCTCTGGATGTCGGATTTTTTTGCATTTGATAGCTCATTTATTGAAGAAGCCGAGAAAATAGAAAAAAAAATTAGTAAACAAAGTAATAGCGCGGTTGAGCGACAAGATATGCCACGGTACCCACCGCGTCATATTCGTAGGTCGACATTTTACGCGGACGAATTCACTAAGTGAATGTGATTATTTAATTTAATTAATATATACATTGCAGAGTAATTTGTTATTTTGAAATTTAATAACTAAGTGCAATTGCACTGTATTCCTTCCGTCTTTCACATTCATCATCATCATCATCATTCCAGCCGTAAGACGTCCACTGCTGGACTAAGGCCTTCCCCTATTTGGGAGGCTTTGCCATAATCGCCACGCTTGGCAGGCGTGTTGGCGATCGCAGTATGGTGGTAAAATGCATAGAGAACGCTGCTGCCCATTCTCTAGTAAGTAAAGTAAAGAAGTCTTTCACATTGATTTCTCTTAATTATTTTTAGACCAAAAGATTGGTAGATAAGTGGTACAATAATGAGTCACCAGAGTTTTTTTTTGGCAAATTATCCTAAAACTACTATGTGGTAACTATGTCAACAACTCCCAAGAACTCTCAACTGTAAACAAGAATTGGCAACAGAATCAACTCAGTAGTTTCTGAGAATATTGATAAAAACACAAACGAGAGCACACTATGACGCATATGGTATCTCCAATCTAAAGATACTTTAGAAAGGTTCCTACCTGCCTGCCGTTTATTAAATTATCCTTATCCTTTTTGGATTCTTATTTTACTGGATTAATGGGACTTGTTCGGTTTACGTGCGTCAGAAATTCTTCGTGTGACGCGGAACTAGCGGCGGGCTTTGCGGAAGATACCAGTACGACCGATAGATGGCGTTACTATCAACGTATTTGATGACTGGCTGTCAATTGTAAAGCATATTATATGGAAAGATTCTACTCCCATAAACTTACGTCATTATGGCGTTTCCCAAGAATGCTTGGAAAGGCCAACAGATGGCAGTAGGTACTGTAAAAGTTGTGTACAAAAGACGACCTTATTTTGTACACATGGCTATAAGACAAACTATACATGTCCAGTTTTAGCTGACCTTGCATTATATAGGCTTTTCGTACAATGAGATGTCAGCTTATACTGGAATTGTATAGCTTGATGTATGATGGCTGTGAGTACAGGCTGGAAATAAAATAACTATAAACGTATATTAGCGTTTTTTGTTCCAAATACAAAGAGAATTATAACAGGCGCGTGGCTGTAAACACGACAGAGTGAAATAAACGTAATAATTCGCTGTATTTATTCCGCTACATATCCACAGACCGATGACACAATGATTTATTCATCACAGTCATCATCATCATCATCATTTCCGCCGTAAGACTGTTGGACATAGACCTCCCCCAATTTGGGGGGATTGCCATAATCGCCACGCTTGGCAAGCGGGTGGCCGATCGCAGAATAGTGGTAAAATGCATAAAGAACGCTGCTGCCCATTTTCTAGTAGTCATAATACCTAACTATTATGACAATTCACTAGGTACTCCTTCAGTTCGCTGTAGAACTAGCAACCAAAACTAGTTGGCGAGCAACGAGCAGCAAGTTTGCGAGAGCGACGAGCGATTACTCACTGGCCAATGAGAAGTTCCAGTCTCTCAGGGAGTGTTTGCTCTTTGCTCGCCAAGCGAGCATTACTGAGCGAGTTGATACTCTTTATGATAGTTGTGAATGCTGCTACAAACGAGTGCTTGCTGGTGGTGTGAACAGTCAGCGATCAACTATTAAAATATGACATGTATCTATTTCTTTACGGGCTTGTGGCTGAATGATAACAGCCGTACGGATCGATCGATCAGGTTAAGATACGCTTGCCGAGGTTTGTCCATGGATATGTGACCATCTTTCCATACCAAGACTCCTCCATGCCCCGTAATTGTTCCCGGCTATAATTTTTGGATTTTTGATAGTCGTTACGGGTTATCAAAAGCCTGAAAGTATGTCAACCAATAGTATCTTAGGACAATCAACACACCGTTATCTGATCCCAAACTAGGCAGAGCCTGTACTATGGCAACCAGACAACTGATAAATATACTTACATATTTCTAAATACATACATATTATAGATAAATTACACCCAGACACATAACAAATGATTGTGCTCATCACACAAAGATTTGTCGTGGGTGGGAATCGAACCCAAGACCTCAGTCTTAACAGTCAGGGTCACTAACCACTAGACTAACAGGCCAGTCCAATCAATCTTACCAAGGAGTATCGTGTTACTCAATAACTGGGTTGTGGAGATCAGATAAGCAGTCGCTCTATGTAAAATACTAGTTTTCAGTTGCATCTTATTAGAGTGGAAGTCGACATCAATATAGCAGGGAAAAGACTGAATCTATTGATATTATACTAGCTTTTGCCAGCGGCTTCGCCCGCGTGGAGGTCGGAAAATATCCCGCGGGAACATACTACCGAGACAAAAGTACCTTATGTGTTAATCTAGGTTATAAATTAACTGCGTTCCAAATTTCATCCAAATTCGTTCAGGAGTTTTTGCGTGAAAGAGTAACAAACATCCATACATACAAACTTTCGATTTTATAATATTAGTAGGATAATCAGTTTATGTATGCTTTGAGTGGTTGATTCGAGGATGGGTGTCCATCTTAACGTACCAAGACCCTTCCGTGCCTCGTAAAGCACGTTAAGCCGTTGGTCCCGGCTGTCATTTGTGGATCTTAGACAGTCGTTACGGGTCGTCAAAAGCCCGAAAGTCTGACATCCAAACTTACCAAGGGGTATCGTTTTACCTAGTATCTGGGTTGTGGAGGTCAGATAGGCAGTCGCTCCATGTAAAATACTGGTATTCAGTTGCATCCGGTTAGACTGGACGCCGACCCCAAGATAGTTGGGAAAAGGCTAGGCAGATGATGTATTTCTTTAATTTGCTCTCGCACAAGAAACTCACTAAAAACTTGAGAGGTGTCAAGGGACACCCGGATGGAACGAAGTTCCTTTCCAGGATTCATTATTGTTATTATTTTTTTATTATCAACCTGTATACACTCAACAAAAATATTCTGTCTCTCTCTCTTTCTACTCACAACAAAAAAAAACAACAACATACAAAACAAATACAAACAACAAAATATACGGTCGAATTGAGAAACCTCCTCCTTTTTTTGAAGTCGGTTAAAAAGTGTCGTTACAACTTTTTCTCTTAATTTCCGTCTAGCCCCCTTTCGCAACGCGCCATAAGGAATTTCGTTCCAAAAAAAAATTGGTCCTATACTTATAATTTTTTGTACATTTTTTTTTCACCTAGAAAATCTTTGATTCTCATGATAACTAGTTGTTTCTCGCCGTCAACGGTGGACCTGCTGCCAAATATATCGTGGCGGGATTATATGAAATGGGATTGAAGGATTCAAAGGATTTTCAACTCTTTGTGTTAAACCAAGCGTTGAGAATGCATTATTGTGCATTTTCACATCCGTGCATACTCCAGCAAGCAGGCGCGACGCGACTCTTGTACAGCAATTTCCATAGCGTTTACTGTTGAACTATTCTTAATTTAAAACATAATTGACTTTTGTCATAGGAAAACCGATCTAAAATATCCAATTTTGTTATGAATCACCATTTATCATTACATCGTTTGAGTTAACTTGAATTCGACTGTTAAGTGCAAACACCAACACCCTGTACAAATAAATCTTGTATATGATTACTCATTAGAGTCTTGTTAGATATGTACACTCTGTGTAAAGGATTGTGTGACTTATCTATTAGATAATACGGAGGATAAATGTATTGATATAGAGGGGCTGGTCACAAAAGTAATCACATCCTCACTAGTAGGTCGATCAGGTTAAGCTACACTTGCCACGGTTGGTCCGTGGATGGGTGACCATTTTTGGATATCAAATCCTCTCCGTGTCTCGGAGAGTACGTTAAGCCGGCCGTGGATCTTTGAGAATCGTATGACAACCAGTCTTATCAAGAAGTATCGTGTCAAGTGTTGTGGAGGTCAGACAAGCAATCCCTCCATGTAAAAACTACTAGGTACTCATTATATTGAGGTCGGGTTCCAGTCTAAGAAGTAAGTAAGACTGGTTGTCTGACGTTCTCCTTCTATACCATGGACTTACTAAGAATTAGAATGGCAGTCTTATAATTAAACTAGCTTTTGCCCGCGGCTTCACCCGCGTGGATGTCGGAAATTAACGCAGGAGGACGTACTACCGCGGTAAGATGTGTTAATTCAGGTTATATTATAGGTAATAGCTGTTACCCGCGATTTTGTCCGCGTGGTATTTAACAAAAAGTTTTTCATAAAAACTATCTTTGAAAACTACGCTGACATACGTCACAAACTACGCTAACATCAGCGTGTGCAAAATTCAGCGTGTTTTTAGTAATTTCAAACTATTATTTATTTTTTCTAAAATAAAAGTAGCCTAAGTTACTGCTTGTTACATCAGCTATCTGCCAGTGAAAGTTCCGTCAAAATCGGTTCAGCCATTTCAGAGAAAAATTGTAAAAAATGTTGTTTTGGTATATGTACCGTGTATACATATATCCATATACACTTAGTAAAAAGTGGTTTTCTTAATATTAAAAACAGATACTCCAATTCTATTTATTTGTATAGATAAGTACGTTTAAATAGTCAAGGTTGGACTTTATCTGAAATTGCAAATAAAATACCCAACATAAAAAATCGATTTAAATAAATGTCTCTGATAGAATTTGGATTAGAATTTGGTAAATATGACTCTGCACGTTACATAAAAGTTTATTGGAAATCTATTAGGATACTGGTATTCAGCTGCAGCCGGTTAGACTGGAAGCTGTCCTAAACATGGTTAGAAATAATCTAGGCGGATGATGAGGAGTGTATTGATATTATAACCAGACAGTGTTTCCATTGAATGGAAAACGGAGCTACTCTTGTTCCACAGAGGAGTTTTATGAATCGAAATTATTTCGATAGCCGAAAGACTGACACGGTATTTACTAGTAACTGGACTTATGGAGGTGCGTTAAGCAGTCGTTTCATGTAAAATACTGGTGTAGCTGCATCTTGTATGACTGGAACCTGACCTTACGAAGTCGGGAAAGCTATTTAAGTGCTAATACTGAAAAACTGGAGCAGTGGTGACCCGGTGGTATGGGCCCAACTTACGAGTCGTAAGGTAATGGGTTCGAACCCAAGGAGGCGCTTTACTTTGTGTAAATAATTTCATCAACACTGCTCTCAAAACGTTGAAGGAAAACATCGTGATGAAACCGGTATGTCCTAGAACCAAAATTTCGAAGACATGTGACATCTACCTACCCGCACTGGGCCCGCGTGGTAGATTATGGCCCACTCCCTCTAATCGAGAGGAGGCCCTGTGTCCCAGCAGTGGGAATGGTATAGGCTGATTATGTATGTTATGTACTGAAAAACAAAAGTGTCAAAAATGTTGACCAAACAATTTGATTCCGGAACTGGATTCTTACGTTAAAATGATTATATAAATGAATTGTTTTGACCTTTAAATTATAATTTAACTTTTAGCCCAAATAATTCCATTGTTTATCCATTAACGGTGATATAAAAATTAAAATTTTAAAACAATAATCGGAAGCTAATAATTATGTAAATGGGTCGGTTAACGCCCCGGTTGATGACATCGATGCACTGAAATACTACAGGGACTGCCCATAATTTGTCAACTTGTTATTTTCTCTTTGTCAAGTTCATTGTACCTGAGTCTGTCTGTAGTATTGTCCCTATTATTGTTCGTGGATCAGTTTGACCACGGAAAAATATCGCGGTGGAATTTGCACTGCTTTGAGCCTAAAGTAGAAAATTGAACCCTGTGTTTTTCATTGCGCTAGGATACGATCTGTAGGAATTGCAATGCTCGGTTCAACATCGAATGTTGAAAATTCAGTGCGCGAGAAAACCCCGCCGCGATATTTTTACGACCGGGCGAAGTGGTCTTAGTGTACAAAGACGTCTTCATTGTTATCATTTTAACACCATTTTAACCTCCCATAGAGCACGTAATCATTGGTACTACTGTCTAGAGACAGCAGTACCCAATCATAGCGCCAAACAGCGTTGAGTGCACAACTTTTGTTTTCTTCTTAGCGTATCGATGGCAAAAAATTCAAACATCTTTGGCCCGAAATTCAGCGGTACTCTGCTCACTGCTGTACTCATTAGATCATCAAATGCATAGGTGACAAACCTCGCGGCGTAGATTAGAAGGTAGGCCATTGTCTGTAGGGAGCTGCCGCATACGCAATTGAGATCTGAGCCCTCCGTGTAGGTCCTCGCGCGCATGTGGGAGTGGCGCGAGGAAGCGAAACGCCGGGGCGAAACTCCGCTGCCGCGACAAATCGCGGCACGGTGGACAGAGCTGTGTGATTTCATGGCAACATGGCGTGTACGATTATCGCAACCCAGCGCTGGGCACGCCACAATTGAGGCGGTAAGTCCCCTCTTTGAGGAGTGGTTAGAGAGGCGCCACGCCGTCCTCACCTTCCGCCTGACGCAGGCCCTCACCGGGCAT
The DNA here is from genome assembly GCA_947507805.1 of Aporophyla nigra. NCBI lineage: Eukaryota > Metazoa > Arthropoda > Insecta > Lepidoptera > Noctuidae > Aporophyla > Aporophyla nigra. The sequence continues at coordinate 24,861,710 of OX382295.1, forward strand.
GGGTGCTTTGGTGGGTTCCTGTTCAGGATAAAACGGGAGGAAACGCCCGGATGTTTCCATTGCGTGGATCGTCTGAAGGACACGGTGGAGCATACGGTGGAGGTATGCCCTGCCTGGGCGGAGCACCGCCGTGTTCTCGTGGAGGCGATCGGCGGCGGCGACCTCTCGCGTCCGTCCCTGTACGTCCTGGTACGGAACAATGGCTCGCACCGCCGATATAATCGAAAGTAGGCTTTCCAAAACCGGTTAACTGCGATGACCGATCAAAACCGGTTACATTGATCCATCAAAACCACCTCACGTAAAAGGAAGAAAGAAAATACATTGATTGGCATAAAACACTTAAAAAAGTAGGTTCATTGACACGAAAATACAAAACACTTTCATTCACTCTCTCTTGCTTTTAACGAAGACAACTCCTACGGAAAAATACACATGAGTGTATTAAACCCTACGTTGCATAATAAAATATAAGTTAGTACAACCTTTGAAATTAAAGCAATCACAAATTCACAATGGAATACAAACTGTCCGAGGTCCGGTCTTAGGGCAGGGTCGTTGGCCTAAACCTCGTACTTCGCCCGAAATTGGATGCAATCGTCATTGTTTCCCACTGGACCTAGACCTTGAATCTAAATTTCATTTACATGAAAATAACCAGTTCTATTTTTGTGTTTTTACAGATTTTTATCTGTAATAAATAAATAACCAGTTCTATTTTTGTGTTTTTACAGATTTTTATCTGTAATAAATAAATAACCAGTTCTATTTGTGTGTATTTACGGATCTTTATCTGTAAAAGCACAAAAATAGAACTGGTTATTTTACAGATTATTTTTTGTACCGGTGCATTTTTGCTCTGCTAACGATTCCACGATAGTAGAACAATTTTGTTAATTGAAGTACTTAAAAAATAAGGACGATTTTCTATAAGTACTAATATGATAAAAAGGAAAAAAATGTTTGTTTGTAAGTTTGTATGTTAGATTTATTTATCTAAATACAGGTTTGGCTATTTATCATTACACTACGACCCTAAATAACCGAGTAAAAAGTAACAGAATAATTAGAAAAAAACGCCAAGAGAAAACTAACTAATATCGCGGACGGGCTATACGATGCGATATGAATATTTTATGTCAAAACTATAAATTCTATGCGTAAGAAGTCAAGGGGAGAACTTATCTTCAACAAAACTGAACGGGATCAGTTCAAGAGCTCTCAATGTCAATATTCCACAACAATGATGACATAAAGTTCCTTAAGTTATGAGTTAAGCTGCACCATTACTGACAAATGCGTACACTGACTGGACAGGACCGCTGATTGTGTTAATAGTTCTTTACCTAAAATATGATTTCAGTCACCAATCTACATGATCTGTCCAAGATCATGTCTGGACTTTAAAAGACCTCTAAGTTTTATTTTCGGTATTTCTTCTCGTAGTTAGATAGGAAAGGCCGACCTCATCTAGTATAAAAAATATGATTGACGCGTAAAAGTATTTGTATGTACAACCCTACTTTTAGAAATAAAGTAATTTATCATAAATGTGCTCATGGCTTTCAGTTTAATTGGTGAAGTTTGCCCTAAAAGAAAACAGCCAAAAATGGCTGTTTTCTCTTAATAAGGAAGATAAAAAAACCCTTCATTAATTGGGCATTTATAAATCCTTAAAAGCCCCAGGTAACAGTAAAGCAACCGTTCGCATCTACCGTACCGTTTAATTAAATGCAAAATATACAAAATTATGCTTTTTAAAAAGCAAACAATAAAAAAATAGTCAACGAAGCATAAACGCCTACGCACGTGAAAAAATTAATGAGCTTGCAAAGCATACATACGGCAAACATTGACATTTTAATGTTCCTACGGTCTGTTTGTCTCGTGGCGGCAAAAAATAAATCTGTCTAGCTTTTTTCCGACTATGTTTCTGTTGGCTTCGATTCAGCTGAAAACCTATATTTTACATGGAGCCACTGGCTATCTAACTTCTACAACCCAGTTTCTGGGTAGAACGATACTCCTCGGTAAGACTGGTTGTGGGACTTACGGACTTATGATAACCCATAGTTACTGTCAAAGGTTAAAAAATAATAAATATCTTAGAACAACCAACACACCGTTATTTGATTACAAACTAGGCAGAGCCTGTACTATGGTAACCAGACAACTGATAAATATACTTATATATATTTCTAAATACATACATATTATAAATAAATTACACCCAGAAACAGAACAAATGATTGTGCTCATCACACAAAGATTTGTCCTGGGTGGGACCACTAACCACTAGACTAACAGGCCAGTCAAACCAGCACCCTAATTGCGAAACGCACAATTTATCAGAATCTGAATGGGATTGAAGATTATTTCTAAACCATTGCGTTATTTGTTCGAATAAATTGTCGGCTAAGCAACGTAAATAACGCAATGAATGTTGTTTAACTATGAATATTAAACCAATTCCTACCGATAATAAGTTCCGCAATTACCCCTCAGGTCCACCAGGTCCACAAATGACGACCGGAACCAACAGCTGAACGTAGGTAGGTACTTTACGAAGCATAGAGGGGTCTCGACGTGTATAGATTGTTACCCAAGCTAGTTGTTATACAGTTTGGGCTTCTGACAGCCCATAATGACCGTGAAAGATCTACGAATGGCAGCTGGAACCAGGGTGCTTACTCTGGAATATAATTCCGATAGATCGACATTGGTCAAACGTCAGTTGGTTGAGTTAAAGATCAGGGATTGGCTAGACTCAGTGAGTCCAGCCAATCCCTGACTTTTGACTGACAATTCCTATGTCGATCTATCGGAATTATATTCCAGAGTAAGCAGCCGGTACGGCTTGACGAGCTACCCAAGGGTCGGGTCTTGATTCGATAAAAATGAACGAATCTTTGGGCGGGAGGGTGTGTTAAACTTTCTGACGAAAACCCACCTGTGTTCCTTCAGTTACCTATATGCCAGGGTCACGGTAACTCTTTCGAACAAATCTAGCGACCCTGGTAGGCACCGGTTCTGGCGGACCCCTTCAGTTATGCTGACATCACTTTGAGGCGCGCGTGGAACACTAAAGGGTCGGGTCTTGATTCAATATGGGAATGCAACCACGGACCGACAAGGCGACGACCGGCAAGCGTAGCTTTTTAACCTTCGTTCGACCCGTGAAGCTGTTATCATGAGTTTCTTAATAGTAACCAGCACTATGCCAGTGGCATCGTGCAGAATTAGGATATTAGCATATAAATAAAATAAATACGTACAAAATATTTATTTAATTGAAACCTAAAATATGTGCAAAAGAATATTTTCAATTCAATTTTAATAAAAAATGAGAAGTAGAAATTATATGACAAGTCTTCTCTGAGCAACCGGCAGTAAGTTCGTCATGCTCCCTTAGATGTCAATGCTTGCGGTAGCGTCAGGGGTCGGGTTACCCCCTTCCCTCAAATATGGCGAGGGGGGCAATGGGTGATCTTTGCGTTATGCTCGTGAACGGGTGCTGCTTGTGGTGACTGGTCGTCTTGCTGACCTTGATGTTGATATTGTTATTAATAATTACCTACCTGTTAAATTGATTTTACGTCAATGGTCCTAGTTTATCAATTGTGGCCTCGGGTTGTAACAGCTATGTGACCATAATTCAGCGTTGCATATGTAAGCTGTCATGCCCTTTATGCCAGGAGACTTTTATTTTGGTAGCTATATTTACATTATATAGATATTTTTTTGCTTTTGCTTGAGTATAGATTTCATTTTATTTGTTGGCATATTGGGTTGGCTAGCTGACATATGGCTTATCATTTAATTGAATGTTTTGTATCTCTTAATGTTTACTACTTACAATAAATTGTATAGAATCAAGTTCTACTAACTTATCAGACAGCTGTGCTGCTGGAGACTTTGTTGCGCCACTTTTTCTTCCCAGCTAAAGCACTAGGAAGTGGTGAAGAGCAGGCTTTTTGGGGGACTGTCTTATGTAATTTTGACGTTCAAAAAGTGCTGAGCCTTAGCCTAATTTGAATAAATGACTTTTGATTTTTTATGAAGTTTAATATATTCACAGTATTAAAATGTTTTAAAGAATAATTTTCATTATAACAATAAATAAACTTATACGCAAACTGGCCAACTAGACTAGCATAAGAAAGACTAGCTATTGCCTTTTTTTTGTGGGTAGGAAATCATCAAATGATGTCTCCCGCTCTGGGCGGAACGGGAGGGCGTGTCAAACTTGTATTGACTACCTTCAGTTACCTATATGCCAGGGTCATGGTAACTCTTTCGAACAAATCTCGCGACTCTGGCAGGCATCGGTCCTGGCGGACCCCTTCAGTTATACTGACATCTCTATGAGGTGCGCGTGGAACACAACGCGCCATCGAAACGGGCCTGGTCCTTACAGGGTGCTTACTCTCGAATATAATTCCAATAGATCGACATTAGTCAAACGTCAGTTGGTTGAGTTAAACGTCAGGGATTGGCTAGACTCAGTGAGTCCAGCCAATCACTGACGTTTGACTGACAATTCCAATATCGATCTATTGGAATTATATTCGAGAGTAAGCACCCTGGGCGGCGAGCTATCTTAGGTTGATCTGCGAGATGATATTCACAAAACAGCAAATACCAATGGCTATTGGGTTGTTTATTGACTCCGCCACCCTAAAAATGGGGAAGTACCTGCATTCTTCATCATTTAAGTCGAAAGACGTTAACCGAGCTATGGACAATATTGTACAACCTTTTTAAACTTGAATACGGAGCTTTTGGCTATTTTGTACGTGTTTTTTTTTTTTGTAACTGTTTTATGTTGTGCGTTTTGTTTGTGCAGAATAAACATTTTTTCTTTCTTTTTTCTTCTTTCACTGCTGGACATAACCCTCCCTTACTCTAAGCCTGTGAGTCACGCATTTTATCACGCTTTTTGTTCCCAAACTGTGATAAAAATGTGTGACACAAGTCGATAGGCTCGTCCTGCAGCTTACTATAAAATTTATCCATGGCGGTTTCTCCCCGGCACAGTATCTGCCTTTTTATTTTGGACAGATAATTAGTCAATTGCAGTTCATAATAGTTAACTTTCCAAGAATCCATGTAAACAAACTTGGGTTGTACCTATTTCTGGGTGGTAATTTTTGTTCAGAGAATTTAGTTTTGTTTTTGTTTTGGACCAATAGTTAGGCCCTTGGATTTCATACAAGTTAACTTTGCAGAAAGTAGATATTTCTGAGTATCAACACAATATTGAATCACACATAATATGGTTTATATACTATTACATTTACATATTGTGTAATAGTTATATAGGCTAACAGACATAAAATAACATTAATAATATGTATATTATACATAAACAGAGATAAAAACATCATAGGGCATCAGAAATCTCGTTTGAATCGCTTTCAATGGGAAAAGTGGCCAAAAGGCTGACAGCATTGCCAAGTTGTATGGCGATGCTGATTGTTTAGCCGAAAAAAAAAGCCCTCTGGTCACGTAAAGAGTCAATCAACCACTTGGCTATGTTTCCAATAACCAAGTGGCCACTCGGACTCCATGGCCCTAGTGTTTCAATCCCAAATGGCTCACATGTATGACTCCCAATGAGATTGGAATATTTTCTTAGAAAACTATCTATAAATTAAACTTTTATATACTAAATTTTGAAACATATTATTTTTTACAGCTATTTAAGCTGTGAAAACATTATGCTTAAATATTTACCAAACATCGATTATGCACAGACACTCATACTTGTTTTCTGCCAATAGAACAGACAACTTGTTATTTTACTTGTATTTATCTAAATTTTAATTTAGTTTTACTTAACAGTCATAATTGACTTATTACACTAAGTATTTGTGCACTTTGTAGCCAGAAGCACAGGTGCATGATGCATGTTGTATTTACTTGCTTGTGGTTAAGTTACAATAGCCGCAAGGGTCGATTGTTGAGGTTAAGCTACGCTTGCCGCGGTTGGTCCGTGGATGGGTGGCCTACTTTACATACCAAGACCTTTCCGTGCCTCGGAAAGCGCGTTAAGCCGGTGGTCCTGGCTGTCTTTCGTAGATTTTAGACAGTCATTACAGGTCGTCAGAAGCCCGAAAGTCTGACAACCAGTCTTACCAAGGGGTATCGTATTACCCAGTAACTGGGGTGTGGAGGTCAGATAGGCAGTCGCTCCATGTAAAAATACTGATATTTAGCTGAATCCGGTTAGACTGGAAGCCGACCCCGTAACATATTTGGGAAAAGGCTAGGCAAATTTATTGATTTTTTTTAGCCTATATTGTCCCACTGCTGGGCAAAGGTCTCCCCCAATTTCTTCCAGGAACTCTTGTCCCGTGCCACCTCAAACCAGTCGTTGCGGTACGTATCTAGGTTGTCTCGCCTGTGCTTTCTGAATTGATTGATTATAAATGAAAAATTAGTTACTTATCATTTTCAATTGAAATTATTAATTTTTGTTATTTAAAAAATAAAATAATTAAAAATAATAAAAATGTATTAAATAAAATAAAAGTAATTAATTAATGAAATTATGATAAAGTAAATGTCTTCCGACACTTTCCACGTGTTTGAAGTATATGCCAAGGATAGTCATCATTATCAGCCTATAATGTTCCCACTGCTGGGACACAGGCCTCCTCTCGGTGAGAGGGAGTGGGCCATAATTAGAGACCGGATATTCAGATGTATATTCACCTAAAGTTGAAATGTTGGCTAATATGGAATGCGCGTTTTTACCGTGTAAAAACGCGCATTCCATATTAGCCAACATGGGGTGGTCTGTGTTAGTTAAAACAACACATTGTTTTAACTAACACAGACCACCCCACCCTACACACATATATTTTTGCATCTGGGGTTGAACATTAATTTTAAATAAATATGATCCAAGAACGAAGTTGCTTTCGTGCTTTCACAGCTAAATATTATAGTAACATTAGGTAAATATGCAACCGAATACCCGATCACAGGCCATAATCCACATTTGGTAAATGTCACATGTCTTTGAATTTTTGGTTCTACGACATGCCGGTTTCCTCACGATATTTTCCTTCGTCGTTTTGAGAGCAGTGGCGATGAAATAATTTACACAAAGTAATGCGCCTACTTGCGTTTGAACTCACGACCTACTACTCGTTACCGTTACCACTGGGCCACCACTGCAGGATAGTCATAATAATGAGGATTCCAAAACGTCTGCTATAATTAAGTATTGGTCAAACCAGTGGGTTAAATAAAATTATTCTGCTTAATGCCGTTTCAATATAGTTATTTCCTATTGCGTAAGATAAAATCAAGGATTTTGATTCCCTTTTCTCTTCTGTGGCACAACTTTTATTTCCTAGTTATTTCAGGATCTGGAGGACCCTATCTAAGAGAAGGGAAGGCCGAGCAAATATTGCCGAATCAATTAATTTAATATTTAAAAATATAAACAAGTAGGCTCTTTTAAAAGCATTTTAATTATGATTTTGGTAAGTAGTGAAGGTCTGGTTTTTTTTTTTTGTACGTGCAAGGATAAAAATATAAATAAATTTAATGATTGTCCCACCCGGACGTTGCATCAGCAGGACTACCGCATTCAAGGATATTTTGGAGCTGTCTTTTAAAATTATTTTATTAATAGACTTCGTATTTTTAACCGACAAAAAAAAACGGAGGAGGTTCTCAATTTGACGCGTATATATATTTTTTATGTATGACCACGCATAACTTTTTACAGAGTAGACCGATTTTGATAATTATTTTTTAATTGGAAAGGGTATATTTTGTAGATGGTCCCATGTAAATTTGGACAGAAAATTTGAACCCTAAGGGTAGAAAAACGTTCACTCATTGATTGCCTGAAAGCGGACTATTCTGTTAGAAGTTATGCATTATCATATCTTACAGAATAGTCCGCTTTTGCAAGCATTAGTAGATTATAGCAACAAAAATCGATTTCTTTCTTCACAGTTCGCTGATTGAAATCTAAGTTTATGTATTTATTGCTAATACGCCTATCTGTGCGAGAAAAAAATGAGAGTTATACGGTGTCCTTAGATTGAGCAACTCCTTAAGATTTTAGACGGGTTTCACACTACCACGCATAACTTCACATAAAAATGCAAATAAAAATGGGCTTCCTCGCCTTTTGACTCTCAAATTCCAGTAAAGTAGCCGAACACCTGCGAGCTGTCAATCCCAAAAACAAAAAAGACATTTGGTGCGGATTCCCGAGCCTCGTCGCGTGGCGCGTTGTAACATAAGTAACACCTACTATTTAAAATGCCCATTTAAAGGTTGCAGTGCCTGCCAGGGCCGCGAGATTAGTTCGAAAGAGTTATTGTGGCCCTGGCATATGGGCAACTGAAGGAACACGGGTGTGTTTTAGTCAGTAAAAGTCTGACTCGCCCTCCCGCTCCGCCCAGAGCGGGAGACGTCACTTGATGATTTCCCACCCACAAAAAAAAGAGTGCAGTGCGAAATTCATGTTTTCTTACCTTTTTTGCAAATTTCATGTCAGTGTTAGGTTATATATCGAACGAAATATACCGACCGGAACGCGTATGGAAATAGTCATTCAATAGGACTTTATGAATTTTAATCAGAGTAGTGGTGGCCCAGTGGTAACGGCCGCGACTTACGGGTCGTAAGTTCGAACCCAGGTAGGCGTTATACTTTGTGTAAATTATTTCATCACCACTGCTCTCATAACGGTGAAGGAAAACATCGTGAGGAAACCGGCATGTCTTAGAACTAAAAATTGGAAGACATGTGACATCTATCAACCCGCACTGAGCCCGCGTGGTGGATTATGGCCCACCCCCTCTCACCGAGAGGAGGCCTGTGTCCCAGCAGTGGGAACGTTTATAGGCTTCTGATGATGATGATGAATTTTAATCACTGTAATTATGCAGAACCATATTCGTTACGGCCGCGAACAACATTTGAAGTGCACGGGTTACATTAGCGCATTCTACTCAAGTATTTTTCATTAAAAATATCTTACCTTCGAACAGTTACCAATACTGAATTTTAATTTACGTAATTATTAACTACTTAAAGTATCAAAACTGTAGTAGAATGTTGTATGATTTATGCACTCATTACATTTATTGTTTCCTTATTTAATAATTTGTCTCTTCGATATTTATGTCATGCATTTTTCGTTTTGCATTAAATTACTTAATAAAAATTGTTGTATAAATCAAGTTTTTAATTAATGCATTTCTGTTTTACTTCTTTTTCGTAATCAAGGCTTCCGATCAACGAAACAGTAATTCGATAGCGATATAAATAAAAGTCAATGACATCGTCCATTTTTAAAAAAATTACATAGTTGTTCAATAAGTTCTGGTAAGTTTCCTATTTAAATGGGAAGTATATATATTATATTACATTTTGGTACGTATGTTCCTTTAAATATCATCAATTTCGGCTGGCCTCTTAGTCTAGTGGTTAGTGACCCTGACTGCTAAGACTGAGGTCGTGTGGGTTCGATTCCCACCCAGGACAAATCTTTGTGTGATGAGCACAATCATTTTTTCTGTGTCTGGATGTAATTTATCTATAATATGTATATATTTAGAAATATATAAGTATATTTATCAGTTGTCTGGTTACCATAGTACAGGCTCTGCCTAGTTTGGGATTAGATAACGGTGTGTTGGTTGTCCTAAGATATATTAAAATATTATTATATAATTTCATCATCTTTCCCTTAACTTTTTTTGTTTTACTACCCTCAATCGTCCGTTCCACTTCTGAGCAAAGGCCTACCTGCACTCCTTCCATCTTTCGCGAGTCCCCGCGTCCTCCTTCCAGTTTTCACAGAATCTATCCAGCTCGTTTCGCCATCTCTTACGTGGTGTCGTCTTCTTCGCTTATCGACGGAAAAAAGTTCAAACATCTTTGGTCCAAAATTCAGCTGCGCAAAATCCGCTCGCTGACGCAGTCATAAATATCATGAAATGCACAGTTGACAGGGATGCGGCGAATTATGGAAGGCCATTGTTTGTGGGGAGGTGCTGCATACGCACTTGAGATCTGAGCCGACCGCGAACCCCCATCCGTGGAGATTGTCTTTGCTCCAGCCGACTTATGTTCGAAGTCTGTTTAGAGATTTCCAAGTCGGCCACAGCAAAGCGTGCCCAGGCGGAAGGCTCTCAGACGATTCGATAAAATTATCCGAGGTTTTATACAGCTCCTGCCATAGATTACATCTGGCTGTGGATGCGTTATTACTATTGGCCGGACTAGTTGGACCCACGCATGTTAAAAAACATTTTCGGCTCTGAGGCACTGAGACGTAGTAGGTACTTCAATTTAATTAATGATCAAGGTCGAACAAAGGATTGAAAAATCTACTTAAATTATAAAAAAATTACAATATTACTTTTTAGTGTGTTTTTATTATTCCTTACGGCACAAATTGGAATTATGTAGCAGAACATATAAGTTGTTCAAAATTCATAATAAGATTATGAGGTTAAAAATGTTCAGCATTAACGCACTTCAATTTTTTTATTAATTTTCCACATTAATATTATAAATGCCAATGTAACACTGTTTGTCAGTCTGTCTGTTATTATCCACGGAGACGAATGCTAGTTGTGAGAGATGCGCGGGGCGATGAGGCGGCGAGAGCCAATCCGAATGAAGCGATGCCGGCCACGTCACTTCACATCAAAAGCAATCATCGGTCATTGTTTCTCTGTTATATATATTTTAAAAAAAACAAAAATCGTTTATTGCACATATTTATCAATCAACGAGGCCTATCGCAGTCCACTGCTGGACAAGGCTTCTCCCATGCTGCGCCGCAACACCCTATCCTCCATCCAATTTGTCCCAGCTGCCTTTTTGAGGTCGTCGGTTCATCTAGCTGGGAGGCGTCCCACACTACTCCGTCTGCTCCATCGGCCATCGGTCCTTCGACAAACATGGCCAGCCTACTGGCACTTCAACCTGCTTACTCACTTCTTTTATATTATATCGAACAATTTTGCCTATTGCAATATATCTATATTTCATAAAGTGCACTACTTATTACTAAGAACACACCAAAAACTGTAATGTTTTTAAAACTACTGACATTAAAAGATTACAGTTAGCCCGCGTATTTTTTTTTGTTTTGAAATGAAGTCATTCGCAGGTCAACCTGTGACGTTGTCGGCTGCTTAACCGGACTTGCTTGTGGCTATCTTACTAAATGAAGGCCTCAATCAAGGGCTTCAAGAAAACTTAAAGCTAGAGCAACTACTCGCTAAGGGCATCCCCTGTGGGGTACGGACCCCGGCTTAGGGTATATCTGGTAGATGTAGTGGACGGGCTGGATCGAAATTATTATTATTTAGGGGCGAATTTAAACTTACAGGCTCAGCGGCTCGGCCCGTGGTTTGACTCGAGCAAGGGTCGGGGCGGACATGGATTGGGACGTCGCGGCGGGCCTCGGCAGCGAGGACGGAAAGATGACGGTCTGTGTCAGTGTATCTTTAGAATTTGCTAGTGAATTTACTATTCTCCTGGAGAAGGGTTGTAGCGTCATCGGCAATGGTTAGGGTATGCCTCGGTTCGCGCATAGTACTAATGCGGGAGGGAGTAAGTGTAGTGCACGGTTGCTGCAATCAAGGGATTGGGGTGCCTCACAGCAGGATCAAAAAAACGCTTAGAAAGGCGTTTCATGAACTGCTGAATAGTGGGTATTCTGAGATCTAGATGGAGATTCGGACATAGAAGGGAACTCCCGTAACCTTTCTAGGGGAGTCATGATAGGGCGTATAACCGCGGTGTAGGTACCCAATTTGCACCTAAGGGATAATTTGCTCCTTCTGCGAAGCAGTAATGCTCGCGAAGGAGGAGGCGGGGCGCGTGAGGGAGTGGCAGTCTCTGCGCCCTCACGTCCCTAGCCGCCGCAGGACGAGACGCCCCGGGCGCCGGGAGTCGATTGCGGACTCCCGGCCACCGTAGGCGCGAGCTTGCGGGCGGCGAGCAATGGGTAGCTCGCCGCCCGGTAAGGACCAAGCTCGGGTCGACGGCGCGTAGTGTTCCACGCGCGCCTCAAAGAGATGTCAGCAGTACTGAAGGGGTCTGCTAGGACCGATGCCTGCCGGGGTCGCGTGATTGTTCGAAAGAGATACCGTGACCCTGGCACATGGGCAACTGAAGGAACACGGGTGGGTTTTAGTCAGTAAAAGTCTGACACGCCCAGAAGTCATTTGATAATTTGCTACGGGCGGCGGTCAGAATAAATTGGAGCGTACCGAGAGCGAATGCGGCGCGCGAACGACCCGTTGATATGTGCTCCCTGAAGGTAAGGTGGTGGTCAAGGATCACACCTAAGTATTTGGCTTGCTTCGCCCAAGGCATCGGCTTACCGTACATAGTGATCGGACAGGGCCCGCGATTACTTTTTTCTTACGTTTTATAGCAATTTGCCGGAGAAAAGGCTGTATGATGATTCAAATGTGATTCGCGACCGCAAAAAAATCAATGGTCTAAGTTTATATACAAAATCTTTATTTCAATAACTTAAAAATACGTTTACAAAAGGTCTTTAGGGAATTTTCATTTAAGTAAGAAAAATACTTGTGTTTGGAAGTTACGCTATGGTCTCTTTAACACTAGAAATGCGAGCGTCCCAAATTTGACCCATTTCGATGTTCTTCCTGCTCTAATTAAAATTTTATTATGCAAATAATCGTAACTTTTTATGACTTTTCATGAAATATGATAATTATTATTATTTATTATTTATACGAAACTTCAACCACGTATTTGCAATATACATATTTTTTTATCCAATGACTGTTTCATAAAAAGGTAATAATATTTAAGAACTAGCTTCTGCCCGCGACTTCATCTGCGTTAAATTTCTTGCTCCCCGGACCCTCCCCGACACATAGCATCTCCTGCTTTTGCGAGATATTCGTTTTCGTGACCTTTTTACTTTTTGCTCGGCTCCTAAGGGTCCAGGCGTGGTGTTATATATTCTATAGCCGTCCTCGATAAATGGGCTAACCAACATTAAACTTAGTTTCTGAGATTAGTAGATATGTTCAACCAAACAAACTCTTCAGCTTTATAATATTTAGATTTGATTACAATTAAAAACGTTATAGTGAGCCAACCTAAAAAGACAGACATAATGCTGTCGAGGACTTTTTTTAGAACTTTTTAGAATAACAATTACGTCATACATGATTGTTGCAATAGGCCGCGCCCGCAATGGAAGCTCTCAAAAAGAATAACTTTTACCCGTTTATGCAACATTTTTCATTGATGCTCCACACATAATGGTTGTAGCGTGATGTTATATAGCCTATAGCCTTCCTCGATTAATGGGCTATGAAAGTAGTTCCTGAGATGAGTGCGTTCAACCAATCAAATTCTCCAGGTTTATAATATTAGTATAAATAAATCTGGAAAAACATGCGTGTTACGGTTCCGAATCATATTTTGTTAAACATACAACCCAACGCTCCTGAAGCCACAGGGTAAAGCTAGTTCGTTATAAATCTCAACAACAACATAGAAAAGGAGAAATAAATAAATTATCATTCAACAGACACACGTGGCTTTAATTAATCATTAGTATTTTTTTCAGTTTTTGCTGTTAAGTACTACAGCAATGCACACCGTGATGGTTCGCTGCGGTCGGAAAAGAATAACAAAAGATTTTTAGAACAAATATTTTTTTACCCGTTACACGCTTGGACAATTCGCGTCACGTATTGTTTCCATGAAGAGTTGGGCAGTGGAGTACTTATGATACACCCAGGATTCACCAGTTATGTTTAAGTCCAATGAAATGGGGGCGAGCCTATTAATAAGGCCTATAATACCGCTTGCCAAACTAGGAATCGAACCCAGGAGCCAAGGTTTATCAGAAGTGCTTGCGACCAATAGACCAACGAGGTAGGCTTCATATAATGAACTTGTGAGATTTTTGCCTGTCACCAGTCAGTTTTGTTGGTCGCCATTATTAAAAGTAAAGGTGATTTGTATCAGATTAAAAACAAGCTTAAAGTAAACGTAGAACTTGAATATTTTCTTATAATTTTTAAGTGTTAAAAGGACGTTTAAGCCCAAAGCTATATATCAAATATTACAGATATAATATGTGTGCTGTCGTATTATTGAGTAGTTTCTAGTTCATGTTTTTAAAAGATTTTTATCTATATCTTTTTTTTGTTCTTTTTAGCATAAGAATTTGCGTTCTATAAACTTCACTAGTCCTTACAAGTGAATCTAAAATGCCAAAATATCACATTGCTATCTCGTTTAGTTGAGGAGTTCCCGTGACCACCATCCGACTTCATCATCGGACCCTTACCGCCATCTAGTGTGATAGCTATTATCAATACTTATCTAAAGAGTCCAAACATGATGGTGCTATCTTCTCTGGTTGAGAAGTTTCTATGGTCACCTTCAGACTCCGTCATCAGAAGCTGAATACTACTTAGTTTAATAGATATTGTTGCCCGGAGCGCGGGCGGCAGGGAGGCTCCGTCCGCTGACCATTGACTGGTCGCACGCCGTGCGATCAGTAAATCATTTAAAACATTTTTGTAATACCTTGCAATAAGTAAATTATAGCTGACTAAATAATTTGCATAATTGTCATTATTATACCCATTATTATTGTGTGTTAAGTTTATGTTGCTAACAGTTAAAACTAAAATATGTGTTAAGCTTTGAAAGGTGTAATAATAGCCTCATAAAGTGCTCCAATTTACTGAGTTAATGTATCTTAGGGTAAGTGCATTTATTGTTTGTTTTCTCGTTGATAAATAAAGATATTTGAAATGAATGAATAGATATTGTACTTTGTAATAACTATTAATTATCTTGCACCATAATGTGTTTAAAAGTTAAGTTTCTAGTCATTTCCCAACATTCCGTGTCTAATCTTTGGTAAAACTTTAGTGAACCCAGCCACCAGGTCATCCAAGTTTGGTGGATGTTATGACTTCGAATTAAATGTTAAATTCGAAGTCATGACACCCACCAACCTGCGGTCAGAGAGACCAGCCAGTGTCCTAGCAGTTGAACATTATGAAATGATTATGCTATGCCAAATCCAAAGAATTTCCAAACTTGAGTGGCAGTGAGCATTGCTCGCAGAATGGATGGCCAATTGGGCCAAAAGGTTCATTAGTGGTGACTGCGTATGGGAACACGTAGCATTATAATCCTAACTAGCCTGTTAGTCTAGTGGTTAGTGACCCTGGCAGCAAAGACCGAGGTCGTGGGTTCGATTTCCACCCAGGACAAATCTTTGTGTGATGTGCACAATCATTTGTTCTGTGTCTGGGTGTGATTTATTTATAATATGTATGTATTTAGAAATATATAAACATACTAGCTTCTGCCCGCGACTTAATCCGCGTTAAATTTCTTGTTCCGGGCCCTTCCCGTCGCGTTGAATCGCCTACCCGTGCGATTTTCCCCGTTTTTGCAACATTTCTCATTACTGCTCCGCTCCTCTTAGTTGTAGCGTGATGTTATATAACCTATAGCCTTTCTTAATAAATAGGCTACTCAACACAAAAAGAATTATTCAATTCGGACTAGTAGTTCCTGAGATTAGCGCGTTCAATCAAACAAACAAACAAACAAACTCTTCAGCTTTATAATATTAGTATAGATTTATCAGTTGTCTGGTTACTATAGAACAGACTCTGCCTAGTTTGGGATCAGATAACGGTGCGTTGGTTGTCCTAAGATATTTATTAGTATTATTTATTATAATGCCTTCCACAAGGTGTTCGCCCTAGAAATCGAACCCAAGACCTCAATCTCCCTGCCAGCCCTGTCACGGATTTATTCGAGTTACCGTGGTCACCAGGGCCTATTGGCAGCAGCAGACTTTTAGCTGAATTGATGATCATGATGTGAAGTTATGAATTATCTAATACTATTTCGAGTATTTTGATAGAGAGAGGGTGTGTGTTCGATTGCGGACTCCCGGCCACCGTAGGCACGAGCTTGCGGGCGGCGAGCAATGGGTAGCTCGCCGCCCGGTAAGGACCAAGCTCGGGTCGACGGCGCGTAGTGTTCCACGCGCGCCTCAAAGAGATGTCAGCAGCACTGAAGGGGTCTGCTGGGACCGATGCCTGCCGGGGTCGCGTGATTGTTCGAAAGAGATACCGTGACCCCGGCATATGGGCAACTGAAGGAACAAGGGTGGGTTTTAGTCAGTAAAAGTCTGACACGCCCTCCCGCTCCACCCAGAGCTGGAGAAGTCATTTGATGATTTCCCATCCAAAAAAAAAGGGTGTGTGTCTCTTTTGATTTTTGAAGTCACAAATAAAACAATTTTAAAAATTAATTGATTTTCTTTTTTATTACTTTAAAGCTACATTTTATTACTGATATACAACTGTACAAAATAATCGTTCTAAAACTACATTCTTATCATAAGCTGAATCTTAAATTAAAACCTTATTCTATGTGAATTTATTAGATTTCACATTTAATCTTATTCTATATGTATCATTTACAGTTATAGATGCACTTGTATAACTGTTATTTTCATCATTATCTATCATCACATTACTATTGGTTGGTATCTTCCCATTTTGATACATTATTTTGTCCATTTCCGATAAATTGTTCTTGGTTCCTTTACCATTAGTAACTTCTTTATTGTTTTCTGATTTAGCCATTGTCTTGTTATTGTAAGTTCTAACATAGAAGTTTCCAAAGAGATAGATGAAGAGGAATCCATTGATTGCCATAGCAACGGACATGGTATATGAAGGTTTGCAGTCTGACGTCACGAGAGCTATTCCAAAATGTACGAGTATTAGAACAAACTGGATCTGAAAATTAAAATGTTTGAATGTTAGTGACATACACTGGTTCTGAGAAGAAACGAGAACATGAAGACATCCACTAAGCACTATATTGTGCATTGTTAGACAATAGTTAAGGAAGACGATTTAGAAATGTATTTCCAGTAAAGATGTTTCTCAAACACATTTAGAAATATCGATGGCCCCACCGAATAAACGTGTAAGAGTTCTTACACGATTTTTTTAAAATTTTTCGTTTATTTTGCTTATCCTGCACCTACTAAATTTTTTTATGAATTCTGGACTCAAAACACTCCTATTATAATAATTAATTTCTTTATTATAGAGAAATAATTAATTTTAAAATTAAAGGAATAATAGTTTATGCTATTATTACATGTTTTTTGAGTCGCCAAGTATACAATAATAAACATGTTAAAACCTATTACATAAATGAAAACTGATCTTATTAACTCTAATACAAATGTATACGATGTTTCCAATCATATAATAGCAGAACAATGTACTGTAAACAAGCGTTTACAGTACATTGGCTGGGTTCAAAAATAAACTTGATTTAAAGAGAATAATAGTGTACTATTACAGTACGTTTTATTCGTTGTGTATAATTACACGAATAAACGTGTAATGATACATTACTGTGATCTAGTCAAGCAAATTTCACAAGAGCAAACACATTAAATGGCTTTTCATGAATTTCCTGAAACTTGTTGATGTTTACAAAAAAGTAAATATACAAGTCTTTAGTTTATTTTTTTACCTATAATTCGATAACACATTATTTATACCTATTTACAATGAAATGAGCGTTATTGATGTTTGAACGTTTTTATTTTTTGCTGAAAAGTTGTTAATTTTCTCTTACACGATTATTCGGTGGGGCCATCGATATATGTAGGTGCACCAGTCATTAATGATAAATGTTTCACTTTTGGAATCTTATACTGTTCATAGTTCTTTAAACAAACGTGAATTCTACCAAAATCATCATAATTGGTGTATAGAACAGCATGTGTAACAGAGTGTAAAGTTAACTGATCTTATATAGAAAAGGGAAAAACCTCCGAACAGACGGATGTTGTCTGATGGGCGGTAAGGCGAGACGTTTTATATATGCTAGTTGAAACATATTTTATGTTTCGGCAAGAAAACTTTAATTCTCGTGATACGATAATTTTGATTCGATAATTACAAAGAACACACGATAAGTACAGTCAAAAATAAATAATAGTTAAAAAAAACTAAAAACACGCTTCCATAGAAAACCAAACAAAAAAGTAGAAAATAAAGGAAAAAAAGCGTGGGGTGCTTTTTAAGGTATTTTTTTAAACTATTATTTATTTTCTATTTTTTAGGGTGTTTCGAATTTTGAGACATATGTCAGCGTAATTTGTGACGTATGTCAGCGTAGTTTTCGAAAACAGTTTT
This sequence comes from Aporophyla nigra, assembly GCA_947507805.1. NCBI lineage: Eukaryota > Metazoa > Arthropoda > Insecta > Lepidoptera > Noctuidae > Aporophyla > Aporophyla nigra. The sequence continues at coordinate 24,879,961 of OX382295.1, forward strand.
TTTGCTGTCCTGATAACCCTGGCAAGGATAGTGGCACAAAATGAAATTATAGTATTGTCATCGGCCCTCGATAAGTCTCCAGAGTTTGAATGAAATCTGGTCGTTTAAAGTGGGTCAAAACCGCGCTATAAGGAGTCGGTTACAAACAAACATACAAACATACAAGTGAAGCTAATATAAAGCGTGTAATTACAGTTAAGACAAAAAGGAACTCACCAGTTGTATGCTAGTAATATACTTCTTCCACCACAAATACTTCACCAGATGCGGGTATGAAGACAGTCCATAATAGGTATACATGAGGACATGGACGAAAGAGTTCAGCAACCCCAGGACCAGCAGTGCATACGTCGGTTCATACTTCAGGGCAATCCATGTCACCATTACCATCAAAGTGTGATGGTATACGTGGAGGAAGCTAACTTGGTTGTACTTCTTCCGAAGTACGAAGAATATTGTGTCGAGGAGTTCAGAAATCTTAGCTAGTAGGTAGTGGTACGTTGCTGTTGTTAACTGGAATGAGATAGACAGTCATGTTATACTTAATCATAATTTCATACTTAATCTGTCGTATACAAGGTAGTTTGTTCATAATTGTCTACTGAATTGATTTCAGTAACTTTTAATATGGGTATTTTTTTCGTCATATGAGCCAAAGAATATTCAGTCTTATTTCAAGGCGGCTCAATTTCATAAATAATTTTTGGTCATTGTATTTTGCTGTTAACTCAATATTCTAATTGAGGTGTTTGAGGTCTTGCATTAATCATGTTACATATTGTATAGAGTAGAGTTTCGAGACTGGGCAATATCTAAAGTCACCATGTAGCCTTTGTACTAGTTGCAGATAACGGTCGCCAGTGACAGAAATTTTTTGGAAGTTGTTTGCGATTTCTGACTTTTTTAGTACCTACTCGCACTTCAGTTGGTACACCTTAACTACACGTTGGATGGACGTAAAAATATTACGGTGGGATTTAAACGTGCACTGGATTTTCAAATCTCGGTGGTAAGCCGAGCGTCGAGAATACAACAGAACGCATCGCAGTGTGTCAAAAAACGAATTGTTGTATTTTCAACTCTCGGCACTTAGTAGAGCGTTAAAGATGCAGTGCGCGATAAAATTCTACCGTCATAATTTTTCGTCCGTGCATTCCGTGCCAAAAGTTGACAAATTGCGTAATAGATAATTCGAAGGATTTTGAAGAAAATCCCTAATTCATTACTTCATATGTTCGGAAAGTTCGTCTGCTCGTGAGCGTTAATAACGCAATGAATGATGTCGAATTGTCAAAGGATATTGTAATAGTTAGGGTGTTACGTTATACCTACCACAACTGATTGACTCTGATCAGCAGCGTTTTGTTATCCGCCAAAAATTTTAGTTAAATATGAAAATAGATGAAAAATATAAAGAGACAAGAAAACTTCGATCCTTACAGTTCGCCTTTGGAGTTCCGTCTCCATGACACAGGTTTTTGGTACCAACCCATTCTCAGCCAGCATACAAACACACTGAAAAAAAAAAAAACATGAAACCATCATAACTTTTGTAACGCCCAATGTGACGTTACAATTTGGCATACGAATTTGATGACGTGATCATCATCATCAGCATTTCAGCCGTAATATGTCCACTGCTGGACATAGGTCTCCCCAAAGTAGGAGAGGGGGGGTTCGCAATAATCGCTACGCTTGGCAGGCGGGTTGGCAATCGCAATATGGTGATAAAATGCATTGAAAACGCTGCTGCCCATTCCAAAGTAAGTGTTTTAGTAGCCTTTTACGGCACCCACGGGAAAAACTTGGACAAATGATCATTGCCTCGTTATATTTATTTGAAAATCCCATTTCTAGCATCCCTTACAAAATATGCAGTAACTTGTGAAAAAATACATTTCCTTCAGATTCGATTTTAGGTACCTACAGGTGGGGTTTAGTCAGTAAAAGTCTGACACGCCCTCCCGCTCCGCCCAGAGCGGGAGAAGTCATCTGATGATTTCCCATCCAATAAAAAAAAAGGTACCTATTGAAAGAACACACTATAGATGCGTAGCCAACTATAACAGTTTTCCATGACTATTGCTGCAATAAAATGGGCTCTCATTGTTATATTTGACCAAAAATATAACAATATATGTACGTATATAAATACTGAAGTCTGTACCTACAACCCCATACATTATAGAAACAATTTCGTAAATTTTCTTTAGATTTATAAGGACATCTAATAGAGAAGTTGAAATATCTAATTGCCAGTTATTTTACAGTCAAATCATGCTTTCTTCCATTAAGACACAGCCAAAGACTCATTAGGCTCAGAGAAGTATGAGGAACAAGGTGTAAAGTAAACTCAACGTCCATAGAAAAGGGAGAATCATCCGACGAGACGGGTGTTATGTCTGGTGGGCTACTCCGTACTGATTGATGTCAGGACATTGTATATATGCTAGATGCGCGGCAGACTCTGCTTGCTTAATGCAGAACTTTTTGTGACCACGGTGTGATGCACAGTCCGTATTTGGCGATGTAGACGCCACTACAGATTTGACAATACATCACGCCTGTAGATGCCACTACAGATTTGACAATACATCACGCCTGTATCCCTGAATGCAGTAACGTTCGCGAAGGAAGAGTCGGGGCGCGTGAGGGAGTGGCAGTCTCTGCCCCCTCACGTCTCTAGCCGTCGTAGGAGGAGACGCCCCGGGCGTCGGGAGTCGATAGTGGACTCCCGGCCACCATAGGCGCGGGCTTGCGGGCGGCAAGCAATGGATAACTCGCCGCCCGGTAAGGACCAGGCCCGTGTCGATGGCGCGTAGTGTTCCACGCGCGCCTCAAAGAGATGTCAGCAGTACTGAAGGGTTCTGCTAGGACCGATGCCTGCCAGGGTCGCAAGATTTGTTCGAAAGAGACACCATGGCCCTGGCACATGGGCAACTGAAGGAACACGGGTGGGTTTTAGTCAGTAAAAGTCAGACACGCCCTCCCGCTCCGCCCAAGAGCGGGAGACGTCTTTAAACGACTAACCACCCACAAAAAAAAATCCCTGAATACATATTTCGATTATTATTATTTTAGTCCCATTTAATAGGGGGCGAGCCTATTGCCATCAACTGGGAAAAAATCCATATTTCGTGCTGCTATTTAGATGGACTGAATTTCAGATGGACAAACCCAAGAACACTTTGTCACTAACCCAGAATTTCAAGATCAACTACGTTTGTGACATCTACACCATGTAGGCGATATAATAAGCTGGTATTTGATGATTTTATTTATCTTTATGAAATACACTTACCGTTTTTAATAAGTAACACGAGATCAAAACTTGCACAGCGTTGTATAGTGGCATGACAGTTTGTAATTTGAATGGTTCTCGTGTCTTCATGAAGGCCGGTCCGATCTTCAGCACAAACAGTAGATATGAGGACAATATTAGTATCACTGGCAACGGAGAACCCATTAAAATCCATGTGCTTACGAAGTCCGCTGTAAAAAGAGTAAAATATTATTAATATGTGTGGGAAAAGAAATTTCAAGGCCCTAAAACAGAACCTCACTCAACACAATTATTACTTGGAAACTAAGTAAGCCTTCTGATTGGTTGAAACTAGTTTTAAGGGTGCGTGGAGTTCAGAATAGGTTCTGTATACAGGCCTAACGCAAGATAATTTTCCTCAGAAAAATCTAAATGACCATACCATATACATAGAAGTAGAAGAAATAAATCATTTACGTTTAACACACAATTAATAAAGGACTCAGCTATGTTGATGACTGAACCTAAACACTGGATCTAACATTGCCATTTAGTTCATGCAAATCCGTGCAATAAGCTCGACACCGATTCTGAAACTCTGTTCATGTACGGAGTGTTTGGCGCTTGGATCGACCAAATTTTTTTGGGGGATTTGGTGGATCATGTGTTAGTTTTCACCCATAGACCCCAGAGTGAAGTCCTATATTGCAGTAGTGGAAACATTTCAGCCTAATTATGATGATATTTCCGTATAATGTTTGTGGTCTATTACCGACATAAAGTTTTTATCAAATACAAGCAGTGACAAAATATTTCATAAAAATCGGTTCAGGCGTTTAGGCGGAGTTCAAAGAAGAGTTATGTAATTAAAGATAGAGCAATTACCAATTATTTTGTAACTAACTACCTGTCTGACTGGCTACTGGACTTACCTATTTCAAGACAAATTAAAAATATATTTTTATTATACATAACTTAAAAAACTTCCTTGTAACACGAATGCATTATTTTCAATAAATAACAAAGACTGTTGTTTTATGATAATTGAAAATTGTAAGTCAGTGAACTTTTCGAAATTATTCAAAATAATTAAGACTGCATTTTAATTTGGTTACGTTATTGCCGCAAATATACGGAATTAAATTCCCAAAATACCGTAATTGTATTCCATTGACCGCAAAACTTCGTAACCGTCAACAATGTGTTTTACCAAAGAGAACCTAAAGTAATTCGAATTTCGAATTTTCACCATTATTTAGAGAGTTGATAACATAATGTATAATACATTACGGGGGAAGTGCCAGGATAACCCGCAGATTCAAATTCAGTTCAAATTTCCTTGCGTTTTTTTTTTTAATTTATGTGCTGATTAAAATGATTAATTATTAAATTTTTTTTTAATTAGCAACTCGTCATCAAGTTCGTTTTGATTTCCTAAATGACTTTTTAGTGAAATAATCATTCAAATTATGTCGCTTACTTATTACCTTATTTTATACCTTAGCGTATCCTCCTTAAAACAGAATCTCGATATTTTGACAAATAGCGACATGAGATTATTAAATAATAAATAAATATCTTAGGACAACCAACACACCGTTATCTGATCCCAAACTAGGCAGAGCCTGTACTATGGCAACCAGACAACTGATAAACATACTTATATATTTCTAAATACATACATATTATAGATAAATTACACCCAGACTCAGAACAAAATTAAATGATCGTGCTCATCACACAAAGATTTGTCCTGGGTGGGAATCGAACCCACGACCTCAGTCTCAGCAGTCAGGGTCACTAACCACTAGACTAACAGGCATTATTGCATATGTGCGAACTTTGTGTCTCTGATTACATCTCCAAAAATATGTGTACAAAGTTTAATCATGATCGGTTAGGTATTTTTCGCGTGAAAGCGTAACAAACAAACTTACATTCACATTCATAATATTAGTAAGGATATTATAGATTTATATATTACTAGCTTTTGCCAGCGGCTTCACCGGCATGGAGGTCGGAAATTGTAACGCGGGTATGTACTACAGTGATAACAATTAGCCTATGAGTTAATCCAGGTTATAAACTATCTGTGTGCCAAATTTCATCGAAACATTTCCAGCACCCCTAGCCAAGTTAATAATCTGCAATCGTTAACGCTAGTCGAAAACTAATCAAATGTATGGGAATTAAATCATCTCAACGTTAAGTCACGTGGTTAGAACAAACGAATAGAAAATTCTTAGCTAAATTCACATAGTTCAAAATGATAGAATGAATTGTTATTGTTTCTACAATGTTCAACGCTATATCCTTTGTTATAATGTGTCGTTTTTCTAAAGATATTGTAGTACGAACGGCCGACTCAGGCGCGTCAACATGGCTACCAACTTATCGTTTTCTAAAATTGCTGACACCGAGGCGTTACCGATTGGAGAACGGAATTCGACACGAAACGGTTGTAACTTGGCTAGGGGGCAGCAGTTTTTGAGTGGAAGAGTAACTATCATCCATACATCCTCACAAACTTTCACATTTATAATATTAGCAAGAAAAAATATTTTTGTATCTACAACATTCATGAAGAAGAGTTTAAGCTACTGAACATCACTCTATGACCATTAGGAGCCGAAAAAAATAATTAGGTAGAACACTAGGCAAAAACGGCGTAACGGCAGGTGATGCGATGTGACAACCCTGTTGAGGTCTGGGGATCAAGAAATATCACGCGGACAAAGTCGAAGGCAGAAGCTAATGATTAATCTATACTATAACTAGCTGACCCGACAGACGTTATCCTGTCTCTTTAATGATATTTGAGCACGCATTCTGTCAATTCTATGTCAAATGTCATAATGTTCCATTAAAAAATTTTACATTGTCCTATTATATGGTTGTTAAGTATTCTTAAATAAGTGTTCTTAAATTTTCTAATTTCCCGCGCAATTTTTTTTTTTTTTTTTCATAAGAACCTTCTCCTGACAATTACAAACACAACAACAACAAAAAAAGTGAAATCGGTCCAGCCGTTCACGCGTGATGTCGTGACCAAGGGAAATAGGGATTCATTTTTATATATATAGATATTATAAAGCTGAAGAGTTTGTTTGTTTGGTTGAAGGCGCTAATCTCAGGAACTACTGGTCCGAATTGAAAAATTATTTTTGTGTTGGGTAGCCTATTTATCGAGAAAGGGTATAGGCTATATAAAATTACGCTACAACGAAGAAAAGCGGAGCAGTAATGAAAAATGTTGCAAAAATGGGGAAAATCCCACGGGTAGGCGATTCGATGCGACGGGAAGGGTCGGGTGGACAAAAAATTTAACCCGGACGAAGTCGCGGGCAGAAGCTAGTATTTAATATGGATTTAGCACTGAAATCTAGATGAATTTACATTGTGCAATGAATTACCATAACGTAATTTTTTTAAATAAATGGTTACGTTACGTTGCCCCTGAGAGTGTTGAATTAATTCAGGGTCGTGACTTCGATCTAACTACATCTATTGTAGTCTGAGGGGCAATGTCAGTTGGGCAAGATACAAAGTCGAATGATATAGTCGACGGTCACACTGACAAAATAAAATCGCAGCGGTATTTCTTCACGCTCTGGACCTTCGTTCCGTGTGGTGCTGGAAAGAATACCACCACCCCATTTCTTCCGTGGATGTCGTAAAAGGCGACTAAGGGGTTTACTAGAGAATGGGCAGCAGCGTTCTCTATTCATTTTACTACCAAACTGCGATCGCCAACCTGCCTGCCAAGCGTGGTGATTATAGCAAACCCTCCCAAATTGGGGACAGGCCTATGTCCGGCAGTGGACGTCTTACGGCTGAAATGATGATGGATCTTTAACGCAACGTTTTACGTGGAAAATACACACACAATATTCGATTTTTCAATTCTCGACCTTAAGCATCTGCATCAGCATAAACATTTTGTTACGGCATTTTGTGTCAGAGGTTCGATTCTTACACGCAACAAATACCTAAGATGTTTTTTTTTTTTTTTGTGGTTGTGGAATCATCAAATGACCTCTCCTGCTCTTGGGCGGAGCGGGAGAGCGTGTCAGACTTTTACTGACTAAAACCCACCCGTGTTCCTTCAGTTGCCCATGTGCCAGGGCCACGGTGTATCTTTCGAACAAATCTCGCGATCCTGGCAGGATGCCTAAGATGATCATGGATAACGGACGTAAGAATATTGTAGGAGGATTTTAACGTGCACTGGATTTACAGCTCTCGGTGTTTACTCGAGAATTGAGAATGCAATAATGCATCTCAGCGTGTCGAAGAAACACAGGGTTCGATTTCAGACTCGCGGTGCTTAGCTGGGCTCGCGTGGTAGGTTAAGGTCCACTCCCTCTCACCGAGAGGAGGCCTGTGTCCCAGCAGTGGGAACAATATAGGCTGATGATGACGTGGCCTGGTGACGATTATCCCCGGTCGCAATTTAATTACGTCCAAAAAAAAATTACTAGAAAAACCACAAATAACACTACAACTAGAAATAACTAGAAAAAAATGCTATTTCTTTGTATCAGATGTCAAAAATGATAGAACTATTCAATTATATTGTTCATATATTAAGTAATTAAATAACTTTAAGAACGTAAATATGTTGAATAATTTTACTATAAGTTAGTAAAATTTTTCATGCTTTGAGGTAAAATGTATTGTATCCAAGATTTTATTGTAACACCCATTAATGACCTATATTCTATGAAAATAAATAAATCTATCTATATATGTGTCCGTGTGGTGGTTGACTCAAACTGCGTGTATCGGAAAGGTGTGGTTAAATTCAAGGGTGTGGGTCACACCATGCAACCGAACCACTTTCTCCATCAACTTCGTAATTGCAAAAACAGTATCTGTCCCATACCAATCTTCAATACGGTCTACCTGCTCGACCCAAATGTATGGGTGGGCTTATTATTTTTTCGCCATTACAATTTTGGTCCTACGGAGAAAGTTGTTCTGGTTGGTGGTCTGATACCCGTTGTATATATTTTTTTTGCCATACACTAGGAATTTTATATTGCCGGTGTATGCTGTAAAAATGTCACCGTGAAAACGTAGGTGGAGTGAGCTTGAAGTGAGATGTCAATAGTATCAATCCCCAGCATCAGGTGCAATTATTTATTTATTTATTTCTTTGGAAAAGCAAACAGTTACACCTTAGTTTCTTAATTGATAACTCTTAGTATCTAAAGTTAATAGTGTATGTGTAACTCACAGCGTTATTCACATGTTACCTGTTCAAATTTAATAGGAACTTACCATGTATGCGAGTGAATTTACATAAAATTATGCTTAGGTTACGGTTATAAAGTTTTAGTTTAATTACAGCCCACTTCACTAAGTTTTATCGACGTTCACAAAGACGTAATATCGTAGCGGGATTTTTGCGTGAACAGAGGGGTAATTGCGGAACTTTTATCGGTAGGAATTGGCTTAATATTCATAGTTAAACAACATTCATTGCGTTATTTACGTTGCTGAGCCGACAATTTATTCGAACAAATGACGCAATGTTTTAGAAATAATCTTCAATCCCATTCAGGGTGCAGTTTTTTAATGCACTGCTTAGCAACGAGTGTTGACAATCGAACAACGTGTTTTTCCGACGTGCTGAGGTACACACTGTTCGATTTTCAATTTTCAGTTAAGCACCGAGAGTCGAAAATACGGTGCGAGTTAATAAAATCCTGCCGCGATATATTTACGACGTCTTATAATCAGAGGTCGAAATCAGGTAGAACAACGAAAGAATAAAGTGGATATGCCCCAAATCCCGAGATTAATTTTGAAGAGCAGAAAAATCCCGTGATCTATTTATAAAAACTGGCCAAGTGCGAGTCGCACTCGCGGACCGAGGGTTCCGTACAAACCTGCAGGTATTCACGGTTTATGCATAAGGTTTATGTTTATGCAATTATTATTTTTTTAATTTTTATATTTGAGTTGACTGAATGAAAGATAAATTGTGGTTTACGATTTATGACGTATTAAAAAAAAAACTACTTACTAGATCTCGTTCAAACAATTTTCGGTGGAAGTTTACATGGTAATGTAAATATGGTATGTCATATATTTTTTTTAGTTTTATCATTCCCTTATTTTAAAAGTAACGGGCATTTTACCACTTTGGAAGTGTCTCTCGCGCAAACTATTCAGTTTAGAAAAAAATGATATTAGAAACCTCAATATCATTTTTGAAGACCTATTCATAAATACCCCATACGTATGGGTTTGGTGAAAAAAATTTTTTTGAGTTTCAGTTCTATGTATGGGGAACCCCAAATATTATTGTTTTTTTTTCTATTTTTGTGTGAAAATCTTAATGCGGTTCACAGAATACATCTACTTACCAAGTTTCAACAGCATAGATCTTATAGTTTCGGAAAAAAATGGCTGTGACATACTCGGACAGACAGACAGACAGACAGACATGACGAATCTATAAGGGTTCCGTTTTTTGCCATTTGGCAACGGAACCCTAAAAAGGCGAAGTATAAGTATGAGAATTTGCATAAGACTATTAATAATTTGTATTGTGAATTCTTCAAATCTTTGTTTTATTTGTCTTATCTATCCCTGAGGTTTTCATTATTATTTATTAGTAATATTGTTGGTCACACGGGATTGTCCATTAAAACTCCCGGGAAGATCCATATTAATATCAGCATATCGATGCAAGTAAATAAATAAGTCTACCTAATTCCGACTTCTGCTTATAAAGCATCTTGATCATTAGAGGCATTTGTTCCATAGGTACATGAATCCACCAATCGTTCAGCTACATCTCCGTAGGATCGTCATGTAATTGTTAACGACATCAGAAATTCTAGGCTATTGTAGTTTGAATTATTTTCTGAGATGGTGGGAAGTACCATCATTTCTGGTAATATTTCCAAAAGCATGTTCAGAAGTGAGCAGAAGTTGAATTTAAGTCCTTATCAGAATTTAAAAAGAAAACTTGATTTGTACGTTTGTTTTACAAAATTGTCATTTCTTTTCAGCTTTCCGTGATATGATATAAATAATGTAAAACCAACACTAGGTAATTTTGAAAAAATAATTTAAAATCCGTTGTTGAAAGTAAATCATTTCATATAATTTCTATAAGTACTGCAAGTTCAAAGTCGCACATATACAAATATTAACTGAGTAAAGTAAACTTTTCAAAGTCTATTTACATAGAGCCATTTGTACTTTGTTTGTTTGTTCATATTTTCGTTCAAATAGTTACACTGGTTACACATATGTTGGATACTAGTCCGTTCACATTTTTTACCTCTGACAGCAGCAATTTAAATCCAACCTTATTGAAACGACAATAAAGATCCTTGTTATATTGACAGACGTTTTAGAGGCAGCAACCCAACAGCAATCTTATTTTCACGAGAACAAAGATCCATTTGACTTATGACTTATGACATTTCTTTACCAACAATAGCCTGTCAATGTCAGTCATCATGATCATTATCAGCCTATAAAGGTCCCACTGCTGGGACACAAAGCCCTCCTCCTTGTGAGAGGGAGTGGGCTGGTTGGTAGATGTTACATGTCCTCATGTTCTAGGACATACCGGTTTCCTCAAGATGTTTTCCTTCACCGTTTTGAGAGCAGTGGTGATGACATAATTTACATTAAGTACAGCTCGGTTCGAACCTACGACCAACAACTTGTAAGTCACAGCTGTTATCACTGTCAATGTCAGTGAGGCGCCAAACGTTCCTTGTAGATTAGTAATTTGCCGGTAAATGAGAAAGCTATCACAGCACACTCCTTTTACTTTGTCACATGGAAGAATATATAAATTTACTATCCGCCATCTGTATTTTTCATGAAATCAGTGGAGTCATTGCGTCAACACACTAACGGTAGGAATGCTTTTCATTTTGACAGTTCAACGACATTCATTGCGTTATTTGCTTTCTATTGACCAGACCATTTTTTCGAAAAAATGAAGCAAAGCATATGAAAAGAAACACATCAATTAGAATCGAATGCCTTTTGGAATTCAGGTTGAATTTCGATATTCAAAATCAAAACTCATTTTTCAATTCCTAATTTTCAAGACCTTTTTATCAAATCCCCAGAAACTCTCGCCCTTGACCACTTCCTAGTCCTTTAGCTGGGACAAAGAATTAATGCAACAAACTCCCTAGCATTTAGTTTTATTATTGAAAACGTTATTCCAAATGTATGTTACAAATTTGCAAACCGGTTTCAGGTTTAGTTCAGAACCTAGAAATAAAACAGTGGAAAGGAATGTAATTATTTCACTTTTAATTACTTTATATTTTTACAAGTCGTTCAAAAAGCTTTTCAGTCCTTGTAAACAGTATTAATAAATGGACCTTGATCCGTAAAAGTCCCTATCAGATTGTCATCACTTGCAGACGTCAGCAATGTTAAAGATCATTTAGAATTATTCCATTTGCCTCTCAATGGAAGTGACGCTTTTTATTTTTCTACGTTAACAAGAGAGTACACAGTAACTTTGTACTTTGCCAAGTACATAATACTTGTGTGTCAGTAAATAATCTCTTGTTTGCTAATTAATTATTTAATGGCCGTCTGTGTTTGTTTATTATGCACCTGGCTTCGATATCTACCTATATCAGAAATTTCTGTGTTCTTTTTAATGTTTTTTATGTCCTGTGCGTGTCACAAATAAATATTTTTTTTTTCTTTCGTTCTTTCTTTATATAGTATCTAACGTAAGCGTTAGATATCAAGCGCAAGCGTAAGCGTAAGCGCGTAAGCGTTATGCGTGTTGGAAGTACTTATACTTCAACAGTATATACAGGATATAAAAAGTCCTTTAATCAAGCAATCATCCACAAGTTTTGTCCATCTAACTTTAAGTTACTTTCTGCAAAAATCTTTGCTGGGAAACTACTATTTAGTGCGCATTGTATCGCATCTATTCAAATATTTAAACTTGAAGTGTCTATTTGTAATGTCAAAATAAAAGCTTTTTAATTAAATGCCGGATCGTATACACGGCAATCATAACAAAAACACATTTAAACGAAACTGTCTGTCTGTTTGTTTCGGCAAATCTATACTAATATTGTAAAGGCGAAAGTAACTCTGTATATTACGATTTCACGACTAAACCACAAAAGCGATTTTGATGAAATTTGGTACGCGATAAGTTTTAACCCGAAGAAAACACATAGGGTATTTTTTATTCGCGACTTTGTCTACATCCGCGGACGAAGTCGCGGGAAAAAGCTAGTTTCCGTAACGACTGGGCTGATGGCACTTTTTGAGGCACGTTCCCGTGGGATATAATGTCCGACATTCACGCGGGCGAAGCCGCGGGCCATCGCTAGTTAATACCTTAAAATTGGTTTAATATATTAATGATGTCTGCAACTATTAATCACATTCATTTTGTTATATTTGATGGACCCGAACTAGGCGGTGCCCATAGAGAATATAGTCTATGGCGGTGCCAGTATCTTGGGTACCTGAGTTGTGGCATATATTCTGTTTTTTTTTCTGGTATTGATATGGGTGTTTTTTTTCTTTGTTGATAAGGAAAAAGGTATTGTATTTCAACCAATTATAAAAAATCTAATCGTATCTAATAATTATATTCGTACCGAACGCACAACATGCTGTTTAAAAAAAAAAAAACAAAATAAAAAGGGTGCATGCAACGATACAGGGACTGTCATAGGAGTATTTACAAATCAAATAATAAATATTATAAAGCTTTTTTTCATAAATAAAAAATCTGTCTAAAAAGTTGGAACTTGGACCAACAATATTTCCGTAACCAGAAGAACCGGTAAAGAACAAGTGACTCTCGACTTCATTACGGCGAAAGCTCTTGGGAAGGCCGCGAAATTCATAATTATGTTCTTACGTTTATTGGTCAATTTAGAGGTCAGTGTTAAGATGTACTGTTGAACAAAATATGATTCGCGACAATAACACGAATGTATTTAGAATTATCTTTACTAATATTATAAAGCTGAAGAGTTTGTTTGTTTGAACGCGGTAATCTCAGGAACTACTGGTCCGAAATGAAAAAATCTTTTTGTGTTGGATAGCCTATTTATCTCAAAAGGCTATATAACATCACGCTATAGCCAAAAGGAGTGGAGCAGTAATGAAAAATGTTGAAAAAACGGGGAAAATCGCATGGGTAGGCGATTCGACGGGACGGGAAGGGTCCGGGGAATAAGAAATTTAACGCGGACGAAGTCGCGGGCAGAAGCTAGTCTACAATAAAATCATCAATATAACCTTCATCACTCGCATAGCCTTTTCCAAACTATGTTGGGGTCAGCTTCTAGTCTAACCGGATGCAGCTAAATACCAGTTTTTTAACATAGAGCGACTGCCTATCTGATCTTCATAATCCTGTTATTGGGTAATACGATATCCTTTGGTAAGACTGGTTGTCTGAGTTTCGGGCTTCTGACTACCCGTAACGACTGTCAAGGATCGACAAATAACAGCCGGGACCAACGGCTTAACATGCTTTCCGAGGCACGGAGGAGTCTTGATATGTAAAGATGGTCACCCATCCACGAACCAGCCGCGGCAAGCGTGGCTTAACCTGATTGATTGATCGTTGCGGTTGTTTTAACTTAGCCACAAGCCCTTCATTAATATAACCCCCTAAGTTCTTTAAATCCCATCCGATAATTTGGAGTTGGTACAAATGTATAATTAACTAGCTGTGCCCGCGGCTTCACCCGCGTGGTGTTCAGAAATTATCATATAGGGACGTGCTATTAAGACAAAAAGTACCCTATGTTACTTCTTATAACATCAGCTATCTGCCAGTGAAAGTCCCGTCAAAATCGACCCATCCGTTTCAGAGATTAGCCGGGACAAACAGACAGACAAACAGACAAAATTTAAAAACAATGATTTTTTGATGTAAGGACCATAATTATACCTTCATATGCATTTAGTGAAAAACTGTTAATTCTAAATTACAAACAGACTCTTCAATTTTATTTATTTGTATGTATAGATTAATGATTAGCTGCATAAATATAAGTTTAAGCTTATTTAACATTTAAATGTTAACACAATAAATCTATTTATCTAAGAACATAACTAAGTAAGCTATTGCATATTCATTGTGTATAACTTCAATAAAGGAAACGGTCTACCATTTATAATATTTATTTATTGTATAAAAAATGGAACTGTCATGGAATTTTAACAGGATTCCTTCATCATCCTCCATAGCCTTTTCCTAAGTATGTTGGGGTCAGCTAAATACCAATATACTACACGGAAAGACCGTCTACCCTAACCTCTACAACCTAGTTAATCGGAAATACGATACCTGTTGGTAAAACTGGTAACAAGATTCCTTACATGTATAAACATATTTGACTGGCCGGTTAGTTTAGTGGTTAGTGACCCTAACTGCTAAGACTGAGGTCGTGGGTTCTATTCCCACCCAGGACAAATCTTTGTGTGATGAGCACAATTATTTGTTCTGTGTCTGGTTGTAATTTATCTATAATATGTATGTATTTAGAAATATTTAAGTATGTTTATCAGTTGTCTGGTTACCATAGTATAGGTTCTGCCTAGTTTGGGATCAGATAACGTTGTGTTGGTTGTACTAAGATATTATTATAAAAACAATTAAAACGTGCTTAAAAATGGCAATGGTAGTGATGGAAGTTCAATGCTTTAAGCTTTTGATTTTATTATTAACTAGCTTTTGCCAGCATGTCATACAAATAAAAGCCTACCTCTTGAATCACTCTGTCTATTGATGAAAACCGCATTAAAATCCGTTGCGTAATTCAAATGATCTAAGCGCACAGACGCGGGAAGCGAATTTGTTTTATACTACGTACAGATAATTAAAAATATTTATCACGTTTCGGGGCCTCTGGGTGCTTAGTAATGTTTGCGAAAAAAGCAAATAAAAGTGACCGTGACCCACGAGGATGTACGAGAAAACCTTTGCCTAAGCTTTAAACATTCGCAAGCATATCCGTCAGTCTAAAATAGTCGTGGAGGCGATTCCTAGAGAGCATAAGGCCAACCGTTTAGGGATTTTCTCATTTCATTATCACACTCAATTAGTCACTACTGCAATATAAATAAAGAAAGGCAGCATTGTAAAAAGTTATGTGCAAAATGTTTGTAAAGAATGGTCTTTCTTCTTTCTTTCACATGACAGTAAAGGATATTCACATTTCACCTATCCAGATAAACTATGAAAGTACTTCTTTATTTATATACACAAAATAAATAAAACACGGACAGTCATGGGGACTAACGACAGAAGCCAAAACTATGAAGTAAAAACAAAAACAAATTAACTGTAGAAAGTATCAAAAATTGAAATATATTTTAACTTATAACTTTAAATTATTATATATAATAATTTAAGATTAAATTATTATATATAATAATTTAAAGTTATAAGTTAAAATCTATATGTTTTCACTGTTAGTCGGGTGATGCGAATCCATAAGATTTTATCTACAGAAAATCGCTCAAAAGAAAATGTCAGTTTAAAAAATACTCACTGTTTACATAAAACGATGCAGGTAATGCTTGAGTTCCATTTTTGCCATCCATTGAAATTAAATAATTAATTTCCATTTTGTTTCACTGAGAGATGTAGAACACGTCTTATCCGATCGATTATATACCCACAATTGCGCTTACGCTTAATAGCAGTGTGTATTCGGTGTTTTGAGCAGGGTGTGGTGACAGTACCAGCGTTTTGAAAAATATAGTTTAGCGCCGGATTTCGTAAATGCAACTTTGATCTGAGAAAATACCTTAAGGACACTTACACATTAATTTAAAGTTGAAAAAGTCATAGCCATGTTATAATTTTGATTTTTTCGTTCATTTAGTGATCCTTAGTGCTACTGCTAAGCATGAGGTTCGATTCCCAGGACGAAAAAATGTGGAATTTTTAAGTACCAGCCCCGTGCCTGGATTTGTGCCCGGTTGGTGGGAATAGGCTCGCCCCCTATAACATGAAATTTAAACGTAACTGTCGAATAGGGGTGCACTATATGTAAACCTTTGACCAACCCTTCGGGGGCAACATGACGTGATTAGTTGAAAGCTAAGATTAGCTGCTCTTTCATGTGCTCTGATGCTTCGGGTGACAGATCTTGGCGATTAACATTAGTTCAGGGATGTGTGGCTGGCTTTGGGTTTCATCTCGATAGGTCTCTTGGACGTAAAAAATGTCGCAGTGAGTTTTGTGGTATACGTCGGAAATAATTTCTGCTTTATCTTGTGAGAACCCTTCGATGTAGATCGAGACTATGCACAAAGCTGGCTTTATAGGTGGACTTTGGATTGCCATCGTGATGAAAGGATTAGCCAGTCAGTGCGGAAACTCGCGCCGGACATATAATGGCTCAGTTGATACGTCACTCGGAGAGGCTCCTTTCATGCACCCCATGCTCTGATCTGAGTAGCTTATTCAATTTTTTAGGTATCTATAAGTATACATACATGTTATAACATTGGCGCTTGCAGGTGATGAACAGTATAAAAATAACATAAATTGGTCCTCCTTATTCCTTCAAAGACATTATGATATGTTTGTCAAACAGAACTTGACTTATTTTGGTGAGTGTGAATTAACTTAGGAAGATTCCAAAGTAGCGGTCATCTTCGTCGCCACTGCTATGTTTGCACTCGCGGTAGGTTCTAACTACGTTACATATAAACGCCGGTTAGAGACAGTGTTTATTACAATATGGCGGCCGGCGAAACAAGCGCGTCACTAATTAGTCACTGATTATTGTATCAATCTACTAACTTATTTAATTTTGATGTTCTGATTGTATTATTGTTATTTTAAATTTGCCACAATATTATTACTATAATTTAATTGCTTAGATTTTTGTTAAGAGAATGATTTAATAATATTAAACCTTCATTTTTGCACGTCACATCATGTGGCAAACATGTCAGTACCTATTGTGTTGTTGTGTGTATTGTGTGTGTGTTTGTGTGTTGTTGTATTGTGTTGTTGTTGTTGTACTGCTGTTGTTTTTTTTTTTATCGTCTTACATGCATGTCTTTCTGTATGTACGACACATGTTTCAGCAAATAAATATTATCTTATCTTAGTTAAGGTATGTCTGCATGTCACTTATGCCCAACACAACACATTTTCAATATAATTACTGGAAAAATGGCACCTGGTGAAAACCACCCCAACAAATGGCCTTCTTCAAGTCTTAAAGAAGCAAACCATCGAATAACCGCGCGGTTTGTGTGGGACGTATAGAAAACATATTTAAAGGCCGCGTATTTAGAATCCCTTGCACTAAAACCATACCCAGTTGAACAATTCATCATGATTTAAATTTAAACAAGGTTTTCCCTATTTCAGGGATTTTTTATTTTTATAAATTCTCACCAGTGCCTGTGTTTTGCAATGTAATTTGGCAATGTATTTTGCCTTTTTACTTAAATTCGTCAATATCATCATTCATCATCATCATTTCAGCCGTAAGACGTCCACTGCTGGACTTAGGCCTCCCCCAATTTGGGGGGCTTAATATCAAGGCGCATTAAAAACGGCATTTCAAAAATTATATATATTTTTTTAAATCCGGTCATTTTATTTTTTAATTTTATTTTATTCCTGAAAAAGGAATAAAGTTTATTTTAAGAACCTTTACTTTATCCTGTTCTAAACATTTAGTTAACCCACCACATGCACACACACACTTTACGAATACACACAACTGTCACTATCGGCTTTTTCAAACCACTTTATGTAGTTTATTAATGTGGTCATTTTCTTTTATTCTCTCGGGAGATGCACTAGCTCTTGTATCACAGGCTAATAACCTAGCACAAGAGTCAGCGACTTCAAACAATTTGTAATCCGTATCTTTTAATTATTTTTTTCATTGTAAATATACATTTATAAAATATATTTTTAATATTATATTATTATTACTATGAAGAGCAGTAATGGCCCAGTGGTATCGGCCCCGACTTTTCTACAAATAATAGACCGTGAGTGCAAACCCAGACAGGCATTTTACTTTGTGTATTTAATTTTGTCACCACTGCTCTCAAAACGGCGATGGAAAACGTCGTGAGGAAACCGGCATGTCCTAGACTCAAAAATTCGAAGAGATGTGACGTCCGGTAACCTGCACTGGGCTCTCGTGGTGGATTATGACCCACTTTCACTCATAGAAAGTAGGCCTGGGTCTCATTAGTGGGGACATTGTAGGCTGATCGCGACTGTGATAATAAACTTATTATTGCGAAAATAATTCAGGTGACGTTTCCAAAACAGAGAAGATGTTACTATGATTATATTTTGTGTAATCTTATAATTAGGTAGGTACATGTAAGTCATCCTTCTTTGTTGTAATTGTTGATTCAATGCGGTCTTGTCCTTAACCTAGTAGTCTTTTGTAGTTTTTCGTAGATCAAGTCGTAGTTATACCTACCTGATTATGGATTCATCATTGTTTTAACTTATGTCTCATCACTCAATTGGTAGTTTGAAAACGCCTTTGTCTTTTATATGAGCAATGATTGGTGAATATGCGTTTTAAAAAAAATGTATATGTTTAGGCGGGATCTTAGGATGGTGGGTCTTAGGATGAAAATGGACAAGGCAAAGGTCATGTCCAATGCTCGTGTGATATCCAATCCAATGAAGATCGGAGGCGCTACACTCGAAGTTGTGGACGAATACGTGTACCTAGGACAGACTGTTCAGTTAGGTAGGTCCAACTTCGAGAAAGAGGTCAATCGTCGAATCCGACTTGGCTGGGCAGCGTTCGGAAAGCTACGCAATATCTTCTCGTCCCACTTACCGCAGTGTCTCAAGACAAAAGTCTTTGACCAGTGTGTGTTGCCAGTGATAACTTATGGAACCGAAACGTGGTCGCTCACAATGGGCCTTATTAGAAGGCTGAAAGTCACCCAAAGAGCAATGGAGAGGGCTATGCTTGGAGTTTCCTTACGCGATCGAATCAGAAATGAAGAGATCCGTAGGAAAACCAAGGTAAACCGACCTCATCATCATCATCATCATTTCAGCCGTAAGACATCCACTGCTGGACTTAGGCCTCCCCCAATTTGGGGGACTTTGCCATAATCGCCACGCTTGGCAGGCGGGTTGGCGATGGAAACCGACATAGCCCGAAGAATTGCCAAACTTAAGTGGCAGTGGGCAGGGCACATTGCTCGCAGAACGGATGGCCGATGGGGTCGGAAGGTTCTGGAGTGGCGACCGCGTACTGGAAGACGGAGCGTTGGAAGGCCTCCCACAAGTTGGACCGATGACCTGGTGAAGGCCGCAGGAATAGGTTGGATGCGAGAAGCACAGAACAGGTCGAAGTGGCGGTGCTTGGAGGAGGCCTATGTCCAGTAGTGGACGTCTTTCGGCTGAAATGATGATGATGATGATGAGGCGGGATCTAGATAGGGGGGATTTAATTGACTCGCAAAATCCTCTTAGAAAATTATAAGTGATGATGAGGAGTATTATTATAAGACTGTGGTTTTCCACCACCGAAAAAAGGCCTTCCCTCTTTCCACTCTTCTCGGTCTACTGCGATTGTGGGCCAAGTATCTGTATACATCTGCACACGTTGACCGCCATAGAAACGGAATTTGTCGACGGAAGAGAAGACGAAATGATTGATTGTATCGTAGAAAAATGTGTAAAACTGAAGAGAAGAGATGTTTCTATTCTTCAGTCGACAAGAGTACGATGTCAAGTATGATGACTATTTCTCTCTACTATTGATGAGATAGAAACATTTTTACAGAATTAAAATACATAAGGAACTTTTTTTGTTCTTGGTAGAATAGATATAGAATTGGTCATGCTACGCCGGCTGTTTTATATATATGGCAGTTCTTGCTATAAAGATTAATTTTATGAATGAATTAAAATGTAAAGTAAAATACTTATTCAATGTAAAATTATTTATTTGTTTCCATTCATTATTTTTTTTCTATTAATTACATCACCGTTATTCTTAATGCTTGTTGTATCACTTTTTTCATCGGATTTTTTAATATTTTCTTTCTTAGAATATGATTCCTTGTAAAATTTTCCAAAAAGGAAGATAAATAGGCTGGTATTGATTGTGACTGCCATACATAAAAGGTATGATGGAGTACACTCGGAGGTTGCGTACGTCATCATAAAATGTATCAGGATCAGCGTAAATTGTACCTGAAAGAATTTAAAATGTCTAGATGATTAATCTTCAGGCGCTAAACATTCACTGAAATTATTTATAAATAGTTTTACAGGCAAGATTAGTATCTTGCCTGTAAAACTATTGTATAGTAGTGCGTAGCGTACTAGTGTGTTCTATAGTTGCTGATTTTTTTAGTAAAAAAGTACAAATAAATACAAAAACAAAGGACACTTGGGCGTCGAAGTACTTGTCCGCATCACTGTCATCCGGAATCGTGCCCAGAAGACTGGCAGCATTGCCACGTTGAATGGCAATGCAAATTCTTTGGCCAAAGAAAGACCCAGCCCTCTGGTCACGTGGTATTTTCTTTCTGTTCTTTTCTTTCTTTCTTTTCTTCCTTTCTTTTCTTTCTTTCTTTTTCTAAGTGTCGACTGAACTTGTGTTTTTTTTTAAATTGTTATATGGGTCTTTCGTGTAAGATAAAGAAGTGTCAATATGGTTTTTTCGAGTTTAGCTTAACAATCATGATAGGCAACTGAATGACGTCAGAATTGTAGACAAATGACATCAGAATTGTAGACATACGATGTTAGAATTTTAGACAAACATCGTCAGAATTGTAGACAAGTGACGTCAGGTTTGTAGATAAATGACTTCAGAATTGTAGATAAATTACGTCAGAATTGTAGACAAATGACGTCAGGATTCTAGACAAATGAAATGAGAATTATAGACATATTATCAGAAATTTCAACAAATCGAGAAAAAGAGCGTTGTCGCACTGGCCATGTTAGCCCTGCTGGTTACTGTTAAAGGGGACAAGTTGGAGTCATAACTTCACTGTTTCATCATTATTATTGAATCGAAAGACATTCACTGCTGGCCATAGGCGTTCACCAAGCATCGCCACATCAATCGTGCCCTGTGACTGTTTCAACTCCATCAATTGATAAACCATTCTATGTCTGCATTTTATTTTACAGCTAACATACATCTTGAACGTAAGTACGAAGGAATTGTCTTTAACTCACCAATTGTAGACTAGTAATATACTTCTTCCACCACAAATATTTGGTCAAACTTGGGAATGCAGACAGTCCGTAGTAAGCGTACATCACTACATGAATGAACGAATTGATAGTTCGGATAAATATCGTTGGGTATGTCGGTTCGTACTTCAAGATGGACCAGGTGATGATTACCATCATGGCATGGTGGTAGACATGAAGGAACGTGACCTGATTGTCTTTCTTCCTTAGGACGAAGAATACGGTGTCTAACAGTTCTGACACCTTTGCTAGGAAGTAGTAGTGCATCAGAGTTGGTATCTGGAAATTGATTAAGTCAAAGTTGTAAGTTCATTTATCCAACGTGTTGGTAGGTCTATGACATTACTCACTTCCATGACTTTAAATGCTTTACTCCCGCAGAGCGAGGCGACGCGACTGTGCGATGCCACTATTGTAGATCAATTTACGTTATCATTTTATTGATATTGTTCTATTAAAGTTCCGGAAAGTCTCGGAAAGCTGCTACGCTTAAATTGAATTGGGCTAGACACATCTGCCGTATGTATGACGATCAATGGGCCAAACTTACGACCCAATGGGTTCCGCTTAATGGCAAATGACATCGCGGCAGGCCCAGATGGAGATGGTGGGAGGAGCTGGTGTTTTTTAATAATGATTGATCCTTGGCAGCTCTGGACAGAGAGACGTGGTAAGAGAGTAGGGAGACCTTCGCGCAGAAATGGGGCATCAAAGGCTTTTAAGAAATAAAAAGTCACGTCGCGCTCTTAATATACATCCTATAAGTACATCGAGTTATTTCACTAGGTTAAGACCCTAGTGGCAAATTGCACAGGTGAACGGGTTGTTCAACAGTTTATTTTATCTGTGGAAACCGTTAAGGAAAACATAATAAAAATCTTTACACTTAGCCTCGGTTCCTCCTTTTCCAACAGGCAAGTTTTGCTCACAAAACCATTTGGCAACATCAATCGGCACCCCTGGAAGTAAAAGAAAGCGGATTTTATTTAATAACATTATTGAAGATGATTTCAATACGGCTCTACTCGTATCAGGGTCAGCTTTCGGAGCCCGGTATTGTTTCATCAGCAGTAAAATATTAGTTGCATTTTGGAAGGATTTCATATGAAATTGTTTCCATGTGACAGGGATCCGGATCTGAGCCTCAGTACCTATTGCGAAGGCACTGGGCACAGATGGTTCGATGTCCGCGAGGCCGTGACCCAGAACTGTATGAAGAGCTCAAAACTACAGCATGCTGTATCGTGGGAGCAGCAGCCAAGCACACCAACAAGTGAGGCGTCAAATAAAATCAAGACAAAATATTTTATTCCACATAAACCTTGACACTTGTGAAACGTAAGAAGCTAGGTGTCCGGTTTGGTTGATTCCTATGGAGAAAAACTGACAAAAATTTAGGTGGAGTTCCACGGTTACTCTTTGACAAATAATTGGCGCTTACAATGGTTTTAATTTACAGTATTAAAATATGAGAGGCCAGTGTTGGCTTGTCAATAAGTACCAGGTACTTAATAAAATAGAAAATGGTCTACAAATCTACGGTTTAGAAGGCCTTATGCCTAAAGGCCGTCATGATTAAAATAAACACTATACACTATAGTTATTATGTAGTATTAACGCAAGACCTCACACACCCCATTAAAGTACTGAGTTATAAGTATGATCAAAACTTATTTTTCTTAAGGCAATTTTAAGAAAGTCGTACCTTTACTCGTAGCTTTACTTTATCCGTTTAAAATTGCGTTTTAATAACTTGGTATAACACTGAAATTTCTGTGGGTCCATCGGCGGTAGATATATCGAAATACATTATATTTAAAACTAGCTTTTGCCAGCGGTTTTGCCCGCGTATTATACATATAAACCTTCCTCTTGAACTCTGTTCATTGATGAAAACTGCATTAAAATCCGTTTAGTAATTTAAAAGATCTAAGCGAACAGACAGCGGAAGCGACTTCATTTGTATCTACTATGTAAAGAAGATATTTAAAGTTACAGAAATCTTTTCCTTACTCAATTATGAACAAACTACCTACATTCCTACAGGACTTTTACGCGCTTATTATTATTCTGTTACACCTAATATACAACTACTGTCTCACTGGGAGCATCTGCCTGCTATGAAACAGTTAGTTCAGATCTGAGTATTATGTATATTAGTGGGTCAGGAGATCGAAGGATATTTATACTGAGACCCAGGTAATTGTAAAGAAATTCTTTCATTTGATAACCGTAAAGGTAGTATAAACATACGTAGTTGGAAAAAAAGAAGGAAATCCGCCATTTCGTAGCGGCGGCTATCTTGGATTTATAATGTCAGTGAATATATTAAATTGTATTGCCACTAGAGCTAAAGGTGTGTACCAAATATCAGATCAATTTGTCAACAGGAAAGGGGTAAAATGTCAACTACTATATTTGACCCGAAAAAATAAACAACAAACAAGGGAAAGCTAAAGCTGTTTTATATTAATAAAACTGTTCAAAATACTATTCCAAATCGAATCTGCACCCCAATTGTAAGACACACTATTAATCAGCGGGGTAATTAAGCAACAAACAGTACCTAATTAATGGCATAATTATGTAAATGTCAATTAACTATTGCAAAAGACGAGGTAATTTTATATGAAAATACAATTATTATAATTTTTTTTTTTTTACATACTTCTTTGACATCATTTCCTCATTATTTGACACTAGCTTCTGCCCGCGACCAGTTTTGCAACATTTTTTATTACTGCTCCTCTCCTCTTGGTTGTAGCGTGATGTTATACAGCCGATAGCCTTCCTCGATAAATAGGCTACCCTACACAAAATGATTTTTTCAATTCGGACGAGTAGTTCCTGAGATTAGCGCGTTCATTCAAATAAACAAACAAACAAACTCTTTAGCTTTATAGTATTAGTATAGATTATATACCTACTATTATAATTTCAACTCTTTTAATGGTTATCAATTATCATGCTAATCATATCAATTGGTTTGAATACGTATTTATTAAGTAGAACGTTGTAGTCCTTGTAGACTGTAGATTTGTAGACCATTTTCTGTTTGATTAATTATCTGTACTTGTTGACAGGTCTAAAACGGACAGTATCCAGAACCTATTAACACTGTATTTTGAAAATATTTTAAAAACCAATTATTTTTAAAAGAGTAACCGCGGAGTTTCTCGCCAGCTAATCGAAGCTAAAATAGCATTGAGCAGTGCACCTGGCTTCTGACTTTTCATAAAATATTTTGATTTTGAACACATTACAGTGGTTTTGGTTACAATGTCATATAAATTAACTATAATTTACCCTATATAGTAAAAAATACACTGAAAAATATTAACGAATTATTTTTTTAAAGAGAATCTAATCGTGGAGTTTCTTGCCAACTCTTTTTCCATAGGAATCGACCAATTGGAACCGTGCACCTAGCTTCTGATGTTTCTTATAATGTTTATCTATACTAATATTATAAAGCTGAAGAGCTTGTTTGTTTGGTTGAACGCGGTAATCTCAGAAACTACTGGTCCGAACTGAAAAAAATCTTTTGCTGTTGGGTAGCCTATTTATTGAGGAAGGCTATAGACTATATCGGGCTATGTCGGTTACCTTGGCTTTCCTACGGATCTCTTCATTTCTGATTCGATCGCGTAGGGAAACTCCAAGCATAGCCCTCTCCATTGCTCTCCGACATAGCCCGAAGAATTGCCAAACTTAAGTGGCAGTGAGCAGGGCACATTGCTCGCAGAACGGATGGCCGATGGGGTCGGAAGGTTCTGGAGTGGCGACCGCGTACTGGAAGACGGAGCGTTGGAAGGCCTCCCACAAGATGGACCGATGACCTGGTGAAGGCCGCAGGAATACGTTGGATGCGAGAAGCACAGAATAGGTCGAAGTGGCGGTGCTTGGGGGAGGCCTATGTCCAGCAGTGGACGTATTTCGGCTGAAATGATGATGATGATGACAGATTATATAACATCACGCTACAATCAAAAGGAGTGGAGCATCATCGAAAAATGAAAGAAAACTGGCAGGCAATTTGATGCGACGGGAAGGGTCAGGGGAGCAAAAATTTGATGCGGACGAAGTCGTGGGCAGAAATTAGTGTAAAATTAAATATTTTGATTTCACACACTTAAGAATGGTTTTCATTTTGACAGTTAACTAACTATTCATTCTGAGATCTCATCATTAACTCTGGGTTCTGGTTTCTGTTTTTTTTTTCTGTGATTTCTTTAGAAATACCAGCATTACCTTTGGATGTTTTTATCTGTTCCTTTGTTATTTTATATTTATATGTGTGCATAAATGGTTAAATAAATAAACATTCATTGCGTTATTAACGTTGTTGACAAGACAATTCTTTTTAACGTATGAAGGAATGGTTTTCCAATATTCTTCAAAACGATGATGAATCGTGTGTTATGAAATTAGGGTGCAGAATCTGAGTAATTTTGAAGGTCATTGCTAATAAGCTGCCGCGTAAATAACGCAATTAATGTTGTCGAAATGTCAAAATGAAAGTCATTCCCACTGTTAATGTTTACGCAAGTACCCTGCCAAGGTCGCGAGATTGTTCGAAAGAGATACCGTGACCATGGCACATGGGCAACTGAAGCAACACGGGTGAGTTTTAGTCAGTAAAAGTCCGACACGTCCTCCCGCTCCGCCCAGAGCGGGAGAAGTCATTTGATGATATTTCAAAATATATTGACTGTCCTGTTAGTCTAGTGGTAAGTGACCCTACCTGCCAACACTGAGGTCGTGGGTTCGATTCCCACCCAGGACAAATGTTTGTATGATGAGCACAATCATTTGTTCTGTGTCCGGGTGTAATTTATCTTTAATATGTATGTATTTAGAAATATATAAGTATGTTTATCAGTTGTCTTGTTGCCAAAGTACAGGCTCTGCCTAGTTTGGGATCAGAGAACGGTGTGTTGGTTGTCCTAATATTTTATTATTATATTCAAGTTAAAATTCTCAATAATCAAGAATACTTACCAAATAAAACAAATAAGATGAAACAAATACTTGTATAATATTGTACAACACCATAAGATTTTTCAAGGTGTAGGGCTGGCGTGTTTTCATATAACCAGGTCCAATTTTCAGCACAAATAGAATATAGATTAAGGTTATGGCTGCCATAGGAATAGGCGAACTCATCAAGAACCATTGGTCCACGAAGTCCACTGAAAAATTTAAAGATTTCATTTTAATTTACGACGATGAGTTAGAACTAAGCGACTCAGTTATAACAGTGTTTCGTGTGTTGGTGATCGTAAAGAATATCACCATTTCATTTCTTCTCTTGGGTGTCAACTTACTAGAGAATGAGCAGCAGCGCTCTCTATGCATTTTATCACCACTCTGCGATCGCCAATCCGCCTGCCAAGCGTGGCGATTATTGCAAACCTCTTTTTTAGGGCAAGCCTATGTCCAGCAGTAAATGTCTTTCGGGTGAAATTAAGATAAGATAATTTTATTTTGTTGACACAAAAAAATATAAACATTACAACAACCAATTTGCGTAAAGAAAATATTGTAGGCTGGAAATGATGATGAATTGACGATGATGAACAGCCGCAAGGGTCGATCGATTACGTTAAGCTACGCTTCTCCGTGGATGATTCACCATCTTCACATATGAAGACTCGGAAAGCACGTTAAGCCGTTGGTCCAGGGTGTCATTTTTGGATCTTTAAAGGTCGTCAGAAGCCCGATAGTCGCGCAACCAGTCTCACCCAGAGATATTGTATTACCCAGTAACTGGGTTGTGGAAGACAGATAAGCAGTTGCCCCATATATACAGGGTGTCCCAAAAATCAACGTCAAGCCGAAAACGGTTGATAGGCCAAGTGGTGAAAAAAATCTAAGTTAAGTACTTTTCAAATTATTGTGACTACAAATCTTTACTTTCATATTTTTTTTGTGAGTGATGTAACCCTGAATAACCCTTCTGTAAACTACAGTCCAAAATTAAAACACAACTACCTCAGTTTTAAAGAAAACATCACTTTTTTGCTCCACTATGTACTAAAAATTATTACATCGCCCAGCTTTAACTGACTGTACTGAAAAAAAAATATGCTTAACTTAGATTTTTTTTAAATTATTTTTCTGATAACTGTCACCACCTGGCCTATCAACCGTTTTCGGCTTGACGTTGATTTTTGAGACACCCTGTATATTCAGCTGCATCTGGTTAAACTGGATGCCGACCCCAACGTAGTTGGGAAAAGACTAGGCAGGTGATGAGTTAAAATCTAAAAGAATGAAGAATATGAGTGTTAATGAATGTAGGTGATGAGGCATACAGAACATAATATCTAAGATGAACTGAGTAAGAGTTGATTTGAATTTAATGGGAGTGAATAGGTGAGTGGTAAAAGAGAACCTACCACTGTATGTCTTTGCATCACCCAAAGGTTGACTGGTAGAAAATGCTTTTGGCATTAAGTCCGCCTCTGTACATTTGTGTGCGTAAAGTATTAAATAATTAAATAAATAGACAACATCTTGCTTCACATAGAATTAATAAATATAGGAAACAGTAGAAGAGGAAGTGTATTTTCACACGAACGGAATAAGTACACGTGCCCTTTGTTAATGTAATAAACATAAATTAATACTAATTTAATGAATGATAAAAATTATAAAACCTTGACTTTTGATTGCAAGGGCTCATAAACATTCATGAATAGTACATACTATAAAAATACTATCATAGCTGTCTACTACTAGATCCACTGATTTTAATTTTCCATGATTTACAAAACTATCCATCGGTCTACCCTTTTTTCCAACTATAGGTGGGTTTTAAGTCTAACCAGATGCAGCTAAACACCAGGTTTTTTTATGGACTGACTGCCTATCTTACCTTCACAGCCCAGTAACAGAGTAATATTAATTTACTTATAACCCTTGGTAAGACAGGTTGTCTGACTGTTCAGGTTTCTGACATCCTGTGACGAATATCAAAGAATTACGAATGACAGTAAGGATTCACAGTTTACTGACAGCATTTGTTTTGTGTGATGCCGGACGTAAAAAATAGCACCATACCATTTCTTCCCGTGAGTGTCGTATAAGGCGACTGAGGGCCGACTAGAGTATGGGCAGCGTCATCTATACATTTCACCACAATACTGCGATAACCAAGCCGCCCCCGCCAAACGTGGCAATTATGGGAAACCCCGATTTGGGGAGACCTTTGTCCAGAAGCAAGGACGGGTCTCGATATGCAATGGATGGTCACCCCGCCACAGACTGACCTTGGCAAGCGTAGCAATGACCAGTGTTTTTCTTTATTTCTGTCATTAACGGATTGTTTATTTACTAAAACTTTATGCACAAGTGGAAATACTGTACAAAGGCGGACTGACTGCCTCAAGCATTTTCTGAAAGTCAACCTTAGGGTGATACAGAAACAAATCAGGGCAGGCGCAACAAAAGGGTTAGATAACTTGGAAAATAATATATACTAATACATAGAAACATATTTATAACGAAAATAACTATTTTAGGAAAAATAACTGGTTGGCGGGCTTGGATTAAGGTAGCAAAATGTTCATGGGGAAAAAATAAGACCGGACGGGGGAGGAAAATGACAGAATACTAAAGAGGGTGTAGTTTGAGGCTCGAAGCTCAGCCGAGGGCTACTTATGTACATAGTGCTTTATAATATACCAACCTTCGATGAAAAGCATCCCAACACATTAACAAAATTCAGCGAACATTTAAGGTATCGGAATTGTGCAGAAATCTAAAATAATGTTCAGCAAAAGCATGGGGCCACTATCATTATGCGCTTGGTGATAAAATCTTTTTGTATTTACTGCCTCATAATTTTATTTTTAATTAGGAAAGCTACTTAGTTGCCTTTTAGTGTGACGATTTGGTTAGAAAGGGGGTGATTACCGAGATAACTACTAATAAAGAAGTATGAAAGAAAAGGAGATGTTGAGCCGATCCTAAATTAAATGGGATAAGAGCGGGAAAATGATGAATGAGGCCCTATTAATTGATAAACTTTTTTGACATTCCGCCTCAAATTAAACAAGTAACAAGGTATTTTCCCAGTAGGTATAAGTATTAAATGTCTTAGTCGTAATTTCCTGTTTTTAGACATAGCTAAGGCTTTCGACAAAGTCTGGTACAATGGCTTATTATACAAGCTTTATCAACTCGGTGTGCCTGACCGTCTCGTGCTCATCTTACGAGACTTTTTATCGAACCGCACCTTCCGCTATCGCAACGAGGGTTCTCTCTCCTCCCTTCATCCCGTTCGCGCTGGAGTCCCCCAAGTCCCCCCTTGGGCGAAGTAAGCCAAATACTTAGGTGTGATCCTCGACCACTACCTTACCTTCAGGGAGCAAATATCGAGGTCTCTCACACTGCGGTGATATATCATGACTTATGCGTGCGTCGTCTTCGCGGACGCTAAGCCATATCACATCCATAAGATTCAGACCCTCCAAAACCGTTGCCTTGGAAAGGATACGGGAGCCCCCTTCTATGACCGTAACGAGAATCTCCACCTAGATCTGAGAATGCCCACCATTCAACAGTTCATGAAACGCTACACCTCCCGCATTAGCAAGATTCGCCGACCGAGGCAGACTCTAACGATTCTCGATGACGCTACAACCCTTCTCTAGGAGAGTAGTAAACTAACTAGCACACTAAAGACACACAAACACAGACCGCCATCTTTCGGTCCACCACGACGCCCCAATCCATGTCCTCCCCGACCCTTGCTCGAGCCAGCCCGCGCTGCTGAGCCTGTAGCTTTAAATTCGCCCCAAAATAATAATCATTCCGTTCCAGCCCGTCTCTTGCTGCCCTCTATCGTCTCTTACGCCCTAAGCCGAGGTCTGTACGATAAATTAATAAGTGAAATCTGGGACCACGGTCCCGGTGCCGAAAGCCCCACAACCCGTAATGTTGTGCTAGATGTCCAAATATTGCACTTAATTTTTAGCTGGTTTGCTTCCGCAACACTTTTACAAAGATCGCCAGTTTATCGTCAAGAATAATCCAACCAAAAACCTTTAAACCCCTCCATTTAAATTAATCTAGATCTTGTCTGGTCACCTCGAAAGCTAAGTCAGTAAACAGATCCGATTTGATTAAAAGAGTTATTTCTTGATTACAAGGGTTAAATGAAACATATTCATGATGTAGTGGAAAAATTGATGATGAATATAATAAAATATGGTAAGTACAATCTACTTACATTTTCCTTTGAAATCCCAAAATGATTCATTTTCTGTTTCCGCATGATTTTCAGAAATCATTCTAAAATATGTCAAAGTGCGACCACTAACAGTAAAGAAATCACATAAAGTAATAGCAAGCTAACAAAATTTATAAATAAATATGTTTAGTTTTTCTAAGTTATTTAGGGTGTGGTTCCACTTACAGCTGCATTACATTGTTCCGGTTTGTAATATTGTAATGATGTTTATGGCTAAGTCAGAATAGTCTTACGGGTCGATGGATCTGGCTAAGCTATGCTTGCTGCGGTTATAGTGAAAGCACATTAAGCCGTTGATCCCGGCTGTCATTTTCTAATAAGAGAAAACGGACCGTGATCCAAAATAGGGTACCGCATATTTTTCAGAAAGTAATTGAAAATAACCACTACACATGAACTACTATTCCCTGGGCGTCGGGAGTCAATTGCGAACTTCCGGCCACCATAGGCGCGAGATTGCGGGCGACGAGCAATGGGTAGTTTACCGCCCGATAAGGACCAGGCTTGGGTCGACGGCGCGTTGTGTTCCACGTGCACTTCAAGATGTCAGCACACATTGAAGGGGTCCGCTAGGACCGATGCCTGCCAGGGTTGCGGAATTGTTGGAAATAGTTACCGTGGCCCAGGCATAGGCAACTGAAGGAACATGGGTGGAAACAAAAAAACATTGAATGTTAAAATCACCTTAACATTTCCAAACACTGCCCTACAGTAATTTTACCTTCCTTAACTTGACCAAACACTTCGCCGACAGAGCTCATCAACATAATCTAGTCGTTTAGGCACTCGCCGGCCGCTGCCGCGGCACCGCTCGCTTCACTCGCTCGGCTCGTGCGTAGAAGGTCACAGCTTTAACCTAACCTCACCTATTTAAAAAACTAATTTATCTGATATTCGTCGCTGATGAGCCCTGTTGGCGAAGAGTCTTGTGGTGAAATGTCCTGTCAGCGAAGAGTCCCGTCAAAGTAAAGTCTAGTCGGTGTTCAATCTGTCGACGTAATATGTTGTTGTGTTTTACTTAGTGACAGAAACAAATCGCTGCAAAACCGACTCCACGTGATCTTGTCTGCCCTACCCCTAGAGTGTAATTTAAGTCTGCGTAGGCGCAGAGGGGCAAGAAGACTCGCGAGCTGAGGAGCAGGTGGTTTTTAGGCCCGCCGGCGTGGCTGTGCCAAGCCAAAGCTGCGTTGGTGAGCGTAAAAACCAGCTGTGATGATTAGCTCGCGTGGGACCGCCGGAGCCCCGCAGCGCCGGAGCCGTGACAGAAACCATACCTGCTGCATGTTTCATGCTCGCTTGCCTGCTGCATAGATATATAATTCGGGTGATGATAGGAACGAGACATCGGGTCAGGTTAAGAACAGGGTTACGTTTGGAACAAATATTATAATATGTTCAAATTCCTTTTTTTTTTTTTTTTTTTTTTGATCACGAGGTGGAAATCCTCATGGATGTCCCCCGCCCTGGGGTGGGCGGAGGGGTCTGTCAGACTCTTACTGACTAAAACCACCCCGGTGTTCCGTCCCACACCTACGTCGGGGACCACGGGAACCAATATGTCTTCCGCGATCCCCAACTAGTGCCGGCCCGCCTTTGCGGGCCTCCTCACGTTGGGGGGGAGTGAGGTGTTAAACTCCCCCCCATACATCACAGAGAGGCGCGCGTGGAACACTACGCGCCACCATCTCGGGTCCGTACAATAGGGGGCGACGGATGTCCCCAGATCCGTCGCCCCTGGACCCATTTAGGGGGGCTGGAAGAGGGCGTTATCCGCCCTCCGCCGACGCCCGGTGCGCCTGCTGCGGGCAGGGTGCGCGGAAGATATCTCCCGCTCCCTTTCCGCAGCCTCCTTCTGCGACATGACTGTTTCGCAAAAGGATACCACCGCGTCCCAGGACCCCTCGCTGCCGACCATCGACTCGACAACGGCCGGCAGCGATAGGTCACTGCCTACTTCTGAGACGAGGACACGACGCGGCTCCTCCCAAGCGGCACATTCTGCCAGCGTATGCCGCGCCGTATCCTCCCGGCAGTCGACGCAGTGGTGACACCGGGCGTCCGGCTCCCTGTTTATGCGACACAGGTACTTCCCGAAGCAACCATGCCCCGAGAGCACCTGCGTCGCCCGAAACGACAGGGAGCCGTGCCTCCTCCCGAGCCAGGGCCCGAGTACTGGCCGGACCGCCTCGACGGTGGCGAGGCCGGCGGTAGGGCGTGAAAGCCTGTCCTGCCAGCTCGCCACCAGGGCTGCGCGGAGCTGCGACCGACGAAGCTCCATGTGTCGCTCCGTCAGTCGCTCGCCTCGCTCCCGCGCTTCCTCGCGCCACCGATACAGTGACGCGAGTACTTTCGCCTCGAGGTCCCACGGTGGGGATCCAGCCAGTACACAGGCCGCCTCGTAGGAATGTTCAAATTCCTAACCTAACCCGCGACCAGGTTAGGGTTAGGTTAGGTGCCCCTGAGGTATATCCTATCCAACAAAAATGATTTCGGAACACGATCTACAATTACAGGAGATATTACGGAACACATTAAACACAAATCAAAAGATTTGAGAACTTCCTCCAATTTGAGGTCTTTAAAAAAAGGAATATTATTATTAATAACAGTAATATTTGCTTTCACACAAATTACATAAGTGCATGTCTAGTCAAATCTGGAGAAAAAATCTGCGTGGTGCAGATCAGAAAAACGTTCAATAGCGAAACAAATTATATGTTAAGTTCCCCAATAATAATTACCCAAATGTTAAATTCTGTTATTAAAGCATTCACATTATACCCACTGAAACAATTTGATTGACTAGGTTCTAAATTATCGCTTTTACGAGGACTCCAAGCAGAATTTATATTCAATATGCTTTATTCCGGCGAGTTCGTGATTATTCATTATTTTTTATGCTCCGTATTGTGTTTGGCCTGGGAATTCTTTTTTCGTATTTAAAATACAAATTTAAGATGTTTTTAATAGTTTATTTACATTTAATTATAACATAAATGTGCCATTGTATTTGATAGCTTGTAGCTATTTTGTTTCTGCCACAAACTGTGGAAATAACATACTGTAGAAATTTTTGGTCTGAACAAAAAAACTGCAACAAGTGACCCACTGACCGTCAGGTGGATGAATACGCTTCCCAACCAAGCTTTCTCAATTTTTGTTGAGTGGCTAAAGATGTGTGTGGCGTTTCCATGATGGAACACCACACCGTATCCGTTGATAAAAATAAATAGTTAGGTACAAAAATAGTTCCTGAGATCATCGCGTTCAATTAAACAAACAAACTCTTCAGCTTTATTATATTAGTATAGGTTTGATGTTTTTGTGATATCGTCAGTATACAGTAGTCGCTGTAACATCACCATTGTTTAGGTTGGTGCCCTTGGTTACTTGTAGTCAAAGACATTAACTTGTTTTTTAAGTATTTTTAAACATTCTTGCTAACAGTCAATGATTTCTTGTCCCAGTACCCAGCCGTTGAGAAGGCAGGCACATTAAATTGTGAAAAAACTTCCCTACTGCGCAGATTATATTAGAGAAAAGCTTTTAGGGTCAGCAACTAGAAACGACTAAGCGACAGCGACAACGAGCAGAGTGTGGTTCACATAATTTTGTTACTGGGCTATGAGCAAATTCGACGAGTAGAATAACTGAGCAGTCACTTGCTCTAACTGCCTATCAACATCATTCACTGGACCGGACTAGAAATAAATGGATCTCCTACAGGACCTATGTGTGTAATACCATATGGATAAAATGACAGATTTTTTATCGTTTTTGGGCACTTTTCCCATTGCCAACGATGCGGACGAGTTTTTTGATGCCGTTATTCTTTGATCCTTGTTTTATATACTTGTATATGACTGATTGATTGAAATCAAGTCAAATAATTAATAATTATATTGCACTTAATGCAATATTTAATAAGCTGGTACGGTTAAACGTGAGGGCAGATGGTGACGTGGTTTAGACAACACCTCATGTTTTGACCATTCGAGTTCTAAAGTCGACGAAACCTGTTAATAATAAAAATACAACACTAATATTTAAACTTTATTAGTTTCTTAAAATTAACATTATTTTGTACTATTGTTAATTGCATTAAAAGTACAAAATCAAAACTATGCTAATTGAAAAATTAATTATTAAATTAATCGTAGGTTCTTAATTTGATAACAAAATTACAGGTCCTTGAATATGAGACATATCCTGGCACACTTTTCTTAAAACTTATTATACTTAAATTGATAATTTATGAGGCTTTTCATACATTACGCTACTTTCGATTCTATCATTTTTAGTAAATAAAATGGTCCCGCGCTACTTGAAGCTGAGTACTGCTTGCTTTGCAAAGGGGAAGGTAATCAAAAAATAGAGTTACTAGTTGAATCGTTCATATTTCTTTGCAGAAATATTTTACACGTTTAGTATTGAAACGAACGATGAGGAAAAGATGTCGTACAACATGTTTAACAAATATTTCACTCTACAGACATATATGCCTGCCATATCTCCTTTTACTACCCTCCTCTTTGTTTTTGCTCCAGTTAAAAGAATACAGTCAGCTTTAAAGTCAAGATTCCGTAGAAGCAGCAAAATATTCGAAAAAGGACTAACGGAATTGCATTCTTCACAATTTTTTATCCTTATCCACTTAAAAAGCAAAGGTAATGCAACTACAGATCCAATATTTAGTTAAGATGAGAGGAATGATGATACGCCTGCTATATACGTAGTCTTTATATTGAAAACACTCTAGGACGAAAGAACTTTGAATGACGCTACGGCTACAAATGACGAAGTTCCATATAACTTCAAAATTTTACAGTCACTGGTAAATCTTATAATCCAAGTGGACGGCTGCGTATTGCAATACAACTCAGAGAAAGTAAGATACTTAATATTGAATGGTAGGCAACAAATCACTGAAGTGCTGTGCACACAATACCTTGCATTGCTTAGAGCGGTGCAGTCCTTAACAAGTACTTTTAAAATGTTCATTATTTTACAAATTATACACACTCCATATCACAATTAGTGATATCAAATCTATCTCCATGTATGAAAGGTCTCAATTCTAAACTAAAATCTGGCTGCCTCGAATAAGTGCATGATCATACTTCACGTATTATATTTACAGCAAATGCTTAACCTTAAAATCTACGTTAACAATTGTGCGGTTGGCAATTTATTGTAAATTTAAAGCGTCTTCTCACTGGTACGATAATTTTTTTAAATTCATTAATTTTGCAATACGAACTACGATATGCTGTAATTTTAGACCCCACTTGAAAATTAACGGCTCTAACAAATGATAGCACCAATCATGGTCCTTTCTTCAATTTGAGAGAGTCCTAGTGAAGCGAATACTTAAGCGTACTTATCTAACTTCCAAACTCCACAAAAATCTTAGGCTTTAACAATACCAATGTCATCACATACATCAGTCTCAATAGAACCGCTAGCTGTAGTCTTTGACTATGATGAATCATTTCTTTATTATACTATCGAAGTCGTATTCGGCACCGCACGCCATTTTTGCCGTCCGCCTCGATAGGAAGAATTTTCCATCTTTGACATAATCACCGCAAGCCTTATTAACTTCGCAAGGGATCTCCTCTATATTAGAAACACTCTTGCACTCACTCCCATGAACTCCATTTTCTTTTTTATTAGTGACTCCGTTTTTGCAGACTCCATTTGTTTTGACTCCATTGTGAGCTCTGTCATATTCTTCCTTGATTTCCCTTTCGATGTTTTTCTTCTCAAGGTTTCTCTTTTTGTAGCTCTTAGTATAGAAGTTGAGAAATAGAAAGAGAAAGATTGTGATATTGGAGCAGATGAAGTAGGTGAAGCCAGAGGCGTACTGACAGCGCGGAGAGAAGTGCGTCCAGGCGCAGTACGTGAGCATCAGGATGAACTGGATCTGTAAATAACATCAAACGAATTAGAACTCATGTATCCAAAGTATTAGAAAGGTTTTAGAGTTAGTCCTTGTCTCCTGCCTATTTAATATAGTAAATTGAAATTCATATTCTCAACTAATATATGTTTGTTTGTTACGGTTTTAAGCAAAAACGGCTAAACGTAATTGGATGAAATTTGACACATGGTTAGACTATGCCCTGAATCGGACATAAAATACTTTTACTCCGATGTTTTCCTACGATCGAGACTCTTGTGGGGTTTCATTCCGTTTAGCTTACAGTATGCAATCTAGCCTCTTTACGAGGCCACAGGCCATCGTTTTGTCCTCTTCAGTCCCAAGTTATTAAAACTTTGTAATATTACCATGTACCCGAAAATATTTCGCTACTGCTAAGCATGGGGTTTTGGATCCGATTTCCAGGCCTAGCAAATTATTATTAGGATCTACTATTCCATACCAGAAAGTTCTCCGTAACTGCATGGAGTCTGGATTTTTGCCCGGTTAATGACACTAATACTACCAAATAGTAAATGTCACTGTATACTTCAGCCCACCGGAGGACACAGACGTAATGCCATCACGTTTATGTTATGTTTCAAATTCAGACTCACCAATTGCAGCTTTGTAACATATTTCTTCCACCACAAATACTTCTGGAACCTCGGCCCCAGTCCTGACAGCAAGTAGTAAGAGTACATGACGACATGTACGACTGAGTTGAGGAGGGCTAGGACCGCGCCCTCTCCGCCTGCTGCGAACTTCAGGTAGCTCCAAGAATAGAGGGCCATGATCACGTGGTGGTATACGTGGAGGAAGGTTACCTGGAATGAGAAGTTGATAGAAATGATTTATCTATAATATGTATGTATTTAGAAATATATAAGTATGTTTATCAGTTGTCTGATTACCATAGTACAGGCTCTGCCTAGTTTGGGATCAGATAACGTTGTGTTGGTTGTCCTAAGATATTTAGATATTTATAATGTAGTTTTCTTAAATTGACCTTATGTTTTAACTTTACTCTCTCATAAAGGGTTATTTATTTTATCTACTCCAAAAAATTCAATCCAATATTACAATACTATTATTAAATTCAATCCAATATTATAAAATATAATATTATTATATTATATGAAGTAACTAATCATACTCTACAGACTTAAGCATTACTTAAGGTGATACCTTTAATGTAGCCCGCGAAATTTAAAATTTCTAAAGGTTTTTGCATCTAAAGTAGAATTTGGGAAGTTATCAACTCTTAAAATCAGTAACTAGGTGTTGATTGTATGTTCACTATGTTTTACAAATTAAGAGCTGATAAAACTTTTTAATAACCAAACCTATTTTTGTCCAATTTAGGGATTCATTGCCCGTAAATTCTACGATACAATTGTTTTTGTCAGATCGGGTAAAATTGTTCATCTTTCAAGGGATAGTTATGTCATATACAACATGTCCCGTAATTAACGCACACCCTCTTAAGGGGTCATTGTACTCATCATTATGAACAACTTTTGCTATGGGACTAAACCTGAAATCTTGAAAAAAAAAAAATCTGCTGTTTCATACATTTTGGTCGAGTAGGTATTGAACTTTTGAATGAAACAGCAGATTTTTTTTTCGCGATTTCAGGTTTGGTCCCATAGTAAAAGTTGTTCATAATGATGAGTACAATGACCCCTTAAGAGGGTGTGTGTTAATTACGTTACATGTTGAATATCGATTTAACTGCATGGTACCAACAAGACCACCAACAATCAGTTCAAGAATGTTTGGTTATATAGCGCCTAAAGTGCTATTTTTCTTGTGCCTTTTGTATGTTTTATTTAGAATAGGTATAGCATGCAATAAATGAATATGAATCAATAAAAGCGGCTTCTTTTGCAGCTTTATTAACAAATACTTACAAATTATAATCTTACCTGTTTATCTTTCTTTCGTACAACGAAGAAAACTGTGTCAAGAAGTTCAGTGAATTTCGCGAAGAAATACCACCAACCCAAGTCAAGTAGCTGGAAAACAGTAACGTACGTATTATTATTTCATATCTAATATCAAACTGATAAGAAAAGTTCAAACTTGATCTCTTATATAGCCTGCGGGATGATTGTGTAACACACAAGAGGTATCAATGGCATTTATTTAGACAATTCAACAACATTTACTGCGTTGTGTACGTTGTGTACCTTGTTGTTATGTTACGCAAGCAGTGTACATTTTTTTTATTTTTTACTTCTGCGTTATAAAAGAGAAGACAAGGAGTCCCCAGTAAAATAAAGATTATAAAAATTCTGTCGTAGGTGTATTATAGCATACATATATGACGTATCTATTATAGCATATTTCTGTTTCCAAACCATTATTACCAGCAGTGCACTGCAATAGAAATATATCTCCAGACCGTATAACGGCCATGGCGGCCAAGCTCAACGGAAACTCGGGTGCGAGATACACTATACAGACATATGTGCAGTTTCTTTTCCCTCCCTCTCGTTGTCGGATGGGATGCCACGCAATCCGACAAGACCAGAGATTATACGACCATGGACCCCAAGTTGAGCAGTCACGCTTGCAACCATGAGACCAACAGGACAACCGGCTGAGTTTATGAAACACATCATCATCATCATCATTTCAGCCGTAAGAAGTCCACTGCTGGACTTAGGCCTCTCCCAATTTTGGAGGCCTTGCCATAATCGCCACGCTTGGCAGGCGGGTTGGCGATCGCAGTATGGTGGTAAAATGCATAGAGAACGCTGCTGCCCATTCTCTAGTAAGTCCCTTAGTCGCCTTTTACGACACCCACAGGAAGAAATGGGGTGGTGTTATTCTTTACGTCCGGCACCACACGGTACACACACATGAAACACATACCTTCTTATTACAAAGGGGCCATCCATGAATTACGTCACACGTTAAGGGGGAGAGGGCGTCGACGAATTGTGACATTGTGTGACAAGGGAGTGGGCCCTACATTTTGTGACGTCATATTTCAAAATTGTATAAACTTATTTAAAGTACTATTAAAACACGAAATATGAACTATGAAAGAAAAATTTTAAAAGATTTCCAAATTTATGTAATAATCATATATAATTTGTTTTGTTGGCGATTTTACACTCGCACCAGTGCTTTCATAGTTTCTATTTCATTATTGTTAATTTGTTGTAGATTTTATTAAAATATAAATTAATTTTCGGAAGCGGAAATAAAAGTAATTTCGGAACTGCTATTTTAGTGCAATGTCTAGATGTAAAATAGCAAAATATGTGACGTCACACTAGGGAGGGGGTCTCACAAATGTGACCAGCTGTGACAAGGACGGGGGTCTCAATATCATGAAATTAGTCTGGCGTAAATTGATGGATGGCCCCAAAGCATAATCTAACTTTCGTTCTAGCCCAAAGTTCTCAGCCAGTTTTTGCAGTTCCAGCTTTATTTGATTCTGGTAAAGTTCTTAATACAAAAATGACAACTAAGCACCG
This sequence comes from Aporophyla nigra, assembly GCA_947507805.1. Classification (NCBI taxonomy): domain Eukaryota; kingdom Metazoa; phylum Arthropoda; class Insecta; order Lepidoptera; family Noctuidae; genus Aporophyla; species Aporophyla nigra. The sequence goes on from OX382295.1 coordinate 24,920,122, forward strand.
GAATAAGCTGTAAGTTGTCAGCACTGCATTTTTACACGCTTTATATTAGCTTCACTTGTATGTTTGTATATTTGTATGTTTGTATATTTGTATGTTTGTTTGTAACCGACTCCTTATAGTGCGATTTTGACCCACTTTAAACGACCAGATTTCATTCAAACTTTGCACACCTGTCAAGGACTGATGACAATGCAATAATTTCATAAATTTGTGCCATTATCCTTGCCAGGGTTACCAGGACAGCAAAAAAACTGTCACAAACTACGCTGACATACGTCTCAAAATTCGAAATACCCTAAAAAATAGAAAATAAATAATAGTTTAAAAAAACTAAAAAACACGCTTCCATGGAAAACCAAACTAAAAAGTACAAAATAATGGAAAAAAAGCGTGGGGTGCCTGATATCAATAAAAAAATACCTTAAAAGCACCCCACGCTTTTTTTCCATTATTTTGTACTTTTTAGTTTGGTTTTCCATGGAAGCGTGTTTTTTAGTTTTTTTAAACTATTATTTTTATAACTATTGAGATCTTAATTAAAAAAAAAAAAAAACTAGCTTGGAGGCTTAAGCCCGATGTAAAAAAAAACATTGTTTTGTAAAAAGCGGTATTTTTTTAGTGGTTTACAAGTTCCTAACCTAACCCGGGATCGGGTTAGGATTTCAGGTCAGATTTAGAATAATTGACATTTTTAGAATTAGAACATTATCCCGGCCAATCATTACAACATTTTCTTTTCCGCAAGAACCTAATTCAAACTATTATTTATTGACAATTCAATTATTCCGCCGACCGTATTATTGTAAGATCGATTTGGTCATATTTTTTAACCGACTTCAAAAAGGAGGAGGTTCTCAATTCGGATATTTATGTTTTTTTTTTTATGTATGTTCGGCCATAACTCCCTCATGTATAGATGGATTTGCAAAATTCTTTTTTTGTTCGAAAGGAGTTTATGCCGAAATGGTCCCATATAATTTTCATATAGATCTGATGATAAGTTCCAGAGACAGACACCGGAACTCTTTGAAAAATGATAGCAAATCAACCACGATTTCTGCTATCGCATAAATATGCATTTTTTGTTTGGAATTAGTGCGGGGTGAATACCAACTAAAAATTTCAAAATAAAAACTTTTTAACAAAAAAAAAACAACCGACTTCCTTAAAAACACTACAAAGTGAAAAATAACTTTAATTTCGGAAGTCGGTGGCAAAAAAACCATAAATACAGATCCTAAGACACCGACTTCCGAAATTAAAGTTATTTTTCACTTTGTAGTGTTTTTAAGCAAGTCGGTTGTTTTTTTTTTTGTTAAAATTTTTTTTGTATATAAAATACTAAATCGGTCTAGCTGTACGTATGTGCTGAACAACGAACCGCATTTCCTTTTCTTTAACATTGATGATTAATATGTTATTAATAATACAAAATCACAGCTTACCATAGCATTTTGCGTATTGGACGGATAACGGCACCCTGCATAAATGATGCCATCTCTGAAGAGATTCAACTTGAAAACCTGAAATGAAACAAGAAACTTCTGAATTAAGTTAATAAGCAAGCAGATTTATTTGCAACGGTTTTGGTGTAACCTTTGCAATTTGGTACCAACTCCTTTAGGGAATTTGGGCGGATAACAAAAATTATGCAAGGTGGCAAGGATATTAACGCGCAAACTGGAACCATGAATTCAGCATATAATTTCACACTCTAGCGTAAAAATGTATAGTCAGTTGTCAAAAAAAAAAACCTCAAATCATACAAAAGTGTAATTCCAACGAGATCAAACTGTATAGAATGGTAATTTTTCAGTTTTATTACCGTCGAAAAATTGCACCACAAGGGGTGTTTAGCTTCATGTTCTGAATCCATGATTTTGGGTTGATGAACAGGTTGTGGGTTGATTACTCTGCCCACCTGTATAATAATGCTATGCTTGCATCGAATATCATCAAATATAGCATGTGCAGAAGAAAATAATGGTAAAAAATTAAGGTTCCGTACTTCCCGCCCGACACAAACCTTTCAATCAATAAATAATGTAGGAAGCAGGATAGAAACAACATTAAATGCAATATACCACCTCAATGACAATGGCTGGGTCTCGACAGTACCTAATACGTAATTTATTCAATTGTTTTTCGACTCTATATATTGGCCCACTGCAGCACAAATGCCTCCCTTTCTTCTTTCCACTCCTCGTATGTCTTTAGCTAGTGCAGACCAATCCCGTCTTTTGGTTTCAAGCTCGTCCCGCAATTTTGGGTCCACCTGGCTCTGCCTTGATATCGCCATTAACATTCAATTTAAGATATAAGATCTTTAGAAAGGTCAGTTGCTCTACGTTTTGTTTCAAGTCATTTTTAACTCGTAATTATTGTTAAAAATGAACATTGTGTAACATAAAAACATTGCAGTGGCCCTTCTTTAATACTTTTTTAACATTTTAATCATAAAATTTTCATAAATATTATATTTGCATCTTCCCTATTTGTTTGACAACGTGGGTCTACGTTTCCACTGGAGTACACGAATATGACCCACGACTATGTATAGCATGGCACGGCGCACGGAGAGGCTACGCACGTGCCACTGCAATCCAATCCACGGACACGGGCTTCACTCAACGGACGCCTGCGCCATGTGCGCCACTGTACATAGTCGTGGGTCATATTCGTGTACTCCAGTGGAAACGTAGACCCACGTCGACAGCGTTGAGCTATGTAACCGCCTATTCGAGCAAGCCACGCATGTATCAATGACGTCAATTCATGCGTAGCCTCTCCGTGGGTTGCAGTGGACACAACCACATACATTTTCTTACAACGCGAAGCCTCTCCGTGCACCGCGGTGGGCCCGCGCCTTTATGCCTTTATGCTAGCGTAGCATGACAATTCTATCTCTATTCTACCAAGAATAGACAAAGTTCTGTCTATGGTAGTCATGCTACGCGTGCTGGCGGCGTTATATAGTCTCACCTACCCCATGGGACGAAAACTTGAGTTATGTGTGTATGTAATTTATTAAAGTGTTCCATTTCCATTTGATTGACGTCCCAAGATAGTGGTAAATGTGGAACGTAAACCCATTATTTTTGTAAAATTTTTGCTTCTGTTATTATTTGTTTTGTGATAACTCGGCAAAACCGTGTTGGAGTAGTTTTATTAGTAGTAGGTACGTTAGTAAGAGCTTTGTAAAAAAAGTAATTTGGGATGTAATCGTAACGCTGATACCAGCGCTGAGGGGGAAGCGCAAGAGCATTTTTTTTTTCTGGGTGGGTAATCCTCAAATGACGTCTCTCCCGCTTTGGGTGGAGCGGGAGGGCGTGTCAGACTTTAACTGACTAAAACCCACCCGTGTTCCTTCAGTTGCCCATATGCCAGGGCCACGGTATCTCTTTCGAAAAAATCTAGCGACCTTGGCAGGCATCGGTCCTAGCAGACCCCTTCAGTACTGCTGATATCTCTGAGGCGTGCGTGGAACTGGTCCTTACCGGGCGGCGAGCTACCCATTGCTCGCCGCCCGCAAGGTCACGCCTACGGTGGTCGGGAGTCTGCGATGGACTCCCGACGCCCAGGATGTCTCCTCCTGCGGCGGCTAGTCAGTATCAGATTGTATATTGAACAACATATAATTCGCGACTGTAACACGTATGAATTTACTGTGTGTTCATTATCAGCCTATAGCAGTCCACAGCTGGACACAGGCCTCTTCAATTGCACGCCACTCAGCTCGATTCTCGGCAACTCTCATCCAGCTGCTACCCTACCCTGCGAAGATCGTCGCTCCACGATCCACGACTAATGTGGCCAGCCCATTGCTACTTCAGCTTGCTAATCCTATGAACTATGTCGACAACTTTGGTTCTCTGCCGGATCACCTCATTCCGGATTCTGTCCCTCAGAGATACTCCTAGCATAGCTCGTTCCATAGCTCGCTGAGCGACTTTGAATTTCTGGACCAACCGTACCGTGAGTGTCAACGTTTCGGCTCCGTAGGTTACTTACAGAGTTATAATAATTTAAATCGTTAATATAACTCTTATTCATGTAATCCCAATGAATTACTAGGTATTTCAAGAAAAATTGCGATGATAAATGTTTTTAATAAATGAATTAATTAATTGTTTATAATTCTGTAAACCTACATATATATATTTTTGCCTTTTCACTAAAGTGCGAATTGCAGAAAAATATGATTATTATCGGCCTTCATTTAACCACTAAAAATAACCCATATAGACTTGTATCAATCTACAACTACTTCCATGTGCGCCTAATATATAATAGATGGCGTTAACTACTTTCATTGCGATGAATTGTCACGTCACCCTATTCGATAAGTTCGTACACTGAAAAATATCAGTATTCCTAACAATAGAGGGCTTAGAAATTTCACACCATCATAATTTTAGTTTAATGACGTCCACTGCTGGACCTCGTCTAATCTCTGCTACTTCCACCGGTTCTGTGCTTCCAATGGCCTTCACAATGTCACCGGCCACAGCCACTGCCACTCCAGAAACTGTCGCTCTCATCGGTCATCTGTACTACGAGCAATGGTCCACTGCCACTTAAGTTTGGCAATTCTTCGGGATTTGTCCGTTACCTTGATTTTACTGTGGATATCTTCATTCCTGCTTCTATCATTTAAGAATACTCCAAGCATAGCTCTCATCATTGCTCTTAGAGTGACTGTTAACCTTCTAAAAGGGCCTATTGTAAGCGACCACGTTTCAGTGAGACATTGCGGTATATGTGAACGTTATCTTACCTTAAAACATATCATAGTCGCCAAGAAGACTTGTGACGCGTTATAATAAGCGATGAGCCTGTTCATCTGTAGTGGCTGCCGGTTCTTCATAATTCTTGGGCCGATGCGTATCAAGATCAGGTAAGCTACCACCACCGATAATATCGGCGTGGGGCTGGACATCATGAACCAGGAGTCTACCATGGCACCTGGAATTTGAAAATTATATTTTTATTCAATGTTCTGGTGTAACTTTAATTTGACTTACTAGAGAATGGGCAGCAGCGTTCTCTATGCATTTTACCACCATACTGCGATCGCCAACCTGCCTGCCAAGCGTGGCGATTATGGCAAAGCCCCCCAAATTGGGGGAGGCCTAAGTCCAGCAGTGGACGTCTTACGGCTGAAATGATGATGATGATGATGAACTTTAATGGTGCTGTATGACATTTTTTTTTCTATTTGAACAGGATATAAGAATATACTTGAGTACCTTCTCATTGTAGGTATATTAGAGGTTAATAAGCAAACTTTTAGATAAGCATTAAGGAACTGGTTGATAATAGTTCTGTTATTACAAGAACAGCATAGTTTCATATTTTTTTACGAATCGGTCATTGTAATTTATCTATGTTTCACAAAATTTTTAATGAATTATAATCATAATAATTATTCATCCCAGTTAGAATCCCTTAGAACTCTTTTCTGGGGTTAGGTAAGAGTCCGTTTAGAATTTTCTTATTGTTTTAGGATCTCAGGACCGAATAAAAATGAATGAAATGAATAATATTTTGTTGCTTCGCAACAGACCCGTGGTTCGAGAACGTTTGTTCGACGAAGTACCAAAAGAAAAGTCACTTACTCTTCCCTACTTTCAGGGAGTCCAGGTATCGGTCGACTTTCTCCAAATAGCTCATTTTTGGGCCGTATTCTGTAATGAAATAATAATACAAATAAGCGGTTAAAAATAAAGTCCACGAGAAAATTTCTCTTGCGACAGCCATTTTGAAGTTTATTTTTCAAACTGGTTTGCTTTGTGCCAGTATTTCTTACCAGAAAGTGTCAAATTGAAAAGTTTGAAACCCAAAAAGTTTTTGCATTAGGTATACAACCTTTTTTAAGGTTTAAATAATTTTACTTGATAAAATCCCAGTTCTGATATATTTGAAAAGCGATTGTATGAAACAAAATATTTTATTTTGCTTTCATCATGTTCATCGTAAATTATTTTGAATACGTTGATAAATAACGAACATAACGATAGTCATTTTTAATCTGTTAAAAACAGGGAAAGAAAATTGTACTGAATTTCATTCATCCTCTACGGGGAGAATGTTATTTAAGTTTGGAATACTTACCGAAATTTATACTGAACTACATCTGTGTTTACACCATTGAGTTTGTATACATCTTTTTGAAAAAGGAATACGCATTTATTATGCAGTTATGATTATTTAATAAAATTATGAAAACCGACGAGGCCGTATGAGCTTGATGCCTTTGCTTTTCCGACAAAAAAATATTAGTCTAGGAATTTGCCGCGTTTTTGTTTTCTTCAAATACATAAACGTTAAGTTCATTTTAATTTATTTTTAATTTTCATTTTTTGTAATAAATGCTTATCTCATATTATTATTGTGTTATTTTTTTTGCAAATGGTACGTAAAGTAGAGTATTTTCCTCGGTGATAAAGCTGTCTTAGTCTTGGGTGAACTTAAATCCCTCGCTACACTCAGGACTCGTCTAAAATCCCTCGCTTCGCTCGTGATTTAAGTTTTTAACACCCTCGCTACGCTTGGGAGTAAACCTCGAGGTTTACTCCCAAGCGTAGCGAGGTCCTTCGAGTCCTTCGTTACGCTCGCGATTTAAATCGGCACCGTTTGCACAATTTTTATAAACTACACGTTTATAAAACTCCTAATGTAACCTCAACTTTATAGATTTTTGCTAACATTTTGTGCCACCATTGTGTCACCGTAGTGTAAATTTCTGTGCGACTTTTGTGTAACTGTCGCACAACATTTTGTGTCACTATTGTGTCATTTGCGTCAATATTTTGAACTTCACCCGTAAGCCGCACGGATCGATCGGTCACGTTGAGCTACGGTTGCCGCGGTTAGTTCATGGATGGGTGACGATCTTAATATACTAAGAACTCTCCGTGCGTCGGAAAGCACGCTATGCCGGCTGTCTTTTGTGGATTTTTGATAGTCATTACGGGTCATCAGAAGCCCGAAAGTCTGACAACCAGTCTTACCAAGGGATATCGTATTAGCCAATAACTGGGTTGTGGAGGTCAGATAGCTAGTTGCTCCATCTTAAATACTGGTATTCAGCTGCATACAGTTAGACTGGACGCAGCTTGGTGGCTAGGTAAATTATCATAAATGGTGATGATAATATCTACCTCCACCCGCATAAACAGGAATTGAAATGCTTTTTTTTAAACTTCGTGAATTTTCCGGTGGTTAGGATCAGAATGCAGACGCCATGTCCTGGGGGTATAGGTAACTTTAACTATTTGTGGTGTTTAAATATCCTTGTCGATATTCCATTCCAACTCAAAGCACAGATAATGCACATCAGTTGGAAGCTGCAGCATAGAGCATGGGCACAAGCAACTGTCGGTGTGGCTGTTGTGTTGACTTGGTGGAGTATCTTGTATTTTCTCAGCCAGGCTGTCCACGATAGTAACAAAATTGTGATTCACAAATCTGAATGATTGGTCAAAGTGTGAATAACTGACTTGCAGTTTCTTTAGTTTTACTTCTTTACGTGATTACCTCCCCGAGGTCTTTACTATTTCGGCCAGCGTTTTTTATCTCGTTCACGTAACATAATTATCTATCTTTATATATAAAATTCAAAGTCTTGAGTGACTGACTGACTGACTGACTGATATATCAACGCACAGCCTAAACCGCTGGTTGTAGAGACATGAAATTTGGAGGGTGTGTTCTTTGTGAAGAGTAGGTATCCACTAAGAAAGGATTTTTTGAAATTCCATCCCTAAGAGGGTGAATTGGGGGGTTGAATTTTCACGCGGGCGAAGCCGCTGGCGGAAGCTAGTTATGTATAAAAACAAAAACACAGTTGAACTGAGAACCTCCTCGTTTTTGAAGTCAGTAAAAATCATCACGAAGCAGAAACCACACGCTTTTCGTTGCTTACATAACACGAAATTAGTCAAACAATACAGACTGTCTGTCTACGAAATGTTTCACCCCACTTCCCTAAATCAGTTCGCATGACCTTCGCATGAAATTCGGCGGACGAAGCTATTGATTTTTACTTAATTCGCGGGTGGTGGTAACAGTTGTACGTAAATTTCTGAAAGTAGAATTAAGCTGGGGTAGACAGAGTTCGAACAATTGCCGAACTTCAGTAACAGTGGGCAGGGCGCATTGCTGTCAGAACAGATGGCAGATGCGGCCGAATGGTTCTAAATTGGCGATCAGATTCTGGACGATAGCGTTGGAAGGCCTTTCACACCGATGAGCTGGTGAAGGGCGTAGGAATCCGCTGGATACGAGAAGCACAGGACCGATGAAGTGACGAAGCTTCGGGGAGGATGTCCAACAGAGGACGTCTTTCGGATGAAAGATTCCGCTGGATGCGAAAAGGACAGGACCGGTGAACTGACGATGCTTGGGGGAGACTTATGTCCAACATTGGATATCTTTCTCTTGAAATGATGATGATAATGATGATAAGACAGAGCTCTCAGGTAAGTATAGGCAGGTTCTTAAAGTGCTCCAGCTCGTATTTCAGCCATGGCGCCCAATTTCGACGGAATATTCGGCACATGAGATATTATAGTGCACAAGTGAGTACGCAGACGCACTCGTTCTTTCCTCATTCTCATAGTCCGATGGGGCGTCAGGTACACACAGCTACATTTCAAGCTATACAAAACCAGTTTTAGCTGATGCCGCATTGTATAGGATTTTCGTACAATGAGAAGTCAGCTTATACTGGAAATGCATAGCTTGATTTGTCACCGTGCGTACCCTTAAAGAGATTTATGAAAACATCAGTTCTTTGTAATTCTAAGATATAATGTAGGTTTGTTCAAGTCTCTATCCATTGCAATAAACTGAGATCATCAAAAACTTTAAAATATTTTTGCTGCCCATAAATTAATGCTCGCTTGCTCCATCAATCACTAAATTAAACTAAGGCGTTTGGAATGAGTGCTGTAATCGATGAAATTCAAATTTACTTAAAATTTACAATTATAAAAGGGCTTATGGCTAAGTAATAACAGCCACACGGATTGATCGTTCAGGTTAAGCTACGCGTGCCGCGGTTGATTCGTAGATGGGTGAACATCTTTACATACACAGACGAAGGGCCCCGGAAAGCACGTTAAGCCGTTGGTCCGGGTTGTTTTTCGTAGATCTTAGACAGTCGTTACAGGTCGTCAGAAGCCCGAAAGTCTGACCACCAGTATTACCAAGAGGTATCGTATTACTCAGTATCTGGGTTGTGGAGGTCAGATAGGCAGTCGCTCCATATAAAATACTGGTACTCAGCTGCATCCGGTTAGATTGGAAGCCAACCCCAATATAGTTGGGAAACGGCTAGGCAGATGATGAATTATAATCCCATAGAATTACCATTTCTTCTTTCAATGGTAATTCTATTCTACTTAATAACATAAACATCGCAAAGGATATTGTTAAACTATCAAAATTAAAGCCATTCTTACTGGAAGTGCTTCGCAATCATCTTGCTTTACCTGTGTGTAAAGGTTGCTTGGCTACAGAAACACACATCTTTAAATAGCAATCATTTTCTATATCTAATATCAGAAATCTGATATTACTTTGCGTACGGTTAGAATGAAGACTTTGTACCGAAATTTTATGAAATAAGTGTGTAAAATAATAAGTTCTTACATATTTTGTAATATTTTGTTCGCAATTTCTTCTCAGACATTGTATGAAGCGGCTTATTTCCCTACGGATGTCTCCTTATGTAGAGTATGTTGTATTCAATTTTCAGAGAAGTTAAGATTTTAGGGGGATACATGAAAGATAATCTTTGAGTCTCAACCTATTCGGGGAATAGAAAAAAGACAATTTTATTTATCAAATTTTTGGGCACATCGCTTTAAATTTGTTTCTGGTTTACAAAAAATAAAATAACTTGATACAAAAGAAGCAGAAGAGAGGGAGATGATACGAGTAGTATTATTTACTATCTAGCTTTTGCCCGCAGCTTCGCTCGCGTTAAAATAACATTTTTTTTTTTTTTTAAACATAAAAAGTATCCAATGTTACTTCTAATACCTCCAAGAATAGGTATATGTACAAAGTTTCATGATGATCGGTTAAGCAATTTTCGCGTGAAAACGTAACAAACAAACATACATTCACATTTATAATATTAGTATGATGTATAGATGTATTGTGGTCGAATAATAAAGGCTTATTTATATAATTTATTTATCACACTGATCACAATTGTTATTTATGATTAGGATTACTTATCTTTTTATTTCGACGGTCCTAGTTTATCATTTGTGGCGTCGAGTTGTGACTCGGGTCGTAACAGCTATGTGAAGGTGAACATAATCCAGCATTGTATAGTAAGCTTACTACCTTAACGCCTGTATTTAATTTTGGTATTATGCTTTATTTGTTTGATTTTTTTTTATTTGAATAAATTTCGACTTTTTTATTTTACTGTGCCTGTACCTTGATCATGTTGTACATGGAATAAATAATTTATTAACCTATTTAGAACCATTAGACTGTTTGATATGGACCTCAGCCTAAAAACATATAGAGACATTGGAATAACACGAGTTGGCTAAGCACAGATGAAGCAGCCATCTCCAGCGTGCCTGCTGTGTTACTGAACATTAGTTAAATTCCAAAATAAGTAAACATTCATATGATAGACCTTCTACACAATCACCAGTCTATATTGTTCCCATTGCTGGGACACGGATTTCTTCTCGGTGAGAGGGAATGGGCTGTAATCTTCCACGCGGTACGGGTTGTTAGGTAGGTTTTCATTACTTTTGGTTCTAGGACATGCCGGTTTCGTTACGATGTTTTCCTTCACTGTTTTGAAAGCAGTGGTGATGAAATTATTTACATAAAGCGCTTGCCAGGGCTCAAACCCACGACTTACAACTCAGGCTGATACCAATGGGTCACCACTGCACCTAGCCATTACCTTTGCAGTGTCAATTTTGTGACATAGACATACAGGATGTGGCGTAAGTAGTGGTCCACCGTTCAGGATTCGATGAACCAGATAATTAACTATAACAATTAAAAATTGTAAACATTTTTACCCAAGGGTTCCGAAAATATTTAATTTTTGTCTTTTATTTACGAAATTTCTACCTTTTATTACATATTTATTTGTAGTTTCAACAAATACCATTATTTTTTCATTTTGATTTCTGTTAATTACTGCTGAATACTAGAGCTATCATGATAAATTATGATTTTTTATGTAAATTCAGCTTTTTTAAAGAAAAAGTTGGTTCTTCTCTAATTTTAACCCCAATTTTTAACACACCATCAAGTTCAAGAGCAATTTTTGTAAAAAAAAAAATTGGGTAAAAATGGTTAAAATTTTTAATTGTTATAGTTAATTATTTGGTTCATCGAATCCTGAACGGTGGACTATTACTTACGCCACACCCTGTATACAAAATATAGCATCATAATAAACCTCTTTACCCGAAGTGGTTGTCAGAGAAGACACCTTTGTCGTCAGTCACCATTACAAATTTTGCTAACTTCTATGTTCCACAGTATTATGTAAAACATACCGTTAAAACTTAAGGCCTAACACACGATGTCATTCACACATGTAGCTGCGTCAGCTTGCCTGTCCTAGCCTTGCATGGCTTCAGTCTAGCCAGCCATAAGTCCTAGTTACATCACACTATTTGACCTAAATTACCTTTCGCTATCCTTGATCGAATGTAATGGAATTTTCTAGATTGTATCACGTTTTTTGTCATAATGCGCCAAAAGGTGTCGGGGCTGTATATGTGGGATGATCCGGTTTAGAACGAGCGACGTAGATATTATCGTTGGATATGACTGTAAGAGATGATAAATACACGTACTGCATCTTATCCATACTAACATTATAAATGGGAAAGTGTGTGTGTCTGTTTTTCCGTCTTTCACGGCAAAACGGAGCGACGAATTGACGTGATTTTTTTAAGTGGAGATAGTTGAAGGGATGGAGAGTGACATAGGCTATTTTTTTTTCTTTTCGATGGCTAGGGTGAACTTAGAAAAGCCGTGCTTTTCCCATGGACAATTCTGTACCTTCAGTGAAAAGTGATATAAGTGAAATATCATAGTTTTGAGTAATTTAAGGTTAAAGATTTAAAAAAATCTCGTTATTTTTCTAACGTTCTAAAATAAAAAACGATATGTGGTACGTGTAGATAATATTTTAAAGATAATAAAGAGCTTGGTTTGAATATATTATTTTGCACGGAATTTAAGTAATTAGTAAAAATAGCCAGTTATATCACCGTACACTATAGTTTTCTTTGCTTATTTTTGTGTATTTAAATCTATAATGAAATGAATTATTTTACACATTTAGTTACCGTTTTGTGTGAAATGTTATAAGGCTTGTGTTTTGGCATGTTTTGCCTGCAAATAGTTGTTGTGAGAAAAAGTCGTAAAACTAATATGATCATTTTGATTATCAGCAACCATTTTTCATTGTTTTATTTAAAATTCCTACGTAAATATTCAATTGTACCCCTAAACACCAATGTATTTTTCAAACTAGTAAGTGATTAATGCCACATATATATATACAAGCTAGAATTTATTGTGATACATTTTGTTTACATCGAAGTGTTTATTGATACAAGTAATAAGTATTTTCAAACGTTTTTGTCATAGAAAGGGTAAAACTATGTTAATATCATAATAAAATAATAACTAAATTAAAAAAGCGTTTCTTTAATAAAGAATTCTTGAATATACACTTTTTTATGAATTACAATTAGTAGCAAAACAATAAAATATTTTTTAAAATCAAACTTAAAACATAACTTTTAGACCTAGGTATTTATCGTTAATCTGATCATCCGAGTAGGTATCGTTAGAGTTTTCAAAAGACAACTTTTACATATTTTGTAATCCTCATTAAAATAAACTATTTTATATGTATTGCTGTATTCTCGTTTTCCTTTGCCTCCGATTGTATGTGTTTTTTATTATTAATTTTAATAAAGCGTTCAGTATATTTAGCTCTCTCATCGTACGAACCCAAACCCCAGTACTCCTTAAAAATAAATTCTCTTATGTCATGGGATATACGACTATTGCATTTCATGCGACAGTCCGTTAGTGGGCCCAAATTTCTTCCAGGTTTCATTTTACCCAGTTTAGTAACATAACTCTTGCCTGCATTGCGTAAAATTAATCTAGAATCTCTATCAGCCCTTCTTTCCTTTAATGATTTTCGTTGTTTTTTATTTGAATGCGAGCATCCAGGCTCGGGTCCTGTGGTCGTGCTATCTGAGTCATCAGAGCTTTCAGGAATTATCAGTTTTTTGGTATATGTTTTTTTTGGTTTACCAGTCGACGTGCTTGTTTCAGTTGAGTCGGTTTCACTGTTTGGTATAAAATCATCACTGCTACCCGAGCTGAAATCTAAAATTCTAGGTGATAGTCCAGTTTCCATACCCTCTGATCCACTGCTAATATTTTCTCCATATTGATCGTCTTTTTCAAGTGTAGTTTCTTCTATCTCCTCTTCACATTGATCCACTTCTTCTAAGGCCGTCTTTTTACAGGATTCTATTTCTATTGTCTCTCCGGGTTGATTAGATTTTTTTTCATTTATTATTTCTTCATGTACCATAATTTCTTCATCTCTCTGTAGCTGAACGCCTTCCATAATCTTATCTATTCGTTTTTTCATTATAGACTGTAAAAATAACAGTTCAAATTAATATCGAAGCGTCACATTAAAGCCATTCAAGGTAGAATTTCTAGCAGAGCGTCAGCGTCAGTGTGACATGAAAATGTATGGACGGTGGCACTCAGCGGCTGACGTGGCGTCACGGCCCAGTGCCGCCATCCATACATTATCATTTCGACTTACGCTGATGCTTGGCTCGATTTTCCACCTTAAAAGAAAGAAGAGCAGATAGAACCAGGGCTCGGAATTCGGCTTTATTTGATAGGGTCCCCCACCACCCTTGCTCGCACAGTTTGAAGAACAAATTGATAAAATGTAGCCAGGAAAAAAGTTAGGCCCACTAGCTGATTTTTGTTTTTGAGATACACCGAAACTGCTATACGGATTTTTTTATAAAACCTCGCAAATATAGTATACATGCAATAATTAATGTAATTCATTACAAAATGTTTATAAGACGTACAAGCATACGTGCAATGAAACTACACCAGGAAAGAGCAAAGATACCTATGTTTTGATTAAACGTATTGTTGACAATTGATTAACAACAACGTCTGCCTATCCCTATTATACCTACTGAATACTCAGTTAGCATTTAATAAATAAGAATTAAAATACATTGTTAGGTTACCTATATTATTATTATTAATTATCATAATAGTCTGTTTTACGATTAGTAAGTTCGAAAATTAGGTATTCTTTTTATAAATTAATTAATATAGTTTTAAAATAGGTATTTATAAAATACTGTATAAATTGACAATATTATTGAATTCTTAAATCAATATAAAATACATGTTCTTTGTAAACAAATAAATATCAAAATTGTTACATAATTCGTGTAAAATGATACAAGTCTTACCTTACGCATCGTAGTAGTGTGCTGTAACGCACGACGCATCAGCTGTCCTGTCCTGACGCACGCCCGAGACTAAGAATCCCGCGTCGCCTGCGCTCTTTCCATGCGTCCCGCGGGGAAGTTGGGAGTGGGGTGCGTAAGAGCTGCGCGAACTTGTATCACTGTGTACTACGTATTTTTTTGCTAATTTAGTTCTAAAACGCAATGCAGTTTTGATTCTACTATATTAGTATCATTATTCACGTAATCATATGTCCTATTTCCCTTATGTTCTTACTAATAGAATTAATATTAAATTTGTAATCACATCAAAATTGGCTACATAAGTATTATTTTACACAATAATTTCAATAAAAAATAGTTTACTTATATCAATGTACACAAAAAAATCTCATTCATTTTTAATCTTATAACAACGGGGATAAAATTGAAATTAAGTTAATTTTTTTTTAACAAGTTTAATCAGAGAATATAAAAACCGATCTGGGTCGACATGTATCACTTTTCACTGAAGGTACAGAATTGTATGTAGCATGTTCGCGTGTATCCAATGCCCAGAATCTTTACATTCTATCCCCAAATGGAAAGACATATAATATCGTCTACAGTAGCGTATTAAAATAAAATTCTGTTCCGAGTGCTCTTCTGTGTTCTAAATCAGGAAAGGGGAACCGTGTTACCCCAAAATAAACGCGAGTGAAGCCGCGGGCAAAAGCTAGTCCGAATATAAACCCTAGACACCGTCTTTATTTCCAAGTGTATGATGTTTTCAATAGTTTATTTTCTTTTATATAAAAACTTTTTTACAAAAAAAAAAACAACCGACTTCCTTAAAAACACTACAAAGTGAAAAATAACTTTAATTTCGGAAGTCGGTGTCTTAGGATCTGTATTTATGGTTTTTTGCCACCGACTTCCGAAATTAAAGTTATTTTTCACTTTGTAGTGTTTTTAAGGAAGTCGGTTGTTTTTTTTTGTAAAAAAGTTTTTATTTTTAAATTTTTAGTTGTGGTATTCACCCTGCACTAATTCCAAACAAACAATGCATATTTGCGATACCAGAAATCGCGGTTGATTTGCTGTCATTTTTTAAAGAGTTCCGGTGTCTGTCTCCCGAACTCATCATCAGATCTATATGAAAATTATATGGGACCATTTCGGAATAAACCCCTTTCGAACAAAAAAAGAATTTTGCAAATCCGTCTATATACGACGGAGTTATGGCCGAACATACATAAAAAAAAAAAAAAAACATATAAACATCCGAATTGATAACCTCCTCCTTTTTGAAGTCGGTTAAAAATAAATATATTTAGGGATGTATTTAGGTTTAAAGATATTTACTTAGTCGCAAAAAAGACACTAAGCCATTTGAGAGGTCAATGATTAAAATAAATTATATACTCGTAAATAAAAAGTTCGACACAGACATTACAGTAGCAGTTATGATACACCCATCGAATGCATTCAGCTTTTAGGAAGGCTGTTATTTGTGATTAAATATGCAGCTAATTGTGTTTTGAAGTCATTGAATGAGTATAATTTGGGGGTAGTTTGTTATATAATTTTATTCGTTCAAAAGTTTTTTTATTATTTTGCCGAACTTAGTTATGAATATAATAATTATATAATGATGTTAATGTATGGAAAATATTGTAAAACATTTTAAAAGAGTAAAGGTGAAGTTTCTTTCCCATTCATTCCATGTGGATCTAACTTTTTCAATGGGCGACTAGAATCAATTCTCTTTTAATGTGGATATTGACGTTTAAAGTGTCTCTGGCGTGCGTTTTCATATAAAATGACTGAGACTCAGATATGACAAAAAAAATAATTAAAAATTCGATATTTTTTTGTGAGGTCATACATCCCATTTATAGAATAACCTTAAAATGTCAGTTTAGAGTAAGAACACCGGGGTAGCCCGAGAAATTCATGTAATTTGCAGATCAGGGGAAGAATGTATATTGATTAAAAAATTATTCGCGAACGTAAAAAATATGGCCTTACTTAATTATAATCATTTTAGTTTAATTTTATTGTATTTAGACATCGATACCCATCGCGCCTTGGAGTTCAGCTAGCCAATTCAAAATAAGCCTGTATAGTCGCAAATTCGGCACTATTCGACCATCGATACTAGATACTGTCAGTGTTCTTGTTATTAATGGAGCCCCAACTAACCTACAACCCTACAGATCGACTGTGATGATAAGGTGTGAAATTAGGACAGCCCCTAAAAGGGATGTTACCATAAAATATTCACCTTGCGAGCCTTGAAACAGATTATTTTACTATTACAACATATTTATGCCAATTCTATTGTACATCACTTAAACTAAAATGAAAGTATTGTTATCACTTACTGACAAACCACGAAAGAAAAAGACAAGCGAAGCTTTAGAACTGTCAAACTAAATTATGTTTCGATTACTTTGAATTTGGCGTGATTTAAAGCATGGTGATTTTTTTTCGTCTTACCTCGTCTATTAAGTAAATCTTAGTTCAACTAAAATTGACTGTTAAATTACTATTAACAGTTGCAGTTAGTATTACACTTGTAAATATATTTTATTCTGTAATTTTTCTCATCACAGTTACTGTGGGTCAACCTATATTTTTTTAGTTTAATGTTGCTCATATCAGTGAATTTAATTTGCTATGGGACATTAGGACATCTCAATCCTCATTAAAAATCAATTATCATGGTATAATTATGAAAAATTAAGCAATAAATAGCTTTAATACGTATAGTTAAAGGTTAAATAACTGAAGCTTAATTGATAAGACACTATCAAACATAATCTGAATCTTTTTGAAGGATTAATATTATGAGGCTAGTCCATTGCTTCATAAATTCGAAAATACTGTTAATAAATTCATCATGCTTAAAATAATTTTTAAGTTAGCCCTAAGACCTCTAGAGATACAGCTGAGACAGAATACAGTGGCTATACATATCGTGTCAACTTTGTAAGAATTAGCCCAAACTCGTGACATGAGTCTTGTCGCGAAACATTTCTGGGTCATTTTCTGACAATGATTTGTCTCCGAAATAATAACAGTACTTTATCCTACACAAACAAACCGTAAATAATGTAGCTACTCCATATATGCAGAGGCATTAGTCAAAAACCTTTCTTGTCTCAATACTTTTATGACGAGACAAAGAAGAGTCAAAAGTGTCTCTTCATTATCCGAGCAGTCACGACAGAAAAATGGCGGTGCGGGCAGTCCGATACAAATGAATATAACTGTATTTACTACCATCTGCCAACCCGCACTGGGCCAGTGTGGTACATTACGGCCCTATCACCGAGAGGTGGCCACTGTCCCAGCAGTGGGAACGGTACCTATAGACTGATTATGTATGTCTTAGATGTATGATGTATGTATGTATTTACTACTAAATAGTACGTACTAATTCCGTGGTACTTACTGTACGTATGAATTAGTAAGTACTATTTACTACTAAATAGTACTTACTAATTCCGCGGTACTTACATTCTATACAGACTGGTTTTGACATTGACGCGCAAATTGTTACCAAGAATTAAGCGCTTTTTTTTTAAATTCTGGATCGCGAGCGTATAAATTTACGTAGATATCGGATGTCGGCTATTGCATAGAAAAGCGCAATACATATATGCGGTCAAAATGTATGAAACAGCCAATACTTTTATTATTTATTTATTTTAGGTTCTCAATCATGTACTCGTTTTTTTTTTTTAATTTAAACCCTGAAGAAGGTTTGTTTGGGAAAGAAAAATTGAAATTGTGAAAATTAAAAATTGATTTTTTTCCGGAAAATTTCCCGGATAAATCAAAATTTGGAGACACTATATGTCCCTTTTTATGGTATTTTATATGAACCTCCAACGCCTTTGGATAGGACAAAATCTGTCGATCAGCTTGTTGTACAATAAATAATGGTAGGAAAATGTACTAACTGCGATATTTAATCATTGTTAGATAACTTGATTTTACTGCTTTTGTATAAAGGCACCTTGATTATAATTGTATTTTTGACAAAGCAAATGAAAGTAGATGCGACATCATAAAAACATTGTGATCAATATTACTCACAGCTTCTAGAAAGTTAGGTATGACTTCAAAAAATCTAACACTGTTATTATTATTTTCTTCTTGATTAATCATTTGCTAATATTAGGTATGTGTTTATACAAATAAGGTGGAAACGTACCCAGTCTCCAAAAAATAAATAAATCAAATATATTTAATGGACTGCCCCGTTGGTCTAGTAGTCACAAGTGCTACTACTGAGCATGAAGTCGTTAGTTTGATTCTCAGATCGGGCAAAGTATTATTGGGTTTTCCATCAGTAATTTCTCAGTATGAGCTTAGACTGAGAAATTACTGATGGAAAACCCAATAATACTCGCCGGTGCCGTGTGGTGCCGGACGTAAAGAATAACACCACCTCATTTCTTCCCGTGGGTGTCGTAAAAGGCGAGTAAGGGACTTACTAGAGAATGGGCAGCAGCGTTCTCTATGCATTTTACCACCATACTGCGATCGCCAACCCGCCTGCCAAGCGTGGCGATTATGGCGAAGCCCCCCAAATTGGGGGAGGCCTAAGTCCAGCAGTGGACGTCTTACGGCTGAAATGATGATGATGATGATGCGCTTAGAGTCTGGATTCGTGCCGATTTGATGGCAATAGGTTCCCCCTCTATTACTTGGTAGTTAAACATAACAAAAATGTGGTTATAATTACACACCGTGACATTTTAGTCGTCTTACAAAAGTTGTCCGCTCAATGTATCCGACATAATATACCTCTAGGCGTGATTAAAAAATTGATACCTATTAAGAAAAAACGTACTAAGAAAAATAAACAATGCATTAGTGTTATGAAACATCCCATTAATAATGTTTACGTATCATATGGTAGAGAACATACATACCTACCCAGCGCACGAGTCAACTAGATCATTCCATTTTCCAAGCGACAAAATATCAAACAAAACTACGTCATGCGTCATCATAAGGAATACTATTTTTAGTTTTTAGTTATTCGAATGTTATTTTTTTTTTCTTATTTATTTATGGATGTTTAGTAGTCATTGGATACGTGATGAAGTGGGTTGCCGTTGTAAGACGATTAAAATGTCAAGGTGTATATACCTCTTCCTAACTCTTCGGGGATCACATGTATAATGTTATGTTATGATATATTCTAAAACCACATGTATAATGTTATGTTTTATTTTGTACCGTGTGTTGCCGGTCGTAAAGAATAACACCACGCCATTTCTTCCTGTGGGTGTCGTAAATGGCGACTAAGGGACTTACTAGAGAATAGGCAGCAGCGTTCTCTATGCATTTTACCACCATACTGCGATCGCCAACCCGCCTGCCAAGCGAGGCAATTATGGCAACGCCCCCAAAATTGGGGGAGGCCTAAGTCCAGCAGTGGACGTCTTACGGCTGAAATGATGATGTTATATTCAATAGTTACCATAGCTAGTCAAAGAGTAGCAAAGCCGGTCGGCCCTTCAATATTAGATTTACTTTGTTTGAAAAAAAAAATACGTATTCATTTCATTAGGCTTTCATTTACTGTCGTATTATCGTCCTCACATTGTATATATATTATTGTACATCAGAAAATGATATTAAACTTGCTAACACCTAACCACCCACCTCATCGTAACACTAACTACTTCACTAAATATTTTCCACCAACCGTCTCGTATCTCAGAATTCATTTTCCAACTGCTGACACGGTTCCACACAGTACGATAAGTTGTTCATGATCGCTGATACATCTTGACACGGTGCTTCCGTGACATCGATTTCCTTTGATGCATAAATTCAATCGCCTTACCATTCCATTTTCAACTTTATGTCTTGCGAAATAAAGTTGTAATTTGTGTTGTGTGTATTGTATTGTTGCTATAAAGTAATTCTGAAGTGTTTTGTTGCAATGTGAACTATTGTAGGTTAATTCCCTTAGGTCTCTCTTATCGTCCTACATATTATGTGTGTCAATGTTCTCGTTAGTAAGTGTATTCAGGCATATATATCCTACACCTGCATTAAGGTATATAGAGACAGGTGACGAATCAAGTTCCTTTAGAATAGCTTTGTAGGCTATAAAATAGCAAAGTGCCATTCTATGGATAGACCCTAAGAGTAACTGTACTTTGTTATATCGGAATGATGTACAAGAACGACTTCTTTGAATTAGAAAGGGTCAAACAAATCAGATGGAAGAAATAAATTGTTTCAAGGTTTTGGAACTGAAGCAACTACATCAGTTGAAAACGCGTTCATAAATGATAAATGTTTTTCTACAAGTAGGTTTGTACAAACACTTTTATACGTCAATAATATTTTAAAACTATGTGAGGTCGGCGTTTTCTATCTGACTACTCTGAGAAAAAGGCCGAAACAAAC
Source organism: Aporophyla nigra (assembly GCA_947507805.1). Classification (NCBI taxonomy): domain Eukaryota; kingdom Metazoa; phylum Arthropoda; class Insecta; order Lepidoptera; family Noctuidae; genus Aporophyla; species Aporophyla nigra. Next base: position 24,941,088 of record OX382295.1, read on the forward strand.
TCAGTGGTCACAGCCTCTTTTAAAGTGTTAAATCATAAAGTTATGAGTCAAATCAAATATTTTTATTTCACATAAACCTACAAGGGCACTTATGAAATGTCAGAAGCTAGGTGCAGTAATTGTGTGAACATCAACAATTTTTCTGATCAATGTCTTGTCCTGTCTTCATACATTATTACAGCTTTGGGATATTAATAGATGGTGTTCATTAAATAGAAAATTATAGTCTTTTTTTGCTTAACCTACTAAACATTCAATTACTTAGCAATAATGATTGTAAATACTGAAAAGCAAGGAGGTACAAATATTGAGGATTTAAGCTGCATTATTTTTCCTTCTTAAGATTCCAAATGAATATGAATGGGCCATTACGACACTAAATTTCTCGTTCGCTTTTAACACAAACACTTTTTCTCTTAAAAGACCCATTTAATCTCATTTGCTAGTAGACGCACTAATCTGTAGAATATATTAGCCAAGATTAAGTCACCCGTAGCCAGTAAAAATGCACTGAATATCGAAAAATATAAGACTCCCCATTTCTTCTCGAACTTAGCTGGCACATTGCCATGTTTTTGAACAAAAAATATAAAGTATGCAGCGAGGCAGATGTCTGGATTCAAGTAATGTAGACATCAGCTTATATTCTTCTTTTCAAGCTTAGAGGAAAATTGCTAAACGAGTTTTGCACCTTTGTTCGAGAGATTAGCCCGGCCCTTTTGTTTCGAATTTGAACGCATGCGATCTTGTACGTCGTTTGAGTTGGTTTGAATTATTTTTTATCTGGTAAAACTCGGAATTACTCGTATATAACGTTAGGAAAAATACCTTCAGGCTTTGTGGAGCGAAACTCTTCGTAAGGTGGCTGGTAGCAGCTGGATGAGAGTTTTTGGGAATCGAGCTTAAAGGCGTGCAATTGGAGAGGCCTAGCTATGACTTCCAGAGGATTGCTATAGGCTAATGATGATCGTGACGATGATGACGATAAGTCACTTCATTGGTCTTGTGCCCTGTTTATAAGAGTACATATACTTTTAGAGATGAGTATATGTTTTATGTATGTATATGTATTTACTGTATATGTAAATGGTACACCACTAACTACTTGCAGTATTATCTCTCCTTCTGGCTTTAAACTATTCCAAGTTTGTCAGTACATATCCCCTTTAGCGATAGGACTACCCATTGAGTCGCTTTAGGTAAGTAAAAAATCTACATTTGAATGGTGTACATAATAAAGAGTATTATATCTAACTCTATTAGGAGCTTCATCATCATCATCATCATTTCAGCCGAAAGACGTCCACTGCTGGAAATAGGCCTCCCCCAAGCACCGCCACTTCGACCTATTCTGTGCTTCTCGCATCCAACGTATTCCTGCGGCCTTCACAAGGTCATCGGTCCATCTTGTGGGAGGCCTTCCAACGCTCCGTCTTCCAGTACGCGGTCGCCACTCCAGAACCTTCCGACCCCATCGGCCATCCGTTCTGCGAGCAATGTGCCCTGCCCACTGCCACTTAAGTTTGGCAATTCTTCGGGCTATATCGGTTACCTTGGTTTTCCTACGGATCTCTTCATTTCTGATTCGATCGCGTAGGGAAACTCCAAGCATAGCCCTCTCCATTGCTCTTTGGGTGACTTTGAGCCTTCTTATGAGGCCCATTGTGAGCGATCACGTCTCAGTGCCATATGTCATCACTGGCAACACACACTGGTCAAAGACTTTTGTCTTGAGACACTGCGGTATTTGGGACGAGAAGATATTGCGTAGCTTCCCGAACGCTGCCCAGCCGAGTCGGATTCGACGATTGACCTCTTTCTCGAAGTTGGATCTACCTAACTGGACAGTCTGTCCTAGGTACACGTATTCGTCCACAACTTCGAGTGTAGCGCCTCCGATCTTCATTGGAGTGGGTATCACACGAGCATTGGACATGACCTTTGTCTTGTCCATGTTCATCCTAAGACCCACTCTTTCGGAAGCTCTACTGAGGTCATTGAGCATTGTACTGAGGTCCTCCATAGTCTCAGCCATGACTACTATATCGTCGGCAAATCGAAGGTGAGTGATGTACTCGCCATTGATGTTGATGCCAGCCCCTTTCCAGTCCAGAACCTTGAAGACATCCTCCAGTGCAGCGGTGAACAGTTTCGGAGAGATTACGTCTCCCTGTCTCACCCCTCGCTGCAGAAGGATAGGTTTCGAGGCTTTGTCCTGGAGCCGGACTGACATAGTGGCGTTTTCATACAAACACTTCAGCACCTCGATGTACCGATAGTCAATCTGGCACCGTTGAAGAGACTGCAGTACAACCCAGGTCTCGATCGAATCGAAGGCTTTTTCGTAGTCCACAAACGCTAAGCAGAGAGGCAGGTTATACTCTTCGGTCTTCTGTATAACCTGCCGCAGCGTATGTATGTGGTCTACGGTGCTAAAGCCTTTACGGAATCCAGCTTGTTCGGGAGGCTGGAAGTCGTCAAACCTGCGCGCGAGACGATTCGTGATGACTCTTGAAAACAGCTTGTAGACATGGCTCAGAAGTGAGATGGGCCTATAATTCTTAAGTAGGGTATTGTCACCCTTCTTAAAGAAAAGTACCACCACACCTCTGTTCCATGCCTGTGGCGTTTTGCCCTCGAGTATGACGGAATCAAACAGCTCAGATCAGAAATTAGGAGCTTGTAGAAGAAATATTGCTTTTTCTATTGTTTCAATTTTTGGTTTGTCCTTTTACCTTGCAAGTATCAAAATGAATGGTAAGGTAGTTTGAACTGGCAGTAAACTATGAAGACTTTTAGGAATACATTCTCTAAAATACTGCAACAAATCCGTAAAAACCAAGACATTATATCAACACACAATTTTCATCTAACAACACAAGATATAAGGCAACAACAACGTAGCTCGGCTGATGCACTTAAAATGTAGAAATCAGAAGTAGATTGACAAGTACAAATACATAGTCAGTGCTATGAAGATTGCATGCTGACATTGAAGTGCCGTGAAAAGGCATAACGAGCGGTATTTGATGCGCCAGATGTTCAAGGATTGACATTTGTAGAAAGACTTTCTTTAATGTATTTACTAGCTTCTGCCCGCGACTTCGTCTGCGTAAATTTTTTTGTTCCGGGCCCTTCCCGTCGCGTCGAATCGCCTACCCGTGCGATTGTTCCCGTTTTCACAACATTTTTCATTACTGCTCCGCTCCTCTTAATTGTAGCGTGATGTTATATAGCTTATAACCTTCCTCGATAAATAGGCTACCCAACACAAAAATATTTTTTCAATTCGGACCAGTAGTTCCTGACATTAGCGCGTTCAATCAAACAAACAAACAAACTCTTCAGCTTTATAATATTGGTATAGATTAACACATAAAATCACGGCTGTATTACTCGCAGGGGTGAACAAAGGTTTTTTAGAACATTCAAATGTTTACTAGTATTTAAAACAAAGGGGTATCGTATTATCCAGTTGTAACTGAGTTGTGGAAGCCAGATAGGTAGTCGAACCATGTAAAATACTGGCGCTCAGATGCATCTGGTCAGACTGTAAGCTGACTCCAATATAGTTAAGAAAAAGCTGCGCAGATCATGATAGGTGCTTAAAACCAGTAGCAATTTTACTACACGTGGTGAACCCAAGACCCTATGTTCAAGCCACCGAGCTGAAAGCTGCTGGGTAATTACGGCGCACAGTAACCTTAGGAATGGTTATCACTTATACAGTTTTTTTGTTGTTGATCACCCTAATTCTTCAAACACTTGAAGCCATAGATTAGAAGTATTCTTCAAAATGATCCAGATTCTATTTGAAAGCGTATTACGCAAATAGGCTGTTGAAATGAAGTTTTAGTTTCTCTTAAAACGGATACATTTTTTAAATGTTTTTACTATATAGAATATAATTATGTGTATGCAATCACAAAATAACTTCATGTTTATATCATTCATAAGAATAAACGCCCGAAGGCTGCTGGTTACAGCATCTTGGATCTATGAAAAGAAAACGTTTGCGATAAACTTTTATGGAGATTTGTTTACAGCCTAAGATATCCTACCCTAGCGATGACACGAAATAAAACGTCCAAATAAAATGATGGAGTGACTCATAACACGCGAAACACTATCTCTACGTTTGTCATAACAAGGTGATAAGATCTTGTGTCTGCCGAAGTTATAGACAAGCAAGTCTATTCGATGATGCTATTTCGGGCACAGTATTTTTAGAAATTACTTTAGATTTAATTTTGGAGTGTTCACATTAGAGATCTTTCAGGTAGATTAAGTTCAGCTGCGTATGCAGTAAGAAAAATAAGGCAGTTAACTGATATAGCTACAGCTAGGTTAGTATGTCAACTGGCCTGTTTGGACATTACAAATCAGCACAAAAGCGACCACTGTGTAAATTAGACCTTCATGAAATAAGCTTATTAAGATTAACCTTAGAAGAATAATGCTATAATTCATTATAATCGACTGGCCTGTTAGTCTAGTGGTTAGTGACCCGGACTGCTAAGACTGAGGTTGTGGGTTCGATCCCCACCCAGGACAAATCTTTGTGTGATGAGCACAATCATTTGTTCTGTGTCTGGGTGTAATTTATCTATAATATGTATGTATTTAGAAATATATAAGTATGTTTATCACTTGTTTGATTGCCATAGTACAGGCTCTGCCTAGGTTGGGTTCAAATAACGTTGTGTTGATTGTCCTAAGACATTTTTATTTAGTATGCTTTGTTTATTTTCACAGTATTATGTCTTATGACGTTCTGCAGTGACGATCGCCAGCTAATGTAGATTCAATTTTCATTTTACAAAAGAGAGCTATCCGCATCATCGTCATATGGGGTGAGTCTCCTAGAAACCAATTCAACAAAATTGATATACTAACTCTACTTTCTCTTTAAATCGTATATATAGTATTTATATGTTCGCAAAAACTTTGAACTTTTCAAAATAAGAAGCTAATTCACACGTAGTTAAAATTCAATTGTGATATCGAAAATTATATTAATTAAAACTATTAAGTCATTCTCCTTTCTCATAAAGAGTATCCGCTTTTATAACAAGTTGCCAAAGTCGACTACGGAAATTATTTATGGAAAGTTCAAAACCCACATCAAACGTGTCCTTCAACAAAGAAAAGACAACGAATTCTGGCATTAATTTCTTCTGCATATGTGGGTTCCGTGGTACCTTATTAACAGCATACTAAACTATATAAATATCTATTAACTGTTCCCAAATAAGCATGTTAATTTTTATTTTTTACATACTTTGAGATATTCTCCTCATTATTTAATAACAATTGTAAAGAAATAATTTGACTGGACTGACTTCCACAATACTAACCGTGGCTTTGTTAAGGTATCAGATTCAGTACCATAAGTCAAAATAAATTAATAATATTGTCTCTATGTACCAAATTCTAGTGAATGCTTGAGAAAATCTTTTTTTTTAATGTGAAGGCAGAGGGTCATATTGTAAAATAAAAGAGGTTCTTTCAATATTAAGGAATTATTTAATCAATAGACCTTACACGAAACTGCACTTAATCAGTTTTTCATTATTATTAATTTAACACCTTATTAAAATAGCCATGACACCCAGTAATACAGTTACAGCTTTACGGTTCATACAAAAGAGTATCAATGTACAGTGAGGCAGAGTTACAATAGTTGAGAGCAATACAACCTGTGCACCGGGCCACGCCTGAACTTAGAATGCCGTTTCGCCGCCGTGCGGCGTCTTTTATACGAAAGTATTGGAGGTGGGGCAACGACGTAGCACGCTACGACGTAGCGCGCTCTAACTCCGCCCACCAGCAATGAGGTGGGAGAATGGCGCAGCGTGCTACGACGCTACGGCATTATCGCGTAGCCCAATGCACGTGCTGCTTACAATGTGACGCCGACACGGCCATACTGACGTGCGGACGTCCTCGTACGCTCAGCTGACAATGTCACATCTAGAACTTGAAAAACTGATTAAGTACCGTTTGGTCATCCTGATTGTTTCTGGTCCGGTCTACTTAGACCCTTCAGATATTTAACCACTTGGTCCAGTCTATTATGACTCTTCAAGGGTTATCTCTTGGTCCGGTCAACTTCTGACCCTACAAGATCAGCCTCCTGGTCCGGCAATTGTTTTGCCCTTCAGGTGTGTCCCTTCAGTTAAACTGGACCGGATCTAGCTAGGCCGAACAAGTATCGTTCCTTTAGCTTAATTAACAAATAGCTCAATACTTTGGTTGATTTACAAGTACGTCTGTTACAATATTAACTGATTCAGGGCCAATAGATTCTACTGAAACAGCACGTTAACCACGGATTCTACAACTTGCATTATTATAAGAACTGGTAGATATAGTGTCACTTTTGGCAGACATGGTATCATTATTGGCAGAGATATTACCACTATTAGGAGACTGAATATCATCATTGTTAATCTGTTCCCTAGTCTCGTGGACAAGAACATCTATGTTATTCTTCGCCGACACGTCATCCTCATCATAACATTCTGCGAATTCCAGAAAGAATGACTGACCACGGGGTACTTCTTGTAAGATTTGTGAGAGTATTTGTAGACTATTCTTTCCATTAATGTGTTTCAATTCGTACCTATCATTTTCTTCCAAAATAGCGGTGATTTTAAAAGGGCCTTTATATTTACGGTCCTGTTTCATTTGGTTTCTTTCTTCGAATTTAACAAAGGCAAAATCACGTACTGAAAAGCATTTTACCATAGCTTTATCCTTGTTAAATGATAAATGACTTTATTTTTGCAAGTAGGTTTGTACAAACACTTTTACACGTCAATCATATTTTTTTTTTTTAACTAGATGTGGTCAGCGTTTCCTATCTGACTACTTTGAGAAGAAAGGCCGAAACAAACTCAGAGCTCACAGTCTCTTTTAAAGTCCAGACATAATCTTGGTCACATCATGTGAAGACCATGTGGATTGGTGTCTGAAGTGGTCTTTTAAGGAAAGAACCACTCAGATTGAGTGGACCTGTGCCTTTCAGTGCACGCATTTTCAGTAAATTGACCTGTGTCGTATTGGGCCAGCTTTTTTATACAAGCAGAAGAATTGGATCGAATGGTTTTGACGTTTAAACTATCTTGAATGAACTCTAATGAACCCTTAATATCAAATATTAATTCCAAAGATGTGAACCCTGTTACTCTATAACGAGTATTAGTGAGACTTAATTGGATATACCTACATGATCTTACCATAAGCTATCCGAATCTATAGTGAGCATACTTTTTTAAGGTCCTCATGACGCGCTTGACCTGACTATTGGCCAGACGAACCAATGGATATTAAATGTAAATCGATACGATTTTCTTTACAAAAATTCTTAAATTCAGTATTGTCATATGATCTACCACAATCTGCAACTATGTTTTATTTTTTTATTTTTTAGCAGCGCCAAACGAGTTCACTGTATTTTTTTTTTGTGATTTTTAGTGTTAAGGTATGTTCTAACACGACAATTTTTTTAAGACATCAATTATCACGGAAAAATACTCCTTGCGCTCGCTTTTTAACACACTTTTTCCTGTGACTTTGCCAGTTAAATCTAAATGCCATGGAACGGCCAATTTAGGGATTAGATATTGACCGACCTACTGAGACCCGGGGGACCTCTGGAAGCCTTACAACCGATGTACGAATTTACAAACGTTTTAACAAGTTTTTACATATTTTAGCTGGTTATGAGTAAAAGATGTGTCAGCATGATTACGTGAAAGGAAGTCTACATGTGCCATATTTTTTCCTTTTTACAGATGATATCAAAGACATATGACTGCAAAATTGTCCAACTATGTACTCTAAGGGTTAGGTCCTTTTTGTACTGAGAGGCCTTTAAGGCGTTACAGTCAATAAAAACCGTAAATTTACGCCCATATAGGTTATATCGAAAATATGTGGCTAGACCATATAAATTGTTGGTACTGAGCAGCAGTGCTTGGAGGAGGAATATTTTTTAGAGCTTCAGTCTTATGGGGATTTGGTCTAATTTCTCCAGGAGATATTCCGAAACCCAGATATTCAATTTTTGGCTTTATACATGAACATTTTTTTAAGTTAGAACAAAATCCAGCTTTAGACAATTTATCTAGCTATCTATTTAAACGAGACAACCAACAAACGAACAGTCTCTGATGCAGAAAGTACATCATCCATGTAGATCAGTATTTTATCATCATTTAGAGGTTTAAGTCCAGTATTTATAGCTCTTTGAAAAACCTGTGAAGCATTTCATAAACCAAATGGCATAGTGAGGTACTCAGACTGACCCAAAGGTGTAACAAAGGCAGTTTTCTCTATAGACTCCTTATGGACGCAAATTTGGTGATCGATTCGTTCACTAACTAGTAGTAAAGGATAGCTGTCTGGTCGAGTATTGCTATTGAGTTCCCGGTAATCAACGCACATACGATCGGTACCGACCTTTCCGCAGAAATTGCAGTTTTCCCGAAATTGAGTTGATGGTTGGAAGTCGAGTTGGTTGTTTGGTTGATGGATTTTTCGTGTCTGATTCGGACGTGCCCGGTTCTTCGTTTCTTTCACGGTGAATTTTGTCATCGCACCATAATAGGACAGATAGCAGAACCGGTCATTACATTGTCCGGTAAATTTGCATCAGGAAACTTTTCAACAAGTTTTCCTAACTCGGCTGGGGTTTCTTTGTTATCAATTTATGATTGTGATTAAATTCAAATTATCCTGCATTGTCATGGGTTTGGAAAATTTAGAGACCAGCATTTTCTTAATAGTATCTCATGAAATATTATCTGGATTAATTCTTTTAAAACACATGGTGGCGCGAGCCTTTAGAGAGTGAGCGAGGGCTAAAATAAGGTCTACACCTTCTGGCTTCTTAATGTAGATTACAATCTCACTTAATGCACACCAGTTAATAATTTCGGTTACAGTTACATCAGGATCGAAAGGAACCAACATCGATTGCATACTGGGTGTCATGTGGCGAGGTGTCAAAGTATCTGCACTTATTTTTAATTGATTTCATACTACCCAAAAAAAATGACATTTGTTCCCGTATTAGATTGCCAGCCGTCCCAGATAAAGGTGGGAGTGGGTTTCATCCCACTTCTGATGAAGGCAGAGGGTCATATTGTAAAATAAAAGAGGTTCTTTCAATATTAAGGAATTATTTAATCAATAGACCTTACACGAAACTGCACTTAATCAGTTTTTCATTATTATTAATTTAACACCTTATTAAAATAGCCATGACACCCAGTAATACAGTTACAGCTTTACGGTTCATACAAAAGAGTATCAATGTACAGTGAGGCAGAGTTACAATAGTTGAGAGCAATACAACCTGTGCACCGGGCCACGCCTGAACTTAGAATGCCGTTTCGCCGCCGTGCGGCGTCTTTTATACGAAAGTATTGGAGGTGGGGCAACGACGTAGCACGCTACGACGTAGCGCGCTCTAACTCCGCCCACCAGCAATGAGGTGGGAGAATGGCGCAGCGTGCTACGACGCTACGGCATTATCGCGTAGCCCAATGCACGTGCTGCTTACAATGTGACGCCGACAAATGTATATTGAAATTTGTTTATAGACCATTTGAATGGGTTTTTCAAGAGCTAATCATATCGCACGCCTAGATGAAGGGTGGCACAACTCAAAATAATACAAAATCGAGTTATTGCGATTATCGGAATCAGCGTCGAAAACTACACCAACTCCAAAAGACACCTGTGTACAAACTCCATTCATAAAAAACTAGATGGGTCTGTAAGTCAGTATTTTTGATTAGCCCACGGTCACCCTCCACCAACAACAGTAACGCATCACCAGTTACGACATGTCAGCCGCAGGGGAAGTTGCTGTCAATACGCACACAGAGTAAATTATTTCCACTTAGTTTTGTATTCGTGGCTAACCGCAGTAATCAAGCGTGAATTATTTTGAATTGATTTTGTATTCGTGATTGCATCGGTCTTGTTTCTTGGGTGTTCTTCAAATTATTTCCACTTACCCCAGTAATATGGAATCAATTTCAGTTGATAAAAATATTAAACAATGATTTAGTCACGATTACTAATATAACACGAAAAATAATAATAAAAAAGTTATACGTGTATTTGAAGGTAAGTAATTGAGCAAATTAATATCTTAGTAAAATAATATACAGCATCATATACCAATAATTTAAATCGGTCAAATAGAAAACGAGTAAAACGTTTTTCGCACTTCCTGAAAAAAGACGAATTTTGAGTTGTGCTACTCTTTATCTAGGTGTGCGATATGTATAAAATTAAATACACGTTCAAAGACCTGCCTGATTCTTCTTGTAATGTTAATTAATTTAATAAACTAGGTTTATTAATTACTGAAACTTGAAGGGGTTTAGCCTTGGAAACTAACATTAATTCTAGTTCCAGCTAAAGTATATCCATGAATAAATCCGAAGTTCAAAACTCTCCACCACCTTAATAGGCGACAATTAATATCAATTACCTCCCCATGGCCTCCGTGGAACACCCTGACCATTGTCTTCGTGGCTTAAAATAGCCCCATGTCCGAGTGTATCGATCCCAGGGCTAAACCATGAACTCCTATTAATAGTAACATTGTACGTCATAGGTACGCTGTTACTATTATTATTATAGCACTTAGCTAATACAATGTTGTATGTCATGTTAGTGAAAGGTCAAGATTTTTATTCATCAGTAGTTGGACTACGTAGAAGGAAGACCAAAGAAAGTATAGACGGGTTCAGTGGAAGAGTAGCTAACAGGACTGAATAATGAGATGGTGGCAAATAGAGATGTAAGGAAGAAAATATCCTGCAACGGTCTCAAATCTGTTATCTATACTTGCTTCTTAGTATATATCTAAACTTAATATTATAAAGACAAAATATATACTTTTTGCATGTTTGTTGGTTTAGCTTTCACGCTATAACGGCTGAACGGATTTGGATGGAATTTGACACATGACGTGGATTAGGACAATGGATAATTTTTATGAGAAAGCGTAATGGTGGCCCTGTGGTAATGGCTGCCAGTTACGAGTTGAAAGTCTAGGTCCTCACTCAGACAGGAGTTTTATTACTATTTGTAAATTATTTCATCACCACTGCTCTCAAAACGGTGAAGGAAAGAATCGTGAGGAAACCGGCATATTCTAGAATAAAAAAAGCGATGACGTGTGATATCTACCAATCCACACTGACTGGGTCCGCTTGGTGGATTAACCAAATCGTCAAATCTACTATGTCCAAGCGTACTTTGATTGAAAATGCGGCTTCATAATACTTAAAAAAATATCTTGGAACCTAAAGTCTGTCTAAGTTTTTTTTGCCTAACACATATTCACCAAAAGTTTTTCCTCAACGGATAAAAAAAATATTGAAAAGGTTTCGCTTAAGCGACAGATATTTAATCAGAAATTGAAAAGGTTTCCCTCGGAGGCACCGCCGTCTAATCGCTTACACCCTTTGGGAAAATCCAGATTATCGACGTTGATTGAAATTATGTTCCGTAATGGTTCAGTAAAAGTAGTAGAATGAGCGTAATCGATATAGGCTTTATTTCTTATAGCAGCCCGAAGTTCGGTTTTTCGTCGGATAATAGGAGACGGCTTGTTCAGTTTTACGTTACTAGAGAAATGTGGGCACACCGCACAGGCATCTACTATACAACCTTTGCCTACCCACTGGTAAAATAAAGTCGTATTTTTGTGTTGTGTCGTATTTATTGATTTAAAATCGGAATTCCCCTCTAATATATCGACAAATTCTCCCCTTCAATTAATTCATAATATTTATATACAAGTCACGAATAGCTTAGTACAAATTACTTTGTCATTACATCGCCAGTTTCATGTTGCTTATCAATTGAATTCATGATTGTTACAATGTATTTATATTTTTTTAATTGTATTGTTAATTAGTCGAGACTTGGTGTCATTTTAATTGATTTCGTTGGTTGAGTGTAGAAAATAATTGTCTCTTTTTTAACCGTTCTTCACCCTAGTTGTGTAACACATTTATTAATGAGAATCTGTACCATTTTGAGGGTTATTGCTATTTCGATATCCATTCGTGTGTTTGGAAAAAATATCTGCTTAGCAACGTAAACAACGCCATGAAGGTTGTGGAACAGTCAAATAAAAGCAATAATAATAATAAATAATATCTTAGGACAACCAAGACAACGTTATCTGATCCCAAACTAGGCAGAGCCTGTACTATGGCAACCAGACAACTAATAAATATACTTATATACTTCTAAATACATACATATTATAGATAAATTACACCCAGACACAGAACAAATGATTGTGCTCATCATACAAAGATTTGTCCTGGGTGGGAATCGAACCCACGACCTCAGTCTTAGCAGTCAGGGTCACTAACCACTAGACTAACAGGCCAGTCAAAATGAAAAATCAATGCTAACTGATAGATTTTTACGCAATTACCCCTCTGGTTTATATTTTATTTCTTTTTTGGTCTTCAATATACTCAATATATTTAGTACTTCCACCGGTGAACTTAGATGGTAGATCACAAAGATATGATTATTATGGACCCTATCGGGCACAACCAAGTAAAAAAAGTGTAGAAACTCCCCCATTTTTTTAAAGTTTAATTTCGTTCTAATCCAACATGCCATTTTCTAGTGTTTTGCTAAAATGATGGATAAACGCTTTATACAAGGGTAGGGTTTTCTACGTAATTGATGTAATTCTTTATTGGTGATAAACAAAATAATGTATTTAGTTAGTAATATAGGTCATAATACAACATTAGATCTTAAGCACATGCTTATACGACATTCGCGTGTTTGTCTTCCATAAGAATGTACTCAAACTTGAACACTTTGTGAAAATGGAGGAAAGTGGATAGAACCAGGCGATTCGGTCCGAAATAGTTAAAGTTTAGTTCGAAGTTAGCGAAAATGTCTAGTTTTACACCTGAAATATCGAGGACAAGCTTAGAATGATAAATCCTTTATTTGGTGAACACAAGAGACATAACACAGCATACAAAGCACGATTAAATAATAATTTAACGTGGCATCAAATGGGAGTCCAGCTCAGCATGTGTCAGACCTGACACTGATATTCTGCTGGATCCCTGTAGTGACCTACGGACGTCGAGCAGATGAGATCAATACCCGAATAATTAGTAAGAGCTTCATCATCGTCTACCTAGCCTTTACCCAACTGTGTTGGGGTCAGGATCCAGTTAAGGGGTGCAGCTGACTACCAGTATCTTACATGGAGTGATTGCTTATTTGACCTCCACATTCCAATTGTACGTTACTGAATTGTACTTTACCCGTGAACCCGCGAACCGTGTAGGTGCCGGACGTAAAGAATAGCATCACCCCATTTCTTCCCGTGGGTGTCGTAAGAGGCGACTAAGGGATATACTAGAGAATGGGCAGCAGCGTTCTCTATGCATTTTACCAACATACTGCGATCGCCAACCCGCCTGCCAAGCGTGGCGATTATGGCAAAGCCCCCCAAATTGGGGGAGGCCTAAGTCCAGCAGTGGACGTCTTACGGCTGAAATGATGATGACTTTACCCGTTGCTAAGACTGATTGTCAGACTTTCAGGCTTCTGACGATCCATAATGACTTTGAAGAAGCTTAAGGGACTTTAAATTCTTATGACTAAAGAAAGTTCGAAAGAGAAAGAAAATACTTTTATTTGCGGTTATCATGACGCAGAGATAGAACACAAACACGAAAAGAACACACGAACTAGTCAGACGTCACCAATAATTGCGATCGATAAAAATAGATATACCGATAAAAGAGTTTAAAGCCTTCAAGAAACTGAATGAATGAACTCTTGTCGTCTAAAGCTGCTAAATTCAGGAAGATGTCGCATTAATAAAATAGATGTTTGTGGTGTGTTTGTTTTGATTGTTATTAATACTCACAATCATACCAAAACACCACTTACTATATAAAGATCGTTAGCAGTAAGTGCTCCCTGCTACTGTTTTTATTTCCTTACCATAGCTCTCAATAATGTGTTCGAGACTAGAAGACCAGGAGACCCGTAGCACAGGTCTTTATTCCGTGGGTTTTACGTAGTATGGGCTCCTGTCTCTCATCTTAAATTTATTTTTAAAATTAAACTGCGTATTTTTTATACTTGTGCGAAAAAATAAATAAATTTATTATTATACAATTGCCAATGTCGTAACGCAGATCCATTTGTATTGTTTTTGGTCCCTAAGCGCTGATATCAACAAGCAATGGACAAAATTGAAAAAAAAAATCTACTTGAATACAGGGCTTTTAGCTATTTTGCTTTGTATGTCTGCGTTATATATTTTTCTTTTGTTTGTGCAGAATTAACAAGTTTTCTTTTTATGTTGAAAAAGCTGTGTGTTAAGATTTCCTGTTGATTTTCGCCATCGCAAAACTATCGGAATGTCTTAACAATAAAATATCTTTTTCAGCAGTGTTGAGTAAGTAAGAAGTGGCACGTATTATTATTGCATGATCGCCTTATGGGAATACGTGGGGTCGTGGGATCGGTCGCACTTGGTGATGGGCCCACTAGGCATAGCCGGCTGATACGAGTGGGAGGTGTGACTAATGGACATGTATCAGCCAGACCCTCGATTTATGGTAGTAGAAGGAACAGTAGGGTTTTTAGTCGGTAGGAGTTCCATATTCCCCAGGCGAAGTTTATGTATGAGGATTCCCAAGAGAAAAACCGAAATGTTAACAAGGGGGTCATTGCAAAAAACTCCTTAAATTTTATCGAGTTATGCGAACTTAAGATGTATACAACTTGTAACATAGTTAACGCAAGACCACATACATCAAAATTAGAGTATCTATTGCGTCAAAATCATTAATATAATGACCCAAACATGACTTTTAAAGTGATTTTATTAAGAAAATCATATTGACCCACATTAGGGCACGTCATGCATTTAAAATTGAGTTTTATACGTTTGAAATAGAAATTTAATTTTCTTTGGCTCAATTGGGCGGTAGGTTAGCAAAAGCAATATTTTTTAAAACAATACCTAGATTAAACATTACTGAAATTGATTCAGTACCTATTCAATTATGAACAACGTACTTTCAGGAATTACATTCTGTCATACACCGCTTTTATGTGTCGACCCTTAGAAGAAGTTCTTCAAAAATTATGTGAAGTTACCACATTATGAGGTTTTCAGTTATTAAAATTACACCTTGTTCCTGGTTTCAGAATCAGCTTTAATCTGCTGAGGGCTGGCTATCTATATATTGGCACACTGCCTCTAAAGGCTACTACACACATGCCGGCGGCATGGCCGCCGGGCAAGCCGCCGGCCAAGCCGCCGTGCACCCGCGGCATTCAAAGCCGCCGCCGGCGTTGCCACACAAA
The DNA here is from genome assembly GCA_947507805.1 of Aporophyla nigra. Taxonomy (NCBI): domain Eukaryota; kingdom Metazoa; phylum Arthropoda; class Insecta; order Lepidoptera; family Noctuidae; genus Aporophyla; species Aporophyla nigra. The sequence continues at coordinate 24,956,496 of OX382295.1, forward strand.
GGAGCCGCCGCCCGCTCGGCATGAACCCGGCGGCATTGCCGCCGGCATGTGTGTAGTAGCCTTAACAGTGCGCTCCACGCGTAGCTGATCTGCACGCTACCGGCGCCGTATGGCCTGCTACTAACGTCAATACCAACGCACGTGAACTGCAGCCTTGCGAAGGACCTGACTGGACCTCTAGTTGCCCCTTAAGGACGGTACCTTTCTAAATTCAAAATGCGAGTGTTCAGATTTATAGGAGACTGGGCCTATGCTCATTAGCTGTGTTCTAAGTTCGAATTATTATAAGTATGAAGCTAAGAAGCAAGCTGCTTCCTATGGCCTGCTGCTAACGTCAATACCGTCTAACGCTATTTACGGCCTTACGAAGA